>SJYX01017885.1:184461-245931 GCA_006410675.1 Oreotragus oreotragus
CTTTGAGGATGGATTCTCCTGCTATCTTCTAAATAAAATAGAGCTTTAACACTGATTTGTCTAAGAGCTATAACACAGTTTGTCCAAGACCCGAGAGCTATGATGCACTTAGGGCTTTAATGTCCATCACTCCAAATCTTTGCTGTGACAAGATCGAACCAAGGAGCATACACTCACCTGACAATATGACCTAAGGGCATCTAACTTGAAACATATTCAAGTTTGTTTGAGTATGTTTTGACTCTGTGTGACCCCATAGATGGCAGCCCACCAGGCTCCTCTGTCCCTGGGATTCTCTAGGCAAGAATACTGGAGTGGGTTGCCATTTCCTTCAGAGTGATACAAATGGTAGGCAGATTCACACATTTACTATCTGTGATACCTTTGCAAATTACACAGAGGAACTGTACACAAAAAGATTTTCACGACTCAGATAATCACTATGATGTGACCACTCACCTAGAGGCAGGCATCCTGGAATGTGAAGTCAAGGTGACCATGGGAAGCATCACTACAAACAATGCTAGTGGAGGTGATAGCATTCCAGTTGAGCTATTTCAAGTCCTAAAAGATGATGCTGGGGAAGTGCTGTATTCAATATGCCAGCAAATTTGGAAGACTCAGCAGTGGCCACAGGACTGGAAAAGGTCAGTTTTCATTCCAATCCCAAAGAAAGGCAATGCCAAAGAATTTTCAAACTACTGCACAATTGCACTCATCTCACACGCTAGCAAAGAAAAACTCAAAATTCTCCAAGCCAGGTTTCAGCAATATGTGAACTGTGAACTTCCAGATGTTCAAGCTGGTTTTAAAAAAGGCAGAGGAATCAGAGATCAAATTGCCAACATACACTGGATCATCAAAAAAGGAAGAGAATTCCAGAAAAACATATAGTTCTACTTTATTGACTATACCAAAGCCTTTGACTGTGTGGATCACAATAAACTGTGGAAAATTCTGAGAGAGATGGGAATACCAGACCACCTGAACTACCCCTTGAGAAATCTGTATGCAGTTCAGGAAGCAACAGTTAGAACTGGACATGGAACAACAGACTGGCTCTAAATAGGAAAAGGAGTACAAAAAGGCTGTATATGTCACCCTGTTTATTTAAGTTATATGCAGAGTACATCATAAGTAACGCTGGGCTGGATGAAGCACAAGCTGAAATCAAGACTGCTGGGAGAAATATCAATCACCTCAGATATGCAGATGACACTAACCTTATGGCAGAAAGTGAAGAAGAATTAAAGAGCCTCGATGAAAGTGGAAGAGGAGAGTGAAAAAGCTGGCTTAAGCTCAATATTTAGAAAACTAAGATCATGGCATCCAGTCCCATCACCTCATGGCAAATAGATGGAGAAACAAAGGAAACACTGGCTAACTTTATTTTGGGGGGCTCCAAAATCACTGCAAATTGTGACTGCAGCCATGAAATTAAAAGATGCTTACTCCTTGGAAGGAAAGTCACCAATCTAGATAGCATATTAAAAAGTAGAGACATTACTTTGCCACCAAAGTTCTATCTAATCAAGGCTACGGTTTTTTCAGTAGTCATGTATGGATGTGAGAGTTGAGCTATAAAGAAAGCTGAAAGCTGAAGAATTGATGCTTTTGAACTGTGGTATTGGAGAAGAATCTTGAGAGTTCCTTGGACTGCAAGGAGATCCAACCAGTCCATCCTAAAGGAGATCAGTCCTGGGTGTTAATTGGAAGGACTGATATTAAAGCTCTAACTCCAATACTTTGGCCACCAGATCCAAACAAAGAACTGACTCATCTGAAAAGACCCCGATGCCGGGAAAGATTGACGGCAGGAGGAGAAGGGGATGAGAGAGGATCAGATGGTTGGATGGCATTACTGACTCAACAGACATGAGTTTGGGTGGACTCCAGGAGTTGGTGATCGACAGGTAGGCCTGGTGTGCTGCAGTCCATGGGGCCGCAGAGTCGGACATGACTAAGTGACCATCCTGAACTAAAACTCTCTTAAGATGTAACATGTTCTCCACATGTAAAACTCATACAGTGCTACCTTCCTCACAGCATACTATACAATATTATCCTGAATAAGAATGGGACATACTTGGGAATGGGACATGGTACTTGTTCCCCAATCTCTAATAGTCACAAACCATCAATGGAAAAATACAATCAGAAGATGGGTAGTTAGACATTTGCAGCAAGGAAGTAACAATGGAAAAAAGACAAGTGGGGAGCAGTCAAGTTATAGTCCAACCATCCAGAAACCCTCCTCTGATCTCACCCAGAATGGGCAAAACAATGGTTGAGTGGTGAGCAACTTATCCTGATAAAAAGAAAGCACAGTAACATGAGGGAATGTCTCTGGGCTGCATATGATCAGACTAGACAGATGTATAACCTTTCTGTGTGTGTGTGTGTTGTGTACTAAGTCACTTCAGTTTTGTCCACCTATGAACCATAGTCAGCCAGGCTCCTCTGTCCATAGGATTCTCCAGGTAAGAATACTGGAGTGGATTTCCATGTCCTCCTCCAGGGGATTTTCCTGACCTAGGAATAGAACCTGAGTCTCTTATGTCTACTGCATTGGCTTGCAGGTTATTTACCACAAGTACCACCCACGTAACCTAGATAAACCCAAACTCATTATACCATCATTATAACAAAATCTGCATGTGGTTTTTCCCTCCCCTCTCTTTCACAAAAACAGCCCACTCTCCTTCTGAGAGTGTAACTGTGCTTTAATAAACTTTGCTTTGAGCTTAAACCTGAAGTGGTAGTCTGCAATTCACTGCTTGCTATTACAAGGGTCAAGACAGCTGGTCCAAGTCTTCCACTGACTTCCTTGGTGAAGTTATTTGACACAACACATGCCAAGCAGGTAACACAGGGACAGCAGAACTCTGAGGCTGTAGATCAAAGGATTAGGAAAAGACAGAGGAAACAGAGATCAAATTGCCAACATCCGCTGGATCATGGAAAAAACAGGAGAGTTCCAGAAAAACATCTATTTCTGCTTTATTGACTATGCCAAAGTTGCGATTCATGGGGTCGCAAAGAGTCGGACACGACTGAGCGACTGAACTGAACTGAACTGAAGAATGTTTAGGAAATCTGGTTTTGCATATTTTACATTTTATTAAAATTCTAATAGGAAAATAATAGAATATTGTGAAGGTGGGAAAAATTAAATTTCTTCATTTTATAAAACTTCTCCACTGGATTAATTATAAAATAAAATAATAAAATTAAGTTTTTCTACCTTTAAGCTCATCAAGGGCTTCCCTGATAGCTCAGTTGGTAAAGAATCTGTCTGCAATGCAGGAGACTCTGGTCTGATTACTGGGTTGGGAAGATCCACTAAAGAAGGTATAGGCTACCCAGTCTCTGGATTAATTATAAAATAAAATAATAAAATTAAGTTTTTCTACCTTTAAGCTCATCAAGGGCTTCCCTGATAGCTCAGTTGGTAAAGAATCTGTCTGCAATGCAGGAGACTCTGGTCTGATTACTGGGTTGGGAAGATCCACTAAAGAAGGTATAGGCTACCCAGTCGGTATTCTTGGGCTTCCCTTGTGGTTCAGCTGGTAAAGAATCCACCTGCAATGCAGGAGACCTGGGTTCAATCCTTGGGTTGAGAACATCCCCTGGAGAAGAGAAAGGCTACCCACTTCATTATTCTGGCCTGGAGAATTCCAAGGACTGTATAGTCCATGGGGTGCAAAGAGTCACACATGACTGAGTGACTTTCACTCACACTAAGCTCATCAAAACTATGTCTTATTAATAAATATTAATGAAAGCTGCTAAATTATTTAGAATGGGATTGTTAATTTTTGCTAGTATAACTCAGGAAGAACATTAACATAATTCTAGATAACCAAACAAAATTCCTGAAACAGGATCAAAGCAGAGTGTCAAGGATCTTCAGGTTTAAGTGGGGTTTGGTCCTTCCAACAGGACCAAAACTGGGTCTTTAACTAGTTGCTGAGGGTCTCTAGCTTTATGGAAAGGAATGTTATCAAACACAGGATGGAGTTATAGTCACTGAACTATTAACATTTTCCAGTGAGAAATGGAATATTTTCTGCCATATCAGTTAAACAACAGATGTCACAAGCATTAGAGATTGCAGCCACCACCAATGGTGAGCTGGTGAGCACTGAGGGAACCAGGAAGGGAAAGAAAACTTGCCATCTAGCAGCCATCAGACTGCAGCCACTCCCTATGGTGAAACCTGAGGAAAATCAGCATATAAAAACACAGGATACTGATCCCAGATAGCTAAAGTGCATATCAAAGGAATTTTAGTGAGCCCAGACTCTTTAATTAGCAATAATCTTTTGATGCCCTAACTACCTGCTCTTTGTTGCAGAACTTCTATATAACCTGACTCCCCACCTTGCCTCCTTGAAGCAGTTTTCTCAGAATTACTTGAGATTCTATCTCCTGAGCCTGAAGTCCTAAAAATTCCCACCAGCAATAACTCTCAAAGTTTACATTTTTTTTTTTACAAATTTTTTTAAGTCAACACTAGTATATTCATTTGTAAGCAGTTTTAAGTTATTAAATATTAAGGAATTTGGGGAAAGCTTTTTAAAAAGCTAGGATCAATAAAACACTGTAAAAAATATTCTCAATGAGGGCCAATCCACTTATATTCTGATTCACTTGCAGCATTTCTTACAGACTTGTTATGTAGTGAGCAAAGTTAGCAAGCAGCCATCATCTGTGCTTCAAAAATTTTTAACCTTCCCTATCTCTCCAAACATAAAACAAAATCCAGATAGAAATACATTCTAAATATTATAAAACATAATTCAAAATAGATTTATTAATAGAAGAAAACCAAAGACAATGCTTAAAAATATGCAAAATCCCTTTAAGACACTTTTTAAAAACTGAATAAAAATATGAAATACAAATAATCTTAAATCTGGAAAAGAAATTAGCATAGCTAATTGCACACAGTTATTCACTTTTATGCAGCTTCTTATTGTTTCATTTCCTATGTTACTTTTCATCCAATGTATACAAATCTCACCCATCTTTACTTTCTCTAGGACAGCACTGTATTATATCTGTGAACACTAAAAGAGTTTTTTGGTTTGTTTAAAGATGTGTTTCCAGAGCTAAATATTTTATCTGTAGACTCTTAAAATAAGAAGGTGTTGCTAATTATTATTGTCATGAAGTATCTAGCAGTCTAAGAGAAAAACCTGGCTCTCTGTGTAATGACCATACATGACATATTAAATAAGAAGGTGGGGATATGAAGATCTCCTTAAGTATCTTGAGTATCTATCTTTTTGCACAGATAGAAAAATTTCCCAGAAGTCATATGATTTAGGAAGTTTGAGATACTAATATCCGTATCCTATAAGTTCAAAAAAAAAAAAAAAAAAAAAAAAAACTGATCACAAAGTAAATAAGACATGCTTTTCTATTAAGTACAGCAGACTTGATATCTGTTTTTACCACTCAGAGAGTTGTACCTAGAAAAGCCCATCACAAATAAATATGCTACCTTATGTAGTATATTTTAAGAGTGAGTGAATGAAGCTAACAAATATCATTTTCAGATTTTACTAAAACATACTTTAATATGTAATATAAAACGTATCACTAATGGAATCTTCATGATATGGCATTTTGTGTGTAATTGTCTATAAATAACATGTCTTCATAGGATAGATGCTACACCATCTGCAAAATCCAGCTGTCATGCTTTCTTCACATCCTGAGTTAAATTGCTTACATTTTTTTAAAAAGTGTTTTTACTCTATCGGTGCAAACATATAATGACAAAACACAAAATCTCTTCAATTCATCATGTGTTTAATTACCTGTGCTGTACAGAAAGACTAGGTGCTTAGCAACCCCAGTGACTAGCTAATAGTCACACTAGCAAAATCTCTTTATCTCTTTGTGTCATACATTCTACGTATAAAATGATAGGTGATGGGCTGGTTATTTCCTAAAGCTGTTCAACATAGTGGTTGGTTATCACATATGGTTCTTGAACATTTGAAATGTGCTAGTGAAAATTGGAATGTATTGTAAGTCTTCTACACAAGACTGCAAAGACAGTACAAACTATGGAGGCAAAATATTTCAGTAATAATTTTATACTGATTATCATTTGAAATTGCAATATTTTGTATGCTTGTATAAATAGAATGTAAAAATTATTTTACCTACTTGGTGCCTGATGTCCTCTGCCCGCATTCAGAAGTTGTTTTGTGGAGTTTGCTCAGCCTTGAGATGTTCTTTTGATGAATCTGTGAGGGAGAAAGTGGTGTCCCCGTCCTATTCTTCCGCCATCTTGACCGGAACTCCTTGTTTACTCTTTTAATGGATCAGCTTGAGGATATAATGAAAGGACATTTATTCAGATACACTCCCTTAATTCTTTTCAGCCTGAGTCATTTGGCATCAAAATGGAGGACATCAATAGGAATGTATATAAACTGGATACATGTATCCAGTTTATCTTTTCCTCTTTAAGGGTTAGAGGTTGGTCATTACTTGTTGACTCCCCCAGCTTATCTATAGAAGGTCCTTGTTTCTGAATAATAAAGTGACTAAGCACACCCAAAATGTCTCCACCAATGTGTATGCCACTCAGTCCTGCTTACCTCCAGGATTCTCTGTACTCTCTTTCATTTTCAGTGTACTTACAACTCATTTGGGCAAGATCCTTCTCCACACCCAGCTCTTAATAGAAATGGCAGAATCCTACTATTTGTCTGCACTGAGGTCTCCCTTGAACTAGATAATCCTGGATTTACAACTACATCCATCCCTCAGAGGTCAGGTATTCTAGAGAGCACCAAATTCCATCCTCTGCACTGAATTCTAAGCAAAAGTCTATACTTGATAATTTGTTTGCTTTCTAATTCTGAAGTACTAGAACTGATACTTCAATATTCATCTCAAAATGAAAGAATTCCAAAAATGTGTTTTCTGTTTTGCATTTACTCACTTTTATAAGAGTTTATTTGCATAAGTTTGAGATATAATCTTCAGAGTTTTTTAAATCATATATTTTGACCTAAATGTTGAGCATATGGCATGTAAATTCATCTGGGAGATTGACTTGATTTCTTTAATTCTCATTTTACCATATTATCCCTGGCGTTATAATACTACCAATTCCTAACAGAAAAAGAAACACATCACTGTATTGTAACTAGGTATAATCAATGCTGCCACTGTGGGTTTCTGAAAACTTAAAAAGCAAGGCACAAAGATTTATAAATGTTATCTTCTTCAATGGTGATGTGCTCTAACTCTTTCATATTTCACTGTAAAGCATTTTGGCATTTTACCAAAATCTTGTAAGACTGAAAGGAGAAGTGTGCTAAAAATTTCCTTCAAAAGAGGAGGTGTAAAGGACAAACAAAATCAATGCTTCACAAGCTCATTCAATTTGCCCATCCCCTTTTAATGAAAACATTAGCAATTAATAGAAAAATAAATAATACTGCAACAAACTGTCAGTTCACAATATATTACACCAATGAGGAAAATCCCAAAAGTATAGAAAGCAAAAGGACTTAGCAAACTTCAATGGGTTTACTTTCAGAACTTCAGTGCTATATATCAACTATACTTCAATTTGAAAAAAAAAAAACTCAGACAATCAGATGAGAACTGAGAAGATCTACACCATGTAAAGAAATGGAAAAGGAAAGGGATTTACAGCCACAGAGAATCAAAGTTAAAAACGACACATATTTAACAAATAGAGAATACTTAAAACAATAAAGGGGGCAACTAATATAATTAACATTATAAAACATTCAATAAACTATCTTTTGTTCTTTTGAAAAGCTAAAGGGATACATAAATAAGGCATTGATGTCATGTGCAATAGGATACTTTTAAATAAACCTATATAATAACATGATTACTGTTGTAATCATAGCTTATATTTACAAAGTCTATATGAAGCGTTACTTTTTTAAATATAGCATCCAGGTTATTTCTCAGAAGAGAAACTAAAATATTTTTCCCATTTTGTAGAAAAGGAATCTTAGATATATTGAAGTTAAATTACTTGTCCAAAGCCACTCAACTAATAATTGACAGAATCAGATTTTAAACTTAGGAAGTCAGGCTCGAGAGACCAAACTCTTCAGTATCAGATATATTGATGAATTTGAATAACTTAAAACATACTTTAAAAGATAAAGTATCAAGAAAATAATGTCTGGAGTATTAGATTCAGTATTTTAGAGAAAGCCACACTCTTAGAAAGGATCTAAAACCACAGATTTAATATATTAGCACACTTGCTCAAGGAAGTTAATGATTTAGATCAAAGGTCATTTTTATTTGGGAAGTTTTGTCCAAAGTTCAGAGCATCCTCTCATCCTTAAAAGAATCTTAAATTAAGCGTTAAAATTCAATAAAGGAGTAACTGAACGACTATATATAGTCATTAAATATAAACACATATAACTGAAAGACTCAGATATCAATTGGATAATAGGCGACAAGTTTATTTCTTCCTTTCCATTTTCTTACAATTGGCTTTCATTGCACAAAATTAGATTGATCGCAAATTGTTAGTCTCTCAGTCATGTCCGATTCTTTGTAACCCCATGGACTGTAGCCTGCCAGGCTCCTCTGTCCACAGAGTTTTTTCAAAAAAATAAGCTTCTAAGTTTATTGTTATTAAACAAGAAAAAAAATAAAAATGACTTATTTTCTGTATACAGTAATATATTATCTATTATATAAATACATGTATTAATCTAATGAGTATCTGTGAACTCACCACCCCAGCAAAGATGTCTGAAAGTAAATAACCATCCCCACAAGTTTCTTCCTTCTTTAGTAGTCTAGTTTTTTTTTTTAATTATATCTTATGTCTTTAAATTTTTGTCAGATATACATGTGTGTCTAAATAAAAGAACAAATTATTCTTTTAGGTGGAGGTGGAATACATCTCTCTTCAGGGATAAGTCAGGAATACACCTTCAGACACAGAAGTGCACGCAGAACACCAGCTGAGAGTGGACAGAAGTACCTGACCAGTGGAAAAGAATATATCAGTTCAGTTCAGTCGCTCAGTCATGTCCAACTCTTTGTTACCCCACGAATCACAGCACGCCAGCCTCCCTGTCCATCACCAACTCCCGGAGTTCACTCAGACTCGTGTCTATCGAGTCAGTGATGCCATCCAGCCATCTCATCCTCGGTCGTCCCCTTCTCTTTCTGCCCTCAATGCCTCCCAGCATCAGAAACTTTTCCAATGAGTCAACTCTTCGCATGAGGTGGCCAAAGTACTAGAGTTTCAGCTTTAGCATCATTCCTTCCAAAGAAATCCCAGGACTGATCTTCAGAATGGACTGGTTGGATCTCCTTGCAGTCCAAGGGACTCTCAAGAGTCTTCTCCAACACCACAGTTCAAATGCATCAATTCTTTGATGCTCAGCCTTCTTCACAGTCCAACTCTCACATCCATACGTGACCACAGGATAAACCATAGCCTTGACTAGACGGACCTTAGTTGGCAAAGTAATGTCTCTGCTTTTTACTATGCTATTTAGGTTGATCATAACTTTCCTTCCAAGGAGTAAGTGTCTTTTAATTTCATGGCTGCAGTCACCACACAAAACTCAGTAGGACAAAGGAACTGGGGGGGCAGGGGGAAGAGGAGTACTGGACTTGCCCTCAGCAGGTGGGGGAACTGAAGTAGGGGTCTGATCCCCACAGCAGGGCATTTGTCTGAGTGTGGAGAAACATTTAAGCCTGAGTAGAACAGCTGATCTGTGGCAGCCTAAATGGAATGAGAATCAGATAGTCCTTACCTCAGCCATACATACTCTGGACAGGAACACTGGTCTTCTGGAAGGTGCAGTGGCTGGGAGCTGGAGTTTAGGGACTGTGGAGCAAATCCAGGGCCAGGGCTGCTGTTGATTCTGGAGAGACTGATTGAGGGGATGTTGGGTAGGGGGTTCATGGTGGGAAATGCTGGTGGAGGAAAGCCAGGCAGCCATGGAAGCAAGGCAATACTGCTGAGTCAGGCGTATAGGGTGGAGTCATCACTACAGCCTCTCCCTCCCCACACACCAGCNTTGATTCTGGAGAGACTGATTGAGGGGATGTTGGGTAGGGGGTTCGTGGTGGGAAATGCTGGTGGAGGAAAGCCAGGCAGCCATGGAAGCAAGGCAATACTGCTGAGTCAGGCGTATAGGGTGGAGTCATCACTACAGCCTCTCCCTCCCCACACACCAGCACAGACAGCTGAAGAATAGAGAGTTTGGCCCATCAAACACTTAACACACTGAACTACAGGGTAGGACCCCACCCAGTGTGCCCTTTAAGTGCCTGACACGCCAATCTACAGAGCAAGACCCCAGCCGGGGGGCGGGGGGAGGGCCCTCTATGTGCCTTACGTGCTGAATAACAGACAAGGACTCCAGGCAAGGGAGCCCTCTACCTGCCTGAATGGGCGGAGCTATGGAGAAAGACTGGCCAAAGAGGCCTTCTGATCCTCAGCTATGAGAGACTTGAAAAAAGACTCTGATAGGGTCATAACTCCTGCAGCGGAGGCAGTCTATATCCCTGCACACTTGGTGCCACCAGGGTCCCCACAAGTCAAGCAGCTGTGCCACCTTCATGCTCAACTCTCAGTGGGGTAGAGCTGCCACAGGCAAAAAAATCTTGCCTCTATGCATGCAGGGTTTATTCAGTCATGTCCGTCTCTTTTTGACTCTAGATTGTGGCCTGCCAGGCTTCTCTCTCAGGGAGGGGGTTCTCCAGGCAAGAATACAGGAGCGTATTGGCCAATACTTGTTGCCATATCCTCCTAGAGCGNAATCTTGCCTCTATGCATGCAGGGTTTCTTCAGTCATGTCCGTCTCTTTTTGACTCTAGATTGTGGCCTGCCAGGCTTCTCTCTCAGGGAGGGGGTTCTCCAGGCAAGAATACAGGAGCGTATTGGCCAATACTTGTTGCCATATCCTCCTAGAGCACTATATTTCCTGCTACCCTAGCCACCAAACCCCCTGAGTACCTCGTGCTGCCAGAACCCCTGCGACCCAAGCAGCTGCGCCACCTCCACACCTGGCCCTCACATAGGCAAACTCAAGCCCTCCAGGGGAGCTGCAGGAGTTAAACTCCAGTGGACGACCCACATGTAGAGGTGGAAAGAAAACCACAATTGAAATCCAGGGGCAGTGTGGCTAAGAAAGAAGACCCAAAACCTTCCCACCAGCTGTACAAGCTGCAGATTAAATCCACATGATCAACTAAGAAGACTCTGATTCAATCGACTATATAAAAGGCCATTGAGAGCTCCCACAAAAGAAAATGCACTAACCCTGATAGCTGTGGACATTGGAGGCAAGAACACACAGAAGTAGGACCAGATTAAAATCTGAGCTACCCCCATAGGTCCAGAGATCAGCACAGTGTTGGAGGGCATTCTAGGGAGGTGAGGCGGACTGTGCCTCCCAGTGAGAGAAAGGATTCTGACAGCAGCGACTCAAGAAAAACATTTATTATTCTTATTTTTTGACTTGTTCTGTAGATTCTTTTGGATTATTTTTTCTTTTAGTTGTCGACTTTATTGGCAAAAGAAATCCAATTAAGCTTCTGAGCTTTTCTATTTTTCTTTCAGTCAAATTTTGTATTGTCATAAACCTCTGCCTCTACATTGGGCTTTTGTACTTCTGTGGAGTTTTCTTTTCTTTTCCTTTTTTATGTCTTCTTCCATTTTTTCTCTTCTTATAATTTTAATTTTTTAACCCATTATTTTTTCTATACTTATTACTTTATTTGCCTTTCCTACTGTTCTTTTCTCCTTGCAGTTAATCTTAAATGTATATAAATCTTCCTCATCTCCCTCTGTTTAACTCTGCATATCTATTCTTTCTTTCCTTTCTTTCCTTTTCTCTCAACACATGTGTTAGTTTTATTTTTTATTTTTTGCTTTATTCCCCACTTGGCACGTTGCTTTAGTTTTGTTTTCCAGTTTGTGCTTAAGTTAGCTTTGTTTAAATGGTAAATATAATTTTTGATAATCTTTATTCACCAGGTCAATCTACTCCACTTTATTTTTGTTGGACTGTTTTCATTTTGCTCATGGGTGTATAAGTATATGCATATATTCTTTAATTTTAATTATCATTTGCCTGATTTTGTAACTGCCATTTGTCTGGGGTTCATCTTTCATTTCTCATTTTTGCATATCTGTTCTAATCTCACTTAATGCCATAACAAACCACTTGTGGATTCTTCCCTCCTGACAAGAGATCATGCCCTGAGCCTTTAGAATAGGAGCACTGACTCCAAGACCATAGACTACCAGAGAAATAACCCTAAGGAGTATCAAATAATGAGAACTCACACAAAAGAAACCACATGAATACAAGACCCTGCATCACTCAACCACCAGTAGCACCCTGTCTCATCTAAACAACAAACAAAACAAAAATACCAACCCAATCATCAGCAGACAGAATTACCACCTCATTCAGCCTTACCCATCAGAGGAAAAACAAACAAACAAAAACTCAGCACAAATCTCACCGTGTACATCACAAAGCTCACACAAACCACTGAACCAATCTTAGCAGGGCAGAAACCAAAAGGAAAAAAGAATTCAATCTTCTTCAAGGAAAGAATTCAACTTTCCCTGAAGCTTGGGAAAGGAGAACTCAAACATAGTAACTTAAAATAATGAAAAGACAGAGAAATACTGCACAGATGAAGGAAAAAACTAGATACACAGAAGTCCAAATAAATGAGAGGAAATAGGCAAACTACTGAAAAATGATTCAGAATAATGATAGTAAAGATGATCAAGAAACTTGAAAACAAAATGGAGAAAATGCAAGAATGAATAAACAAAGACCTGGAGGATTAAAGAATAACAGAGACAAACAACACAATTACTGAAGTTAAAAATACTCTAGAAGGAATCAATAGCAGAATATCTGAAGCAGAAGAACATTTCAGTGAGCTGGAAGATAAAATGGTGGAAATAACTTCTGAAGAGTAGAATAAAAGGAATAAAAAGAGCTGAGGATAGTCTTAGAGACCTCTGAGACCATACAAAATGCACCAATATTTAAATTATAGGGTTCCCAGAAGAAGAGAAAAAGAAAGAGTATGAGAAAATTTTTGAAGAGATTATAGTTGAAAATTTCTCCAACAAAAGGAAATAGTCAATGTGGCCCAAAGAGTGCCACACAGGATAAACCCAAGGAGAAACACGCCAAGATACATACTTCAAACTAACAAAGACTAAACACAAAGAAAGAATATTAAAAGCAGCAAGGGAGAAGCAACAAGTAACATACAAGGGAAACCCCATACACTTAACAGCTTATTTTTCAGCAGAAACTCTGCAGGCCAGAAGAGAATGGCAGGATATATTTAAAATAATGAAAGGGAAAAATCTACAACCAACATTACTGTACCTAGCAAGGATCTCATTCAAAATTGATGGAGAAATAAAAAGGTTTTCAGACAACCAAAAGTTAAAAGAATTCAGTACCATCAAAACAGCTTTACAACAAATGTTAAAGGGACTTATATAGTCAAGAAATAGAAGAGAAGAAAAATAATCTACAAAATCAACCCCAAACAATTAAGAAAATGGCAATAGGAACATGTATATAAATAATTACTTTAAATGCCAAGGCTATGGTTTTTCCTGTGGTCATGTATGGATGTGAGAGTTGGACTGTGAAGAAAGCTGAGCACCGAAGAATTAATGCTTTTCAACTGTGGTGCTGGAGAAGACTCTTGAGAGTCCCTTGGACTGCAAGGAGATCCAACCAGTCCATTCTGAGGGAGATCAGCCCTGGGATTTCTTTGGAAGGANGTGCTGCCAGAACCCCTGCGACCCAAGCAGCTGCGCCACCTCCACACCTGGCCCTCACATAGGCAAACTCAAGCCCTCCAGGGGAGCTGCAGGAGTTAAACTCCAGTGGACGACCCACATGTAGAGGTGGAAAGAAAACCACAATTGAAATCCAGGGGCAGTGTGGCTAAGAAAGAAGACCCAAAACCTTCCCACCAGCTGTACAAGCTGCAGATTAAATCCACATGATCAACTAAGAAGACTCTGATTCAATCGACTATATAAAAGGCCATTGAGAGCTCCCACAAAAGAAAATGCACTAACCCTGATAGCTGTGGACATTGGAGGCAAGAACACACAGAAGTAGGACCAGATTAAAATCTGAGCTACCCCCATAGGTCCAGAGATCAGCACAGTGTTGGAGGGCATTCTAGGGAGGTGAGGCGGACTGTGCCTCCCAGTGAGAGAAAGGATTCTGACAGCAGCGACTCAAGAAAAACATTTATTATTCTTATTTTTTGACTTGTTCTGTAGATTCTTTTGGATTATTTTTTCTTTAACATGATCAACTAAGAAGACTCTGATTCAATCGACTATATAAAAGGCCATTGAGAGCTCCCACAAAAGAAAATGCACTAACCCTGATAGCTGTGGACATTGGAGGCAAGAACACACAGAAGTAGGACCAGATTAAAATCTGAGCTACCCCCATAGGTCCAGAGATCAGCACAGTGTTGGAGGGCATTCTAGGGAGGTGAGGCGGACTGTGCCTCCCAGTGAGAGAAAGGATTCTGACAGCAGCGACTCAAGAAAAACATTTATTATTCTTATTTTTTGACTTGTTCTGTAGATTCTTTTGGATTATTTTTTCTTTTAGTTGTCGACTTTATTGGCAAAAGAAATCCAATTAAGCTTCTGAGCTTTTCTATTTTTCTTTCAGTCAAATTTTGTATTGTCATAAACCTCTGCCTCTACATTGGGCTTTTGTACTTCTGTGGAGTTTTCTTTTCTTTTCCTTTTTTATGTCTTCTTCCATTTTTTCTCTTCTTATAATTTTAATTTTTTAACCCATTATTTTTTCTATACTTATTACTTTATTTGCCTTTCCTACTGTTCTTTTCTCCTTGCAGTTAATCTTAAATGTATATAAATCTTCCTCATCTCCCTCTGTTTAACTCTGCATATCTATTCTTTCTTTCCTTTCTTTCCTTTTCTCTCAACACATGTGTTAGTTTTATTTTTTATTTTTTGCTTTATTCCCCACTTGGCACGTTGCTTTAGTTTTGTTTTCCAGTTTGTGCTTAAGTTAGCTTTGTTTAAATGGTAAATATAATTTTTGATAATCTTTATTCACCAGGTCAATCTACTCCACTTTATTTTTGTTGGACTGTTTTCATTTTGCTCATGGGTGTATAAGTATATGCATATATTCTTTAATTTTAATTATCATTTGCCTGATTTTGTAACTGCCATTTGTCTGGGGTTCATCTTTCATTTCTCATTTTTGCATATCTGTTCTAATCTCACTTAATGCCATAACAAACCACTTGTGGATTCTTCCCTCCTGACAAGAGATCATGCCCTGAGCCTTTAGAATAGGAGCACTGACTCCAAGACCATAGACTACCAGAGAAATAACCCTAAGGAGTATCAAATAATGAGAACTCACACAAAGGAAACCACATGAATACAAGACCCTGCATCACTCAACCACCAGTAGCACCCTGTCTCATCTAAACAACAAACAAAACAAAAATACCAACCCAATCATCAGCAGACAGAATTACCACCTCATTCAGCCTTACCCATCAGAGGAAAAACAAACAAACAAAAACTCAGCACAAATCTCACCGTGTACATCACAAAGCTCACACAAACCACTGAACCAATCTTAGCAGGGCAGAAACCAAAAGGAAAAAAGAATTCAATCTTCTTCAAGGAAAGAATTCAACTTTCCCTGAAGCTTGGGAAAGGAGAACTCAAACATAGTAACTTAAAATAATGAAAAGACAGAGAAATACTGCACAGATGAAGGAAAAAACTAGATACACAGAAGTCCAAATAAATGAGAGGAAATAGGCAAACTACTGAAAAATGATTCAGAATAATGATAGTAAAGATGATCAAGAAACTTGAAAACAAAATGGAGAAAATGCAAGAATGAATAAACAAAGACCTGGAGGATTAAAGAATAACAGAGACAAACAACACAATTACTGAAGTTAAAAATACTCTAGAAGGAATCAATAGCAGAATATCTGAAGCAGAAGAACATTTCAGTGAGCTGGAAGATAAAATGGTGGAAATAACTTCTGAAGAGTAGAATAAAAGGAATAAAAAGAGCTGAGGATAGTCTTAGAGACCTCTGAGACCATACAAAATGCACCAATATTTAAATTATAGGGTTCCCAGAAGAAGAGAAAAAGAAAGAGTATGAGAAAATTTTTGAAGAGATTATAGTTGAAAATTTCTCCAACAAAAGGAAATAGTCAATGAGGCACAAAGAGTGCCACACAGGATAAACCCAAGGAGAAACACGCCAAGATACATACTTCAAACTAACAAAGACTAAACACAAAGAAAGAATATTAAAAGCAGCAAGGGAGAAGCAACAAGTAACATACAAGGGAAACCCCATACACTTAACAGCTTATTTTTCAGCAGAAACTCTGCAGGCCAGAAGAGAATGGCAGGATATATTTAAAATAATGAAAGGGAAAAATCTACAACCAACATTACTGTACCTAGCAAGGATCTCATTCAAAATTGATGGAGAAATAAAAAGGTTTTCAGACAACCAAAAGTTAAAAGAATTCAGTACCATCAAAACAGCTTTACAACAAATGTTAAAGGGACTTATATAGTCAAGAAATAGAAGAGAAGAAAAATAATCTACAAAATCAACCCCAAACAATTAAGAAAATGGCAATAGGAACATGTATATAAATAATTACTTTAAATGCCAAGGCTATGGTTTTTCCTGTGGTCATGTATGGATGTGAGAGTTGGACTGTGAAGAAAGCTGAGCACCGAAGAATTAATGCTTTTCAACTGTGGTGCTGGAGAAGACTCTTGAGAGTCCCTTGGACTGCAAGGAGATCCAACCAGTCCATTCTGAGGGAGATCAGCCCTGGGATTTCTTTGGAAGGAATGATGCTCAAGCTGAAACTCCAGTACGTTGGCCACCTCATGCGAAGAGTTGACTCATTGGAAAAGACTCTGATGCTGGGAGGGACTGGGGGCAGGAGGAGAAGGGGACAATGGAGGATGAGACAGCTGGATGGCATCACTGACTCGATGGACACGAGTCTGAGTGAACTCCAGGAGTTGGTGATGGACAGGGAGGCCTGGCATGCTGTGATTCAGGGGGTCGCAAAGAGTCTGACACGACTGAGCAACTGAACTGAACTGAGCTTTAAATGTAAGTAGATTAAATGCTCCAAACAAAAGATACAGACTGGCTGAATGGATACAAAAACAAGACCCATATATATGTTATCTACAAGAAACCCGCTTCAGACCTCAAGATCCATATAGACTGAACATGAGAAGATGGAAAAATATATTCCATGCAAATGGGAAGCAAAAGAAAGCTGAGGTAGTAATCCTCATATCAGACAAAATAGACCTTAAAATAAAGAAGATTATAAGACATAAGGAAGGACATTACATAATGATCAAGGGATCAGTCCAAGAGGAAAACATAACAATTATAAATATCTATGCACCCACCATAGGAGCACCTCAATACATAAGAGAAACACTAACAGACATAAAAGGAGAAATTGACAGTAACACAATAATAGTAGGAGATTTTAATACCCCACTAACACCAATGGACAGATCATCAAAACAGAAAATTACTAAGGAAACACATCTTAAATGATACATTTGATGAGATGGATCTCATTGATCTCTTCAGGACATTCCATCCAAATGCAGAAGAATACACCTTCTTCTCAAGTGTACATGGAACATTCTCTAAGATAGACCTCATCTTGGGTCACATTTCAAACCTAGTAAATTTAAGAAAATTGAAATCATATCAAGCATCTTCTCTGAGCACAATNTCTCTTCAGGACATTCCATCCAAATGCAGAAGAATACACCTTCTTCTCAAGTGTACATGGAACATTCTCTAAGATAGACCTCATCTTGGGTCACATTTCAAACCTAGTAAATTTAAGAAAATTGAAATCATATCAAGCATCTTCTCTGAGCACAATGCTATGAGACTAGATATCAATTACAGGGGGAAAAAAAAAAACTGTAAGACACACAAACACATGGAGATTAAACAACTCTTTTCTAAATAACCAACAGGTTACTGAAAAAACCAAAAGGGAAATTAAAAATTTTCTAGAAACAAATGACAATAAAAACAGGACAATTCAAAACCTATGGGATGCAGCAAAAGCAGTTCTAAGAGGGAAGTTTATAGCAATAAAATCCTACCTCAAGAAACAAGAAAAACATTGAACAGACAACCTAACTTTACACCTAAAACAACTGGAGAAAGAAGAACAAAATAACCTTAAAATTAGTAAGAAGGAGAGAAATCATAAAGATCTGAGCAGAAATAAATGAAATAGAAATGAAAGAAACAATAGAAAAGATAAATAAAACTAAAAGCTGGTTCTTTGAGAAGATAAACAAAATTAACAAACCATTAGCCAACTCATCAAGAAAAAAAGAAAGAATCAAATCAACAAAATTAGAAATGAAAAAGGAGAGGTTACAACAGATGATGCAGAAGTACAAAGGCATATAAGAGACTGTTATGAACAACTATATGGCAATAAAATAGATAATCTGGAAGAACGGACAGATTCTTAGAAAAGTACAATCTTCCAAGAATAAACCAGGAAGAAATCGAAATTATAAACAATCCGGTTATTAGCACTGATACTGAGGCTGTGATCAAAAATTCACCCTAAAAACAAAATCCCAGGATCAGGTGGCTTCACAGGAGAATTCTATCAAACATTTAGAGAAGAGCTAATGCCTATCCTTCTAAAATCCCTTCCAANGTTATTAGCACTGATACTGAGGCTGTGATCAAAAATTCACCCTAAAAACAAAATCCCAGGATCAGATGGCTTCACAGGAGAATTCTATCAAACATTTAGAGAAGAGCTAATGCCTATCCTTCTAAAATCCCTTCCAAAAATTGCAGAGGAAGGAACACTTCCAAACTCATTCTATGAGGCCACCATCATCCTGATATCAAAATCAGACAAAGACAACACAAAAAAAGAAAACAACAGGCCAATATCACTGATGAACATAGATGCAGAAATTCTCAACAAAATTTAAGCAAACAGAATTCAGAAACACTTCAAAAATCTCAAACACTGTGATCAAGTTGGGTTTATTCCTGGAATGCAAGGATTCTTCAATATATGCAAATCAATCAATGTGATCAGTTCAGTTCAGTTCAGTCACTCAGTCGTGTCCGACTCTTTGCGACCCCATGAATCGCAGCACGCCAGGCCTCCCTGTCCATCACCATCCCCGGAGTTCACTCAGACTCACGTCCACCGAGTCTGTGATGCCATCCAGCCATCTCATCCTTGGTCGTACCCTTCTCCTCCTGCCCCCAATCCCTCCCAGCATCAGAGTCTTTTCCAATGAGTCAACTCTTCGCATGAGGTGGCCAAGGTACTGGAGTTTCAGCTTGAGCATCATTCCTTCCAAAGGAATCCCAGGGTTGNAACATTATTCTTCATGGGAAAAAAACTGAAAGCATCCCCCTTAGATCAGGAACAAGACAAGGGTGTCCACTTTCACTATTATTATTAAACATAGTTTTGGAAGTCCTAGCTACAGCAATCAGAGAAGAAAATGAAATAAAAGAAATCCAGATTGGAAAAGAAGTAAAGCTCTCACTATTTGCAGATGACATGATACTGTACATAGAAAACCCTAAAGATAGTATCAGAAAATTACTAGAGCTAATGAGTGAATTTAGCAAAGTTGCAGGATACAAAATCAATACACAGAAATCACTTGCATTTCTACACACTAACAATAAAAAATCAAAAAGAGAAATTAAGGAAGCAATTCCATTTACCATTGCAATAAAAAGAATTATGTATCTCATAATAAACCTATCTAAGGAGACAAAAGAACTGTTTACAGAGAATTGTAAGACACTAATGCAACATTAGTGTAAAACACTAATGAACGACATAAACAGATGGAGAGATATCCCATATTCCTGGGTACGAAGAATCAATATTGTGAAAATGACTGTGCTACCAAATGCAATCTACAGATTCAATGTAATCCCTATCAAATAACCAATGGCATATTTCACAGAACTAGAACAAAAAATTTCATGATTCATATGCAAGCACAAAAGGCCCCAAATAGCCAAAGCAGTTTCGAGAAAGAAGAATGAAGCTGGAGGGATCAACCTTCCTGACTTCAGATTATACTACAAAGCTATAGTCATCAAGACAGTATGTTACTGGCACAAAAACAGAAATATAGACCAATGGAACAAGATAGAAAGCCCAGAAATAAACCCATGCACTTATGGGTACTTTATTTTTTACACAAAGGAGGCAAGAATAAATAATGGGGCAAAGACAGTCTCTTCAATAAATGGTCCTGGCTGTTTACAATAGCTAGGACATGGAAGCAACCTAGGTGTCCATTGCCAGATGAATGGATAAGTAAGCTGTGGTACATATACACAATGGAGTATTACTCAGCTATTAAAAAGAATGCATTTGAATCAGTTCTAATGAGGTAGATGAAACTGGCACCTATTATACACAGTGAAGTAAGTCAGAAAGAAAAACACCAATACAGTATAATAACACATATATATGGAATTTAGAAAGATGGTAATGATGACCCTATATGAGAGACAGCTAAAGAGACACAGATGTAAAGAACAGACTTTTGGACTCCGTGGGAGAAGGCAAGGGTGGGATGATTTGAGAGAATAGCATTGAAACATGTATATTACCATACATGAAACAGATCGCCAGTCCAGGTTTGATGCATATGACAGGGCACTAAAGGCCAACCTTAGCACTGGGACAACCCTGAGGGATAGGATGGAGAAGGAAGTGGGAGGGGGGGTTCAGCAATGTACACCCATGGCTGATTCATGTGAATTATGGCCAAAACCACTACAATATTGTAAAGTAATTAGCCTCCAACTAAAATAAATAAATTAATTCACAAAAATAAAGTAAATGGTGCTGGGAAAACTGGACAAATACGTGTAAAAGAATGAAATTAGAACACTTCCTAACACCATACACAAAGATAAACTCAAAATGGATTCAAGACCTAAATGTAAGACCAGAAACTGTAAAACTCAGAGGAAAACATAGGCAGAACACTCAATGACATAAATCAAAGCAAGATCCTCTATCACCCACCTCCTAGAGCAATGGAAATACACAGAAAAGTAAACAACTGGGCCCTGATTAAACTTAACAGCTTTTGCACAGAAAAATAAACTACAAGCAAGGTGAAAAGACAACTCTCAAAATGGGAGAAAATAATAGCAAATGAAACAACTGACAAAGGATTAATTTTGAAAATATACAAGCAGCTCATACAACTCAATACCAGAAAAACAACCCGATCCAAAAGTAAAAAAAGACCTAAACAGACATTTTCCAAAAAAAGACATACAGATGGCTAATAAACACATGAAAAGAAGCTCAACATCACTCATTATTAGAGAAATGCAAATCAAAACTACAATTAGATATCACTTCACACCAGTGAGAATGGCCCTCACCAAAAAGTCTACAAACAATAAATGCTGCAGAGGGTGTGGAGAAAACTGAATGCTCTTGAATTGTTGGCAGGAATGTAAATTGATACAGCCACTACGGAAGATGGTATGGAGATTCCTTAAACAACTAGAAATAAAACAACCATATGACCCAGCAATCCCACTTCTAGGCATGTACCCTGAGGAAACCAAAATTAAAAGAGACACAAATATCCTATTGTTCATTGCAGCACTATTCATAATAGCTATGACATGCAAGCAACCTAGATGTCCATCAGCAGATGAATGGATAAAGAGGTGTGGCACATATACACAATGGAACATTACTCAGCCATAAAAAGAAATGCATTTGAGTCAGTTCTAATGAAGTGGATGAACCTAGAACCTATTCTACAGAGTGAAGTGAGTCAGAAAGAGAAAAATAAACACTATATTCTAACACATATATACAGAATCTAGAAAAATGGTACTGAAGAATTTATTTACAGGGCAACAGTGGAGAAAACAGACACAGAAAATAGATATATGGAAATGCAGAGAGGGAAGGAGAGGGTGAGATGTATGGAAAGAGTAACATGGAAACTTTTATTACCATATGTAAAACAGATAGCCAAAGAGAATTTTCTGCATGGCTCAGGAAACTCAAATCAGGGCTCTATATCAACCTAGAGGGGTGGGAAGGGAAGGGAGATAGGAGGGAGTTTTGAAAAGGAGGGGATATATGTATACCTATGGCTGAGTCATGTTGAGGTTTGACAGAAAACAGCAAAATTCTGTAAGGCAAGTATCCTTCAATAAAAAAATATATATATATTTTTTAAAGCAGAGACATTACTTTGCTAACAAAGGTCCCTGTAGTCAAAGCTAAGGTTTTTCCATTAGTCATGTATGGATGTGAGAGTTGGACCATAAAAAAGGCTGAGCACCAAAGAATTGATGCTTTTGAATTGTGGTGTTGCAGAAGACTCTTGAGAGGTCCTTGGACTGCAAGGAAATCAAACCAGTCAATCTTTAAGGAAATGAACCCTGAATATTCATAGGAGCGACTGATGCTGAAACTCCAATACTTTGACCACCTGTTGTGAAGAGCCAACTGATTAGGAAAGACCCTGATGCTAGGAAAGATTGAAGGCAGGAGGAGAAGGAGGTGACAGAGGATGAGATGGTTGAATGGCAGCACCAAATTAATGGACACAAGTTTGAACAGGCTCCAGGAGATGGTGAAGGACAGGGAGGCCTGGCGTCCTGCTATCCATGGGGTTTCAAAGAGTCGGACAAAGACAGCATATGCACTGTGTATGTTTTGTGTGTGTTTATTTCCACATATATGTATTTTTTAAAGAACTTAAAAGAACAAATTCTAAATGGGAAATGAATCAGAAAAGGCATTAGTACCCCCAAAATGCATAAAATATGAGCTTCATTCTTCCAAATCATCTAAGAAAGCCAATATATTTGAGTCTATAATTAGTAGAAAATGAAAAAGAAATAAAAATTGTAAAAACTTATAACAAAAGTTCTGATATAAACATGTTTGTCAGTGATAAAGAACGTCAACTAACCACTCAGTAGTTAATACACAAATAAAAGATGCAAGTAGAACTTTGTAGAGAGTACAGTGAAAGCAAACTCTAGGTATTGATTGAATGAATCATAAAACGTTAGAGATAGTAGCAACAGTAAAACTCAAATCTAACGTTCAGTTTCTTGATTTGACAAAGTTCTTTTCAAGAAAAATTACTGAAAATCTCTACTGTGAAGCATATTATATATAGATTATGAAAATTCTATTCTGGAAAGACCAAATAACACAAAAAGTCAACCAGTTAGTAGCTGAGTATAGAAAACAAGTTTCCTGATTTCTATTTCAATATCCTTTCTACTACAATATTTAACTACACCAAATGGTGACAAAATATGAAAATATCTGTGATGTTATAATTATATACCAGTTATATGTCAAACAAAAAATTAATTTAGCATATTGCAAGAGAACCAGCTATGTAAAGTAATCTTATTTTGAAAAAAATATTTTATTGGAGAAATAAGGTGAAGAAAGTTTCGCAATTTAATCAGAAGACTAATGTAATCAAACTTCTACATCTATGCTGGGTTTCTGGGGTCCTAACCATGTAGAATCTAAATTGTCCTGCCAATCACAGGAACTGGGTTATAAGCTACTGAAATCAATCCATGCCTCATCCACTTTGCTCCCTATCCAAAAATGGATCCCATCATCACTATAAAAAGAGGAAGTTTTCCTCTTCTCTCATATCTCTGTTCACTTTGTGCTACAAAACTCTGTCTTCCTGTGTGACAAATGACTCTTAAAATTAACTGTTCTGAGTCATAAAAGTCTCCCCTGTCCTATGCTCTTTCTCAAGTATATACCATCTTGTTCATATTCTCCTTTGAGATTATATTCCTGTTGGGAGGAAGAGGAAGATGTTCAAGACATCTTGGTGAAGGTGAAGGTGAAGTCGCTCAGTCGTGTCCGACTCTTTGCGACCCCATGGACTATAACCTATTAGGCTTCTCCGTCCATGGGATTCTCCAGGCAAGAATACTGGAGTGGATTGCCATTTCCTTCTCCAGGGGATCTTCCAGACCCAGGGATCGAACCCGGGTCTCCCACATTGGAGGCAGACGTTTTAAAAAATTATGGTGATAAAGAGATGGTAGCTGCTTTTTAATGTCTCTACTTGGGGGGGAAAAAAAAACTTTTAAGTCTAAGGGTTATTGTTGATGTTTAGTCTAAGGGTACATGCCCTTAAACTATTTTCTTCACTGGTTCAGGAAATTGACAAATCAAGAAATCAAACAATTAAAAAAAAAAAAGAAATCAAACAATAAAGTTTGTATTGACAAATACTGCAGATTGATAAAGCCGATATATATGTATCCTTGGGTATGGGGAGAGTGGGAGGGACTGGTTTCAAGACCCCTGTGGATACCAAAATCTATGAATGCTCAAGTTCCTTATATAAAGTTATCATAGTATTTTCTTTCTCACATATACTTTAAATCATCTCTAGATTACTTATGACACTTAATATAGTGTAAATGCTATGTAAATATTGCTGGCAAGTGGCAAACTCCAGTTTTGCTTTATGGAACTTTCTGGAATTTCTTTAAAAATATTTTTGATGTACAGTTGGCAGAACCTGCAAATAAAGTGGGCCAATCATATTTACAACTTCTCAGCAGAATTAGAGTGTTTTATTACTTGTTGATTTTTATTCCAACAATTAATAAAGATGTACATATATATATATCAGAGGAACATTTTATTTAATCAATTTAAAAAACAGCAAAATTTAAAAATTAGGCAAATTAGTTGTTGACAATGAATTATTGATAAATAATATTTCTAAAATGTTTTACAGCTTAACACCTTATATAAATGTGATCTCCTTTGGTAAAGTGAAGCTGTGTTTCTGATTTCATTGTGCATGAAGAAACTGAGGTTAATAGAAATTTACTAAGGATTTAATAATTGGAGGATCCAATAAGGATCTTACCCATGACACTAGTGGTAAAGAATCTGCCCACCAGTGCAGGAGATGCAACATATGTAGGTTCCATCCCTGGGTCAGGAAGATCCCCTGGACTAGGAAATAGCAATCTACTCCAGTATTCTTGCCTGGAGAATCCCATGGACAGAAGAGCCTAGCCAGCTACAGTTCCTGGGGTTGCAAAGAGTTGAGCATAACTGAAGCCACTGAGTATACGGCACAAATAAGGACTTATGAAGAATTTAGACATAAATATTTTGACTTTAATTCTAGGGTTGTTTATTGCCTCAAAATGCCTCAAGTCAAGAAGCTCAAATGGCATATTTAAATTGGCCCCAAATCACAAAAAAGTAGGCAAAGGACAACATTGACATATGTGATTACATAGTAAAACTAGATTTCATGAATGTGGCAAAACTTGGCATTTGCAAACTTAAAATGTATTGAGGGTAGCAGAATCTCTGCAAGAAATGGTCAAAAACAGCTCAAGGATGGGAATCTTTAAGCTGTAGTATATAGCAAATTGAAAATCACCTTCCAGCTTATTTGCTATTCTAAGTCTAGCTATCTTAGGGTAGACTGTCTTTATTTTTTTTTTTAATTTTTTTTTTAACTTTACAATACTGTATTGGTTTTACCATATATTGACATGAATCCACCACAGGTGTACATGAGTTCCCAACCCTGAACCCCCCTCCCACCATCCTCCCCACATCATCTCTCTGGGTCATCCCACTGCACCAGCCCCAAGCATCCTGTATCCTGTATCAGACCTAGACTAGCAATTCATTTCTTACATGATATTATACATTTCAAAGCCATTCTCCCAAATCATCCCACCCTCTCCCTCTCCCACAGAGTCCAAAAGTCTGTTATTTACATGTGTGTCTCTTCTGCTGTCTCGCATACAGGGTTATCATTACCATCTTTCTAAATTCCATATATATATGTGTGCTAGTATACTGTATTGGTGTTTTTCTTTTTGGCTTACTTCACTCTGTATAATAGGCTCCAGTTTCATCCACCTCATTAGAACTGATTCAAATGTATTCTTTTTAATGGCTGAGTAATACTTCATTGTGTATATGTACCACAGCTTTCTTATCTATTTGTCTGCTGGTGGACATCTAGGTTGCTTCCATGTCCTGGCTATTATAAACAGTGCTGCAATGAACATTGGGGTACACGTGTCTCTTTCAATTCTGGTTTCCTTGCTGTGTATGCCCAGCAGTGGGATTGCTGGGTCACAAGGCAGTTCTATTTGTAGTTTTTTAAGGAATAATCTCCACACTGTTCTCCATAGTTGCTGTACTAGTTTGCATTCCCACCAACAGTGTAAGAGGGTTCCCTTTTCTCCACACCCTCTCCAGCATTTATTGCTTGCAGACTTTTGGATGGCAGCCATTCTGACTGGTGCGAAATGGTACCTCATTGTGGTCTTGATTTGCATTTCTCTGATAATGAGTGATGTTGAGCATCTTTTCATGTGTTTGTTAGCCATCCGTATGACTGTCTTTAAATTAAACCATTTGTTTTGCTATTAGTTACCTTTTGTCCTTTTCATTCATAGAAAAGTGTTCCTTGAAATCAGAGATGTGTCTCTACCAAGTCACTTTACCAATTACTATACCCTTTCTTTAAGGAACCCCTTTTAATTGTGAACATTCTTGGATGGACTTTATGTCCACAAGCATTTCATACTTCATATTATCTATTTATAATATTATATTGACTTAAAAAATTCTAAAATGTTTAAGTCATTCTTTTCATCTGAAAGTATTCAAGAAACACACTGTCTTTAGATGTAGCATCAAATTACATAGCTTTTAAAGAGATTAAAATGTTTAGAAGACAAAGTCTAGAACCATATCTCTCTTTTATAAGTTTGCTTATGTTTTTTAAATTTATTTCAATATTTTGATAAGGATGACACATGGACTTAAACATTAGGGTGATATTGGGTGGAAACTTCTTCACACTATATAGGCACACAGATTTTATTTCTTCCCCCAAGAGGGGTCATTCACTCAGTCAGTTCAATCACTCAGTCGTGGTTGACTCTGCAATCCCATGGAGTGCAGGAGTTGACTTCCCTGCCCATCACAAACTCCC
The DNA here is from genome assembly GCA_006410675.1 of Oreotragus oreotragus. NCBI lineage: Eukaryota > Metazoa > Chordata > Mammalia > Artiodactyla > Bovidae > Oreotragus > Oreotragus oreotragus. The sequence goes on from SJYX01017885.1 coordinate 211,661, forward strand.
GGGGCTTACTCAGATGGATGTCCAATGAGTCAGTGATGCCATCCAACAATCTCATCCTCTGTCATCCCCTTCTCCTCCTGCCCTAAATCTTTCCCAGCATCAGGGTCTTTTCAAATGAGTCAGTTCTTCACATCAGGTGACCAAACTATTGGAGTTTCATCTTCAACATTAGTCCTTCAAATGAATATTCAGAACTGATTTCCTTTAGGATGAACTGGTTGGATCTCCTTGCACTCCAAGGGACTCTCAAGAATCTTCTCCAACACCACAGTTCCAAAGCATCAATTCTTTGGCACTCAGCTTTCTTCACAGTCCAACTCTCACATCAATACATGACTACTGGAAAAAGCATACCTTTGATTACATGGACTTTGTTGGCAAAGAAATGTCTCTGCTTTTAATATACTGTCTAGGTTGGTCATAGCTTTTCTTCCAAGGAGAAAACATCTTTTGATTTCATGGCTGCAGTCACCATCTGTAGTGATTTGAGAGGCCAGAAAATAAAGTCTCTCACTGTTTCCATTTTTACCCTATTTGCGATGAAGTGATGGGACAAGATGATATGATCTTAGTTTTCTGAATGTTGAGTTTTAACCCAGCTTTTTCCACTGTCCTCTTTCACTTTCATCAGGAGGCTCTTTAGTTCTTCTTCACTTTCTGCCATAAGGGTGGTGTCATTTGCATATCTGAGGTTATTGATATTTCTCCTGATAATCTTGATTCCAGCTTGTGCTTCATCCAGCCTGGCATTTCACATGATGTACACTGCATATAGTCTTCTCTGGTGGCTCAGAGGTTAAAGTGTCTGCCTCCAATGCAGGAGACCTGGGTTTGATCCCTGGGTGGGGAAGATCCCTGGGAGAAGAAAATGGCAACCCACTCCAGTATTCATGCCTGGAGAATCCCATGGATGGAGGACCCTGGTAGACTACAACCACGGGGTCTTAAAAAGTCAGACACGACTGAGAGACTTCACTTTCCCTTTCACACTGCATATAAGTTAAATAAACAGAGTGACAACATGCAGCTTTGACATACTCCTTTTCATATTTTTGGAACCAGTCTGTTGTTCCATGTCCAGTTCTAAATGTTGCTTCTTAACCTGTATACAGATTTCTCAAGAGGAAGGTCAGGTGGTCTGGTATTCTCATATCTTGAAGACTTCTCCACAGTTTGTTGTGATCCACACAGTCAAAGGATTTGGCCTAGTCAAAAAAGCAGAAGTAGATGTTTTTCTGGAGATGTATTTCTTTTATGATGATCCAACAAATGTTGGCAATTTGATCTCTGGCTCCATTGCCTTTTCTAAATCCAGCTTGAACATCTGGAAGTTCATGGTTCACATACTGTTGAAGCCTGGCTTGGAGAATTTTGAGCATTACTTTTCTAGCACGTGAGATGAGTACAGGGTATCCTAAGAATAATAAGGAGAGATAAGATAGCCTTCCTCAGTGATCAATTCAAAGAAATAGAGGAAAATAATAGAATGGGAAAGGCTAGAGATCTCTTCAAGAAAATTAGAGATACCATGGGATCATTTCATGCAAAGATGGCACAATAAAGGACAGAAACTATATGGACCTAACAGAAGCAGACGATATTAAGAAGAGATGGCAAGAATACACAGAAGAACTATACAAAAAAAAGATCTTCATGACCCAGATAATCATAATGGTGTGATCACTCACCTAGAGCCAGATATCCTGGAATGCAAAGTCAAGTGGACCTTAGGAAGCATTACTACAAACAAAGCTAATGGAGGTGATAGAAGTCCAGTTGAGCTATTTCAAATCCTAAAAGATGATGCTGGAAAAGTGCTACAGTCAATATGACAAAAATTTGGAAAACTCAGCAGTGGTCACAGGACTAGAAAAGGTCAGTTTTCATTCCAATCCCCAAAACAAGCAAAGCCAAAGAATGTTCAAACTATTGCACAATTGCACATGCTAGCAAAGTAATGCTCCAAATTCTCCAATCCAGGCTTCAACAATATGTGAACTGTGAACTTCCATATATGCAAACTGGATTTAGAAAAGGGAGAGGAACCAGAGGTCAAATTGTCAGCACCCATTGGATCATCAAAAAAGCAAGAGTTCCAGAAAAACATCTCTTTCTGCTTTATTGATTAGGACAAACCTTTGAATGTGTGGATCACTACAAACTGGAAAATTCTTAAAGAGATGGAATACCAGACCACCTTACCTGCCTCCTGAGATATCTGTATGCAGGTCAGGAAGCAATAGTTAGAAGTGAACATGGAACAACAGACTGGTTCCAAATCAGGAAAGAAGTATGTCAAGGCTGCATATTGTCACCCTGATTATTTAACTTATATGCAGTGTGAAGTGAAGTGAAGTGAAGTCGCTCAGTCATGTCTGACTCTTTGCGACCCCATGGACTGTAGCCTACTAGGCTATTCTGTCCATGGGATTTTCCAGGCAATAGTCCTGGAGTGGATTGCCATTTCCTTCTCCAGGGGATCTTCCCAACCCAGGGATCGAACCCGGGTCTCCTGCATTGTAGACAGATGCTTTACCATCTGAGCCACCAGGGAAGTCCTTATATGCAGTGTGCATCATGCAAAATGTTGGGCTGGATGAAGCACAAGCTGGAATCAAGATTGCTGGGAGAAATATCAATAACCTCAGATAGGCAGATGACACCACCCTCACGGGAGAAAGTGTAGAAGAACTAAAAAGCCTCTTGATGAAAGTGAAAGGGGAGAGTGAAAAAGCTGGCTTAAAACTCAGCATTTAGAAAACTAAGATCATGGCATTCGGTTCCATCACTTCCTGGCAAATAGATGGGGAAACAATGGAAGCAGGGAGATAATTTATTTGAGGGGGGCTTTAAAATCACTGCACACAGTGACTGCAGCCATGAAATTAAAAGACGCTTACTCCTTGGAAGGAAAGTTATGACCAGCCTAGACAGAATATTAAAAAGCAGAGACATTACTTTGTCAACAAAGGTCCATCTAGTTAAGGCTATGGTTTTTCCAGTGGTCATGTGTGGATGTGAGAGCTGGACTATAAAGAAAGCAGAGCATGGAAGAAATGATGCTTTTGAACTGTGGTTTTGGAAAAGACTCTTGAGAGTCCCTTGGACTTCAAGGAGATACAACCAGTCCATTCTGAAGGAGATCAGTCCTGGGTGTTCATTGGTAGGACTGATTTTGAAGCTGAAATTCCAATACTTTGGCCACCTGATGCAAAGAGCTGACTCATTTGAAAAGACCCTGATGCTGGGAAAGATTGACAGCAGGAGGAGAAGGGGACGACAGAGGATGAAATGGTTGGATGGTATAACTGACTCAATCAACATGGGTTTGAGTAAACTCCGGGAGTTGGTGATGGACAGGGAGGCCTCACGTGCTGCAGTTCATGCGGTCACAAAGAGTTGAACACGACTGAGCTACTGATCTGAATTGAATGCGTATGTGTTTAATTACTTCAGTCATGTCCCACTCTTTTTCTCCCTGTGGTATGTAGCCTGCCAGACTCCTTTGTCCATATGTTTCTCCAGGCAGAAATACTGGAATGAGTTACCATTTCCTTCTCCAGGGGATCTTCCCCACCTAGGAACGGACTAGTGTCTCTTAAATCTCCTGACAATACAGGCTGCTTCTTTACCACTAGCACCACCTGGGAGGCATATATATATATATATATATATATACACACACACACACATATATATATGTATATGTATATGTATATATATGCAACATTATATAGTAGCTATAAGAAATTAACAATATGAAATTCAGAAATTCAATTTTTAAATATACAGTATTAAGCAAAAATTTAGGAGATTATAAACTAAAAGATGACAGAAAACCAGAAAAATGAATCTAACATGTAAATCAAAACATAATTTTATCTCCTAACTATATTGCAGAACAAAATAGATAAAGTAAAAATAATTTTCAGCGAAATAATGTTGAGGAAAATATTTCTGAAGAAAGGAAAATATCAATATAATGCATTAGACAAAGTTGACTAGGTTATATTGCAAAGAACTTCCAAAATTCAATATCTTAACCCAACTAAAGTTTATTTCTTGCTTACACAGTCTGTTGAGACTCTAGGTGACACTTCAGGGTAACTGACCTCCATAACAAGGTGGAGCAGTGTAGACTGTTTCCATATTAAAGCACTCCAACTCAACATATATACCTACTATTTCTATGGTAGGGAAATAAACCACAGAAAAATCACAGACTAGTCCTTAAATTCACACATCTCTTCTGCTCTTGGCTCATGGCCAATTATTAAGAATGCTAGGAAATAAAAGTTTTCATATGCCCAAGAAATGAGGAAAAACAGATATATGGGTAAACACAAGCCATATTTCTTTATTTATACGGTAGAATCGATGCTTTTGAACTGTGGTGCTGGAGAAGACTCTTGAGAGTCCCTTGGACTGCAAGGAGATCCAACCAGTCCATTCTGAAGGAGATCGACCCTGGTATTTCTTTGGAAGGAATGATGCTAAAGGTGAAACTCCAGTACTTTGGCCACCCCATGCAAAGAGTTGACTCACTGGAAAAAACTGTGATGCTGGGAGGGATTGGGGGCAGGAGGAGAAGGGGACGATCGAGGATGAGATGGCTGGATGGCATCACGGGCTCGATGGACGTGAGTCTGAGTGAACTCCGGGAGATGGTGATGGATAAGGAGGCCTGGCGTGCTGCGATTCATGGGGTTGCCAAGAGTCGGACACGACTGAGCGACTGAACTGAACTGAAACCTCTTTTATGACTATATGCAGTAGCACAGTTTAGACAAATCTGTAGTTTGAAAATTAGTGAATAAGTATTTGTACTAATTTATCTAAATGCAAGTAATTATGTAGAAGACTGAAAATTCCTTAATTAAAACTCTAGAGATATCAAGTATCTTCACTTGACTGTTTAACACACTCAGAGAAGGTTAGTAACTTGTCTGAAGTCACAAATCAAGGATTAGAACTCAGCCAATCCAAAACCAAATATAATGTTTTTAATCCTAGAGACTTCAGCTTCACTTTTCAATTTCATGAATTGGAGAAGGAAATGGCAACCCACTCCAGTGTTCTTGCCTGGAGACTCTCAGGGATGGGGGAGCCTGGTGGGCTGACATCTATGGGGTCACACAGAGTCGGACACGACTGGAGTGACTTAGCAGCAGCAGCACAGTTTATTAAAAATAAACTTTCTTTTTATTTGTGTCCTATTCCACGTGCTCAATTGGAATACCAAATAAGTGTATAAAAATACTTTGTAAGTTGCAAAGCCTGGTGCAAAGACACCTGGCTCAAAAACAAATCAGCAAATACCATTTTCCAAATTTCTTAATAATCACTTCTCTGAGTCATTAAAAACCAGTCTAAGATATGATATCACTTGCCATAACCTTTCAATTGCATAGCTTTCCATTATAGGTATAGATTACTCTCACCATAACCCTTTAAGCAATATAAATTAATAAATCAAAATATGAAAGAAACTAGGAGATAATTTGGAGAAGGCAATGACACCCCACTCCAGTACTCTTGCCTGGAAAATCCCATGGACAGAGGAGCCTGGTGGGCTGCAGTTTATGGTGTCGCGAAGAGTCAGACACGACTGAACGACTTCACTTTCACTTTTCAGTTTCATGCATTGGAGCAGGAAATGGCAACCCACTCCAGTGTTCTTGCCTGGAGAATCCCAGGGATGGGGGAGCCTGGTGGGCTGCCATCTATGGGGTTGCACAGAGTTGGACACGACTGAAGTGACTTAGCAGCAGTAGCAGCAGCAGAAGATAATTATGAAAGCATAATTTTATATTTGAGCTCCATATTTTAAAAATCTTTTCTACATTTAAAAATGTCTAATTTTTAATATAAATTTATTTATTTTAATTGGAGGCTAATTACTTTATAATATTGTATTGGTTTTGTCATACATCAATATGAATCTACCATGGGTGTACACGTGTTACCCATCCTGAATCCCCCTCCCACATCCCTCCCCATACCATCCCTCTGCATCATCCCAGTGCACCAGCCCCAAGCACCCTGTCTCATGCATCGAACCTGGACTGGCGATCCTTTTCACATATGATAATATACATGTTTCAATGCCATTCTCCCAAATCATCCCACCCTCTCCCTGCCCCACAGAGTCCAAAAGACTGTTCTATACATCTGTGTCTCTTTTGCTGTCTCGCATACANTCACATATGATAATATACATGTTTCAATGCCATTCTCCCAAATCATCCCACCCTCTCCCTCTCCCACAGAGTCCAAAAGACTGTTCTATACATCTGTGTCTCTTTTGCTGTCTCGCATACAGAGTTATCATTAACATCTTTCTAAATTCCATATATATGCGTTAGTATACTGTATTGGTGTTTTTCTTTCTGGCTTACTTCACTCTGTATAATAGGCTCCAGTTTCATCCACCTCATTAGAACTGATTCAAATGTATTCTTTTCAATGGCTGAGTAATACTCCATTGTGTATATGCACCACAGCTTTCTTATCCATTCATCTGCTGATGGACATCTAGGTTGCTTTCATGTCCTGGCTATTATAAACAGTGCTGCGATGAACATTGGGGTACACATGTGTCTTTCAATTCTGGTTTCCTCAGTGTGTATGCCCAGCAGTGGGATTGCTAGGTCGTATGGCAGTTCTATTTGTAGTTTTTTAAGGAATCTCCACACTGTTCTCCATAGTTGCTGTACTAGTTTGCATTCCCACCAACAGTGTAAGAGGGTTCCCTTTTCTCCACACCCTCTCCAGCATTTGTTGCCTGTAGACTTTTGGGTCGCAGCCATTCTGACTGACGTGGAATTGTACCTCATTGTGGTTTTGATTGGCATTTCTCTGATAATGAGTGATGTTGAGTATCTTTTCATGCGTTGGTTATCCATCTGTAGGTCTTCTATGGAGAAATGCCTGTTTAGTTCTTTGGCCCGTTTTTTGATTGGGTCATTTATTTTTCTGGAATTGAGCTGCAGGAGTTGCTTGTATATTTTTGAGATTCATTCATTGTCAGTTGCTTCATTGGCTATTATTTTCTCCCATTCCGAAGGCTATTTTTTCACCTTGCTTATAGTTTCCTTTGTTGTGCAGAAACTTTTAGTTTTAATTAGGTCTCATTTGTTTATTTTTGCTTTTATTTCCAATATTCTGGGAGGTGGGGTCATAGAGTATCCTGCTGTGATTTATGTCGGAGAGTATTTTGCCTATGTTCTCCTCTAGGAGTTGTATAGTTTCTGGTCTTACATTTAGATCTTTAATCTATTTTGAGTTTATTTTTGTGTGTGGTGTTAGAAAGGGTTCTAGTTTCATTATTTCACAAGTGGTTGACCTGTTTTCCCAGTATCACTTGTTAAAGAGATTGTCTTTTCTCCATTGTATATTCTTGCCACCTTTGTCAAAGATAAGGTGTCCATCAGTTCAGTTCAGTTGCTCAGTCGTGTCCAACTCTTTGTGACCCCATGAATCACAGCATGCCAGGCCTCCCTGACCATCACCAACACCCGGAGTTTATTCAAACTCATGTTCATCGATCCAGTGATGCCGTCCAGCCATCTCAACCTCTGTCATCCCCTTCTCCTCCTGCCCCCAATCCCTCCCAGCATCAGAGTCTTTTCTAATAAGTCGACTCTTCGCATGAGGTGGCCAAAGTATTGGAGTTTCAGCTTTAGCATCAGTCCTTCCAGTGAACACCCTGGACTGATCTCCTTTAGAATGGATGGTTGGATCTCCTTGTAGTCCAGGTGCATGGATTTATCTCTGGGCTTTCTATTTTGTTCCATTGATCTATATTTCTGTCTTTGAGCCAGTACCATACTGTCTTGATGACTGTAACTTTGTAGCAGAGCCTGAAGTCAGGCAGGTTGATTTCTCCAGTTCCACTCTTCTTTCTCAAGATTGCTTTGGCTATTAGAAGTTTTTTGTATTTCCATACAAATTGTGAAATTATTTGTTCTAGCTCTGTGAAAAATACCATTGTTAGCTTGATAGGGATTGCATTGAATCTATAGATTGCATTGAATCTATAGATTTTCACTATATTGATTCTTCCAATCCATGAACACAGTTTATTTCTCCATCTATATAGTGTCCTCTTTGATTTCTTTCACCAGTGTTTTATAGTTTTCTATATATAGGTCTTTAAGCTGGTTCTTTGCAAGGATAAATAAAATTGACAAACCATTAGCCAGACTCATCAAGAAACAAAGGGAGAAATATCAAATCAATAAAATTAGAAATGAAAATGGAGAGATCACGACAGACAACAAAGAAATACAAAGTATCATAAAAGACTACTATCAGCAATTATATGCCAATAAAATGGACAACATAGAATAAATGGACAAATTCTTAGAAAAGTACAACTTTCCAAAACTGAACCCAGAAGAAATAGAAAAGCTTAACAGACAGACCCATCACAAGCACGGAAATTGAAACTGTAACCAAAAATCTTCCAGCAAACAAAAGCTCAAGTCCAGATGGCATCACAGCTGAATTCTACCAAAAACTTAGAGAAGAGCTAACACCTATCCTACTCAAACTCTTCCAGAAAATTGCAGAGGAAGGTAAACTTCCAAACTCATTCTATGAGGCCACCATCACCCTAATAACGAAACCTGACAAGATGCCACACACACAAAAAAAAACTACAGGCCAATAACACTGATGAACATAGACACAAAAATCCTTAACAAAATTCTAGCAATCAGAATCCAACAACATATTAAAAAGATCATACATCATGACCGAGTGGGCTTTATCCCAGGGATGCAAGGATTCTTCAATATCTGCAAATCAATCAGTGGAATACACCACATTAACAGATTGAAAAATAAACCCATATGATTATCTCAATAGATGCAGAGAAAGCCTTTGAAAAAATTCAATGTCCATTTATGATTAAAAAAAAAAAACACTGATGAACATAGACACAAAAATCCTTAACAAAATTCTAGCAATCAGAATCCAACAACATATTAAAAAGATCATACATCATGACCGAGTGGGCTTTATCCCAGGGATGCAAGGATTCTTCAATATCTGCAAATCAATCAGTGGAATACACCACATTAACAGATTGAAAAATAAACCCATATGATTATCTCAATAGATGCAGAGAAAGCCTTTGAAAAAATTCAATGTCCATTTATGATAAAAAAAAAAAAAAAAAAAAAACTCCAGAAAGCAGGAATAGAAGGAACATACTTCAACATAATAAAAGCTATATATGACAAACCCACAGCAAACATTATTCTCAATGGTGAAAATTTGAAAGTATTTCCCCTAAAGTCAGGAATAAGACAAGGGTGCTCACTCTCACCACTACTATTCAACATAGTTTTGGAAGTTTGGGCCACAGCAATCAGAGCAGAAAAAGAAATAAAGGGAATCCAGACTGGAAAAGAAGAAGTAAAACTCTCACTGTTTGCAGATGACATGATTCTCACATAGAAAACCCTAAAGACTCCACCAGAAAATTACTAGAGCTAATCAATGAGTATAGTAAAGTTGCAGGATATAAAATCAACACACAGAAATCCTTTGCACTTCTATACACTAATAATGTGAAAATAGAAAGAGAAATTAAGGAAACAATTCCATTCACCATTGTAATGAAAAGAATAAAATACTTAGGAAGGTATCTACCTAAAGAAACAAAATTTCTATTTTTAAAACCTGCAATATTAAACTTGTAATTTAATGATATGAAAATATAAATGATCCACATATAATTATATATTTTTTCTTTGAAAACTGAACCAATTATTTTTTGAGTTCATATCTTTATTGCAATATCTTGACAGAGACAACCAATAATAGCCAACACAGGCTATGATACTGTGGATCTTCTCAACTTCTCCTCAATCTTTAGGTTCTGTAGATCACATAACTGCCTCAAAATTATTGCAGGCAACAGTTTCCCCACAGCATCTCTATGCTCTCCTGACTTTCTCCACGCTTTCCTTTTTTTAAACCTTACAGAGAGCCACCCAACCACTAGGCCATGATTACATATTTTATATTTGTTATACAATACCCTAATATTAAAATTTTATGTTAGATATATATTATCTATGTTACAATAATAACATACTATTATTGATAGTAATAATAACTGACCCCTAGCCCTAATCCATACTCCTTCACTTGTACCCTCTGACTTACCTCTCTGATGCACATACAGCATTCACATCTAATCAAATCACACAAACACAACAACAAATATTAAAACGTCACACACCAGATGAGTCAAACACCAGATGAAAATAGAATAAAATCAACACCACAAGTAAAACACTTTGCAACAGTATCCAATGTCTCTACATCACAAATTTCAAGTCTTCAACAGGTAAACCAAGCAATTCTATTTAACACACGACAATATTTTTAACTTATATGCAGACTACATCAAGAGAAATGCTGGGCTGGAAAAAGCACAAGCTGGAATCAAGATTGCCGGGAGAAATATCAATAACCTCAGAAATGCTGATGACACCACCTTTATGTCAGAAAGTGAAGAGGAACTAAAATGCCTCTTGATGAAAGTGAAAGTGGAGAGTAAAAAAGTTGGCTTAAAGCTCAACATTCAGAAAACGAAGATCATGGCATCTGGTCCCATCACTTCATGGGAAACAGATGGGGAAACAGTGTCAGACTTTATTTTGGGGGGCTCCAAAATCACTACAAATGGTAACTATGAAATTAAAAGATGCTTACTCCTTGGAAGGAAAGTTATGACCAAACTATATAACACATTCAAAAGCAGAGACATTACTTTGCCAACAAAGGTCCGTCTAGTCAAGGCTATGGTTTTTCCAGTGGTCATGTATGGATATGAGAGTTGGACTGTGAAGAAAGCTGAGCACTGAAGAATTGATGCTTTTGAACTGTGGTGTTGGAGAAGACTCTTGAGAGTCCCTTGGACTGCAAGGAGATCCAACCAGTCCATTCTGAAGGAAATCAGTCCTGGGATTTCTTTGGAAGGAATGATGCTAAAGCTGAAACTCCAGTACTTTGGGCACCTGATGCAAAGAGCTGACTCATTTGAAAAGATCCTGATGCTGGGAAAGATTGAAGGCAGGAGAAGAAGGGGACAACAGAGGATGAGATGGTTGGATGGCATCACTGACTCAATGGACATGGCTTTGGATGGACTCCGGGAGTTGGTGATGGACAGGGAGGCCTGGTGTGCTGCGGTTCATGGGGTTGCAAAGAGTAGGACACAACTGAGTAACTGAACTGAACTGAACTGAACTGCATTGCTCAAAAATACTAAGATAGAAACAATGAGGTGATAAGCAATATTAGTCATGAATCATACTCGTAAAAGTAGTAAAATAGTAACGGTGCTGATAGTCAAAGATTAATGAAAAGTTAATGTCATCATTAAATTGCTAAACAGAAATAAAATAGTAAAACTAATTAGTAAATTGTAACTTTGTATGGCATGAATGCTCGGCTGTGTCTGACTCTTTACAACCCCATGGACTGTAGCCGGCCAGGCTCACATGTCCATGGAATTTTCCAGGCCAGAATAATGGAGTGGGTTACCATGTCCTCCTCCAGGGGATCATCCTGACCCAGAGATTGAACCCATGTCTCCAGTATCTCCTGCACTGCAGATGGATTCTTTACATTAAGCCACTAGGGAAGCCCCTAATTCAAATTACATAATTTCTTGGTGTTTCTCTTGCTACTGCTAAGTCACTTCAGTCGTGTCCGACTCTGTGTGACCCCATAGATGGCAGCCCACCAGGCTCCCCCGTCCCCAGGATTCTCCAGGCAAGAACACTGGAGTGGGGTGACATTAGTGGCATATAGTTTTTAACATTGAAATAGGTTGACATTGTATATGTAAGCAACACCAAATAGCTGTTTGACACCATTCAAGAAAGGGTACAACTACTACTGCTTCACAAACTACAAATACTACTAACATGGTAGGTATTAATTTAGCTTGAGAAAAATGAATGTTATGAATCATTGTAGTTTCTATAATGAATGAGGATAATATTATTCCTTCCAGGCATATTTGGGAGGGTCTTCACTGGAATAAGTATTTTAATACCACTAAAAAGGAAGCTGAACTGATAGAATATTTATATATACTAAAGGAATTTATTAACTATAAATTTAATCTAACTCAATAAGTCAGAAGTATACATTTTCACTTAAACTAATGATCATATTTTGTCCACATGAACCTTCTTTGTCTGCACTTGGAGGCTATACTCATTGCTACCAGTTAAGTTAGGATGACAGCTATAATTAATGTTCTTATATTTTTTTTTCTTTGATAGGTTAGGGGTAGAGGCAAAGAGAGGGCAATTTCAACATCAAAAAGGAGAAATATAATCACCATTTTTAAATTGTTTCTGAAATAAGATAAGCAAGACTATCCTATACAGTCTAATGGCCATTCATAAGGACTTGATTTTTCTGTGTTTACTTCAGGAAGGCAGAATGTGATGAATACAAGTAATGAGACTAGGAATATAGTCATAAATAATGCAAATATAGTGTTAATTATCCTTTTCCTGATTCTACCAAGACTAATTGACTGGAAGACAGCTTTACCAACTATAAGAAAAGAAATACCTTCATCAATAACTGAAGATGTATAAGAATATCCAGAATGCATCTAAGAAGTGTCAATATCAGGCAGTAGCATCAAAGCTGAAATGATTAGAGATACAGTGAAATTTCAATTGGTGTAAAAAACAGACAATTAGAACAGCAGAGCCAATGATCATGTATAGGGCATGGAAACCTATGACTATGAAAAATGTTGATCTACATACTCCATCTGCCATTGTAAAATGTGCTCTGTAATATCCTGAGGCTTGGAGGGGGTAAACTCCTAAAGAAATAGGAATAACAAGAGTTTGAACTATTTACTTACTATTTCCATCTGCCAGGCTGTGGTGAACTCAAGCAATACGTACTCCAAAGGTCAGGAAGACGGACATGTTGGGAACTGCTTTTTACTTCTACTGGACTTATGGAACAAGTGCATCTCAGTAGTCAGCAATTACCTAGTACAAGTGTAGTGGCAAGATCTGAGTGATTAAAGCTATTAAAAAGTCAATTTTAAAAAGACAGCTTCTGGAAATAATAAATAAAATTATTCCATATACAAGTCCTTTTTTGAGAGACTGCTGTGAAACAGGCCTGAAAAGTGCCTTCTCAGGTATCTCATCATAAGCACAAAGATGATAAAACACAGAGTTTAAATGGACTTGTGTAATTAAACTAACATTTGAGAAGGGCTGAAGATTTGGACTGGGCTTTGGCTGGTCATTATATGTTATAATGTAGCTAACAAGGTGAATCCAAAATCTCAAATAATACTTCAAATAACACTGCAAACTCAAGAAAAGTGAGTATAATTACAAAACACATTTCATGAACATTAATACTTATTAGGGCCAGGGGTGCCCCTCTAATTAAGTAAATAAATAATTATTTGGTGTACTTGATGAACAAGTACTTGTATGGCTAGAACTATTAGTTAGGTAAGTAACCTGATAGGCTCAATAATTACTAGCACAAGGATAAGAAGGTTTAATGTTCCTTGTGGCAGAAAGTTGGATAGAGATACTTTTGTTTTATGGGAGCTCCAGCTCACAAACAGACTACTATTCCCAAACTTATTGGAAGGTGTGTCACGATTATAAATGAATGTGCTAAGAGACCTAGTAAGTTCGTCAAACTAATGAATAAGCAATATAAATACAAATATTCAAATTTTCTTTTACAGTTATTAATGGCCATTATTAGTTTAGATGTCACTTAAACCACTAACTTTGTCCACGGGATTCTCCAGGCAAGAATACTGGAATGGGTTGCCATGCCCTTCTCCAAGGAATCTTCCTGACTCAGAGATTGGACCCTTGTCTCATGTCTCCTGCACTGACTGGCAGGTTCTTCAGCACTAGCTTCACCTGGAGCCTGGTGGGTACAGTCCATAGAGTCACAAAGAGTCGGTCATGACTGAAGCAACTTACACATGCATACACGCAAACTACTAACTATAGAAGAGAAATTATCCTTTATTCTCTGAAATATATGTTAATCACTTGTTTGGGTGTGATGAATAAAATACTCTGAAACCTAATAATTAAAATAATATCAGGCAAAACACAGACTTTTTATTCACATTCTTTCCCAAGGGGTGGGGTATTTTCCTATTTTAATTGATTTTACATCTTGCCTTCATGTATAACTATACATTGATATTTTCAGTTGAAATATAAATATTCTCCTAGGAAGAGTGTAAGAAAGGGGCAATGTAAATGCCTTTTTACATTGAAGCCAGATACAAGTTCTGATTATCCTGTTAAATAAAATGAGGCTCTATGATTTCTGCTAGAGTTGAGATAAATCAAATCATGGTTGGGGACCAGGATGGGAAAATTAGTCACAGGTTTTCCTGTGTTATAATTACTGTTGAAAGTGTAAATAGAGCATTTATTATATGACTGATGAGACAGTGCCTGCTACTCCTACTTCATAAGAGATTGTCTCTACTACTATGCCTACAGCTCTGATAACTAGTAGTTTGAACTCAAAGCTCACACAGATCAGAGGATATAACACATGGCCAGGCTTAATGTAAGTATTAACAGTATAACTAGCATAAACAGTATGCCTAGGTTTATATTAATTAGTGGATAAACTATGGGGAGAAGGAGCAATTCATATTGTGAGAGCCAGGATTGAGGTCAGAACTGGAACAATTAGTAATTACATAAATTGATGAGCTTGATGGTCACAGTGGTTCTTCAATAAGTAATTAAATGTATCAGCAAATGAGTCATAATGATCCATACTGGCTGGTAACGTTTGGCCCTTGGAAAATTTGTATATAGCTGAGACTTTGTATTCGATAACTGGGAGTAATGCAAAAGTGAATAAAACATTGAAAATGACATGTTGAAGTTATGCAACGTTGATTATAAACATTTTCTTATGAAGAGGTCTTGAACCTCGTAGATAGATTTACATTTTACAGAATTACAAGGCTCTAACCCTCAATCAAATTCGGTTCTATAGTAGCATACGTACAAACTAACTGAATTTAAATTCTGTCTTCAGTTAGTCTGAAGGCACTTTTCAAAATGAGACACTATTTCTCTTTGCCTCTCATACTGGGAGATATTTATAACAGAGAAAAACTGTCCAGGATGACTCCACTCTGAACTAAGTTGATGTGTGACCTAATTCATTGAACTATTGAGATGTCCTGATATGACATTGAGGTCTTAAACCATATTGTTGATATGAATTCTAGAATAGGATTGTGCTGTTATCCCTAGAACAATTTGTTCTGATGATCAGTGTTTTGGATGAATACATGATACAGCATTTTAAACAGTTGCTCTAAATTTTATTCACTTGGAGTTTGCTTTATTCACTAAGGTTACTATGGTCAAAATAGTTAATCCATTAAAATATACATTATACTGTGACATTTCATTATTATTTCTTTTTAGATTAACCTCCGTAAGGTCTTATATTATTCCAGTCTCTTCACAGGAAAGTAAAGCTCACTGATTAAGAGACAGTAAAACTCTCATGAGGCCTTCCATGCAAATTCTTATTTAGAAAATAGATAATGATGCTACTTTTGCATGGTTAGGATACCTCAGTTGTTACACAGATGAGATGAGCAGGCAATGTCTCTAATACTACAAGTGCAATACATAAAGTTTGGTAAATAGGAAAGATTTCTGGGTGCTAGTTCCTTTGGCTTTATTGAATCTTTCCACAGATGCACGCCTATGCTGCATTAAAAATTGCTTTAGTAATTAAGTATTAGTTTAGGTTTATTTTATTATTAACTATTTGTATGTTATTTGCTTTTATGAAAGCTTATACACGGAGGAATATTTCTTGTTACTCATATTAATAGTATTGCTGCCATCAATAAACTACTCCAGTATTAAATTAGTATTTGGTTTCAGTTCAGTTCAGTTCAGTGACTCAGTCATGTCTGACTCTTTGCGACCCCATGAATCGCAGCACACCAGGTCTCCCTGTCCATCACCAACTCCCAGAGTTCACTCAGATTCACGTCCATCGAGTCAGTGATACCATCCAGCCATCTCATCCTCTGTCGTTCCCTTCTCCTCCTGCCCTCAATCCCTCCCAGCATCAGTCTTTTCCAATGAGTCAACTCTTCACATGAAGTGGCCAAAGTACTGGAGTTTCAGCTTTAGCATCATTCCTTCCAAAGAAATCTCAGGGTGGATCTCCTTTAGAATGGACTGGTTGGATCTCCTTGCAGTCCAAGGGACTCTCAAGAGTCTTCTCCAACACCACAGTTCAAAAGCATCAATTCTTCGGTGCTCAGCCTTCTTCACAGTCCAACTCTCACATCCATACATGACCACAGGAAAAACCATAGCCTTGACTAGACGGACCTTAGTTGGCAAAGTAATGTCTCTGCTTTTCAATATGCTATCTAGGTTGGTCATGCTTCTTGAGTATTTGGTTTATTTACTTGGTAAATAAGCCATATGCATATATCACATATATGCATATTGTTACGGATATATAATGTAACTATATTTCTTGTGTGTGCATAACAATCTAGTGCAAGTGTTCCAAGTTGGCGGGTGGTCTGATATAGACTTAAAATGACACAGACAATGCCACATTTTATATACAAGCTAAAGTTACTCAGCACATTGACTTCTGGCCAAGAAAGGAAAGGAGAGGGTGTTTGGAGAAAATACATCCTTTTTCTCAAATAACTTGACCTAAGAGTAGGACACATCATTTTGGTAGCACTCCCTTAGCAAGAATAATGCAGGTCCTAAATGCAAAGACTATTGAGAAATAATAATCATTTTTCTATAAAAACAACACCAAGCAACAACACTCTATGACAGAAGGAAAAGTGTTCTCATCAGACAACCAGCCGTTTTGCCATACAGAGACTATCACATATTTAGCTCTTGGTTGTCAGCTATTTTTGATTGGTTATTATTAAATTGCTTTCATTAAGTCTAGCATCCACTTACACTTGCATCCCTGTTTCCCAGGGTTAGCTTCCTTTAACTCAGTAATGATTCCTTTACTTGTTATGTTGATAAGGAAACTTCAGTGAATACCAATATCTGGATCTAGAGTCTCTGAGTAGAGAGCCTAAGCACAGCATTCAGTAAAATCTTCCTTGGTGGTTCTACTTAGTCACCAGAGTTAACAACCATGGCCTAACGCGTGGGAAAATCAGATCCTGTGTGGCTCTTTCAATCAGTAATGTTGCCTCTAGTTCCTCTGACATTCATTCTGCTGCTAAGTTTGCTGAAACTCACTTTGCTTCTTTGTTGGCACCAGCAGAAAAGTAGATGTGGGGTCCAATAAAAAGAATTACAGCTCTGGTGGTTTTATTATAAGTGTGCATGTTTAATATGACATGTGTTGGAGTTGGTTCCGAACCCTGTAAGTTGTTTTGTAAGATGCAAAGATTCTTCTGATAACAGGACACAACACAGTGCCACTCAGTTTGGTGAAGGGTCAAACTCTATTCTTTATCGATCCTCACAAAAGAGGGACGTTAGGTGAAGCTAAACAGGAGGTTGTATTGAGGGACAAGTTAACAGCAAGCTGGAGCAGTATAAAGAGCAGTTCATATATGGCAACCAAGGTAGTATTAGCTAGGTGTCTCAGGTTCCCTGTGGATTGGCTAACTTAAATAATCCCATAGGCTCCAGGGTATAGGGGCTATGTCTAGTTGTCTGGGACCTGGTCCTATAGGCCATTAGGGCAGGGACATAATGGGTCTAGAGTGTGACAGTCCCATAAAGGAAGTGGTTGGGGTGTGGATTTATAGCTGCTCAAGAACTGCCTGGCCTTCAGCTAGAACCTCAAAACTGGGTCATGACAGCTTTTAAAAAAGTCTCTATTACAAATTGACCCCTTGATGTCTTGACATAAGTTTTGGACTTAATGATTTCAAGTATTTGAGTGGTTTGAATAATAGAGGAGGCTTCCAGAGAGTATAAGAGGCCCTCAGTAGTGTATGAAAGATTTTCTTACCAGAGAAAAAGGGAGACAAACAGAAGCATAAGGAGTCAATTATGTACCATCCTATAACCAAATTTACCATTTATATGGCATTAGCCAAGAAAACAGATCTGAAGTTTTTGGAGTCTCTAACAGCATCTTTGTGTACTTGTAAAGTGATACTTTTCAAGACATAACTGTAAATATTTTTATGACATTAGTAACTTATTGTAGTCCTTGATCAGGTTGGAGTTATTGGATGGTGTGAACTGATAGTTCAGAAAGGTATATTTAGAGGTTAGTGGGTGTTTGTTTGTTTGTTTTTGTAACCAAGGGAAAGGGGTAGGTGTAATAGTCATGATCAGAGACATAGTGGGAGGTCAGGATAGGGGGCCAAGGGACAGAAAATGAGAAGATTCTGGAGGGTGGGTGATCCTCTTCCCACAGGGTTAAGGGGTGGACCTGTTCAAGGCAGTTGCTCTAGGGGAAAGCAATCATCTCCTGTATATTTTAAGAGTGGCATAGCGATACCCACTACAAGATCTTTCTTTAGGTTTGGAATGTAAGAGTGTATGTTTTAGAAGAGGACAAGATGTATATGAGATCATGGGTTAAGCAAACAGTGAGCTCAAGAAATGGAATCACTTATACTGAAGGAAGAAAAGAAATACATATTCCATGATTTAGTGGCTGAACAACAACAAATCCCATGCCTAATTTGTGAGGTGTGGGTATGTATGGGGCAGTGGTAAAACTGTCTGGGATGAAGTCATCTCCACTGTAGGGAGTAAATGTTATCTCTGATGGTGACGAGCTGGGCTGGGGCAGTGCCACCTGAGGCAATGTTGTCTCCAGTGGTGAATTCCAGGGCCAGGTGATATGGGATATGGGTGCTCTTCCTAAGTGGATCGCACTCAGGTTGACATGACCCATATTCTCATTCAGTCTCCTAACAAGGATGAGCTACTTTTGGAATTTGAAGGCAACACTGGTTGGGGAGCCTGATTTACAATTTTTTTTTAATTTAAGGGGTTTTATAATTGCACAACCAGCATAGGTGCTGTGTCACTGCCACAGTCTCTGACACTGCCATCTGTGTCAGTGTCATAACTAAGCTAAACCACAAACTTGAGCAGCATAATTAAAACTCCGGTTAAGTATAGCTGAATCTAGAAGCTATCAACAGACCAACACTTTGCCTAGATAAGAGATCATGGCTGTTGTGCTGAAAATAAGTTTTGAATCTTATGGATACTCAAATATGGACTGATTCGAGTATATGTTATTAGGATATCAGGTTGTTTGTTGAGTAAAATATCAGTGGCTGAGATTGGACTTCGAGTATTGGCTTGTAATCAGCTCCTCTAAAACCACGAACTTGAGCAGCATAATTAAAACTCCGGTTAAGTATAGCTGAATCTAGAAGCTATCAACAGACCAACACTTTGCCTAGATAAGAGATCATGGCTGTTGTGCTGAAAATAAGTTTTGAATCTTATGGATACTCAAATATGGACTGATTCGAGTATATGTTATTAGGATATCAGGTTGTTTGTTGAGTAAAATATCAGTGGCTGAGACTGGACTTCGAGTATTGGCTTGTAATCAGCTCCTCTAATTTATCTAGTTATTATGGGACCTCTGTATTGTCACTTCAGGTCTTTGAGCTGCAGAGCCTGCATCAGGCACAATTAATGACATGTGGGCCTCAGCATTCTCTATGCTTGGTTGAAATAAAAGTTTATTTGGAAGGTTTGGGCCTCCAGGTCACAAACCAATTAAAGCACCCAGACCAAGAGTAACCAGCATGTTGGGCACAGAGTAACCATGGAATGTTGGGCAGCTGAATTTGATTGTCTTCTGTTCTCTGATGCTGATTTTCCTCACCAGGGAATACTTGTCTGATTTTACCATTATGGTATATGGCCTTGATCTCATTACTACTTCTAAATGTGATTTAATTTACTAAGAGTTTTCTACTTCTCTTCTTGGTAGTCCATACTGTCCTTTGGAAAGGCCCTAGGCCACTAATTTTAGTTTCTTGTAGGATATCAGAGGGAGAGTCTGGATTAATCATCTATATAACATGAATATGGAAGAAGATTGTTGGGGTGTTGGATGTTCAGAATTCCCAGTTAAAACATTTACTGCAAGTTAAACCTGACCTTCAAGGATTCAAACTTGCTATTTATAAGGCCTAATTAATAAACAGTTTCCCCACTGCCTTTCCGTTGGGTAGCACAATTTTGCCTGTTCTTAAACCTGAAAGGAATGAAGATGGTTCACACTGGCTCACATTATTACAGCTCTAATTCTGTGATCCTATGCATTAAGGTATCCACATCAAATATCACGTTAATGAATTTACTATCTCTAACAGATCAGTAATTGATTTTGCCATTACACATTTGGCTAATATGTTCTATTTAATGCCTATTTCCACAGATCATATATCTCTTTGGGGAAGACTAAAAGATTACAAAATTTTGGCAGTTTACCATGTTCCTTCCTCAAGGAGATAAAGCCTTGCACTCATTCAAAGGGTCCTGGGTCTGTAAATTGGCCTAAGTCTGGGGATTGACTGTAGGGCCATGATTGTTTTCATGACTCAGTTTAGACTATACAGACTAAGGACTCAGTAGACTTCCCATCTATTTCACTTGTAGGAACACCATGATCAACTAGCCAACACTACAGGTCTGTACACATATCAGATTATTCTGATATTTATTAGATTATTATATTGCTGCAATGACTTTGTTGTCCCTTATTGTAACCAGGCCCATCTTGCCTTTGGTGGTTAAGTGTAGCTGTCATTCTGGGATACAATTACTGCTATTGCATTTAGGTTCCCCAACTCAGTAACTGCAGTTCTTGCTTTGTGAACCCACATTAATAAATTTAACCTCATCTAACTTTATGGTTCCTCCACCATTATCCTACATCTTCAGTTTCCATTCTTACACATGTGTGATGCTATAGACTAAATGCTTGCATCCTCTTCCCTAAGTTATACATTGAAGTTTTAACTCCCAAAGTGATAGTATTTGAAGATGGGGTCTTTGGGAAATTATTAAAGCTAGATTAGATTATGCGGGTAGGTCTTTCATGATGGAATTAATGGTCTTCTAAGAAAAAAAAGATCTCTGTCTCAACCCTGGCCCTCCCTACAATGTGAACACACTGAGTAAAGGACATTTGAAGACATAGTGAAAAAGGGGTCATCTGTAAGTTAGGAAGAAAGCCTTCACCAGGATCTGACCAAGCTGGCACTTTGATCCCCAATTTCTAGCCTCCAGAGCTATGAGAGCATAAATTTCACTTACTAAGCCATCCTGTCTGTGGTATTTTGGTATGGCAACCCAAGATAAGATATGCATAAACATGGTCAGTATAAATACATACATATTTTCCTCTATCAGATGAGCTGATCAAAAAGAAATAACTCAGCAGCAAGTACACTGAGTCTCTAGAGTTCAGTTTCTATAATTATTTTCCAATAAAAGTAACCAGGATCCTTGGAGAAATGGCTGATTCTAAGTCTTGGGAAGAACATAATAGAAAATGAACCTGGAGTAACTTATATTGCCAGAAAGTATCTCAGTTCAGTTCAGTTCAGTCATTAAGTCATTTCTGACTCTTTGCGACCCCATGAATTGCAGCACGCCAGGCCTCCCTGTCCATCACCAATTCCCGGAGTTCACTCAAACTCACATCCATCAAGTTGGTGATGCCATCCAGCCATCTCATCCTCTGTCATCCCCTTTTCCTCCTGCCCCCAATCCCTCCCAGCATCAGAGTCTTTTCCAATGAGTCAACTCTTCGCATGAGGTGGCCAAAGTACTGGAGTTTCAGCTTCAGCATCATTTCTTCCAAAGAACACCCAGGACTGATCTCCTTCAGCATGGACTGGTTGGATTTCCTTGCAGTCCAAAGGACTCTCAAGAGTCTTCTCCAATACCACAGTTCAAAAGCATCAATTCTTCAGCACTCAGCTTTCTTCACAGTCCAACTCTCACATACATACAGTATCTAACTGCTCAAAAAACAAAGACACAAACTACATACACAAAAAGAAGTATTCAAAAACAAACAAATAACTGTGGTATCCTGAAACCAATAAAAGATATTAAGTGAAAACTAAGAAAATCTAAATAAACTACAGGCTGTCATTAATAATTACTTTATATAAAATAGTAATTATAATAAAACAGTGTGTGATATATGGTAACTTGGTACTATATTCTCAATATTTACCTAAATCTAAAATGGTTCTAAAAAAACAAAGTATTAAAAATATGTATTAAGGCAAGTGCTTTGTATTTACATATGGGTATTTTCACTTATTTGAAAAGTAAAGTTCCCTTCTCCATATTGTATTTTCTTTTATATTTTCAGCAATAATAAATATTCTCAAAGTATCATCCTTGAGCCACTAGCAGCAGTATCAATTGAGAATTATTAGAAATGCAAACTCTTGGATCCCATTTTACTTTACTGGATCACAAACTCTGAAGCTGAAACAATTTTTGTTTTATCAAGCAGGTGATTTTAATATATGCTAAAATCTGAGAACTATTATTATATGATGCTAGATACATATTCTTAAGGATAAAAAATACCTGAAAAAGTAAGATAATTACTTAGGGATTCAAATGTTTTAAAACTAAATACTCAAAGATAAAGCACATATTCATTAAGAGAACAATATGTTAATCATCCACAAATTTGATAAGCAGTGATTCCATACTATAAAACATTGTGGGAGAATTTTCATAATAAAATTGCAAGTTAAAAGTTATTATTCTCATTTATAAATCAGAAAAATAGTGGATCAGACAAATTAAGTGACATGGTCAAAATCAGAGGGATTTGGTTAAGATCACAGATCTTTCATTCAAAAAGTCATAAAACTCTAAAATATGTGCAATTTCCACTATACCATCTGCTTTCTATTAAAATAATTGAATATAAAATGAAAGTGAAGTCGCTCAGTAGTGTCTGACTCTTTGCGACCCCATAGACTGTAGCCTACCAGGCTCCTCTGTCCATGGGATTTTCCAGGCAATAGTACTGGAGTGGATTGCCATTTCCTTCTCCAGGGGATCTTCCCAACCCACAGCTTGAACCCGGGTCTCCCGCATTGTAGACAGACGCTTTACCTTCTGAGCCACCAAGGAAGTCAATTGAATATATTACATAGTCAAAAAACTGATGAACCAGACTTCACATCTTAGCTCAATCACTTTTTTGCTTCATGATTTTGTCATTAAAATCACTGTCTCAATTTCCTCACTTTCGAAAGAAGGCTGATAATATTTGCTAAGTCCATACTTATGAATATTAAGTTAATGCATGGAGAAACATTTTAAACAAAGAGGTCCCAAAGAGGCAGTTAAATTTCTGATTCCTTTACCAGTTCTTATTATTATCAGGTTAATGGGTCTCTGTTGTCAAGAATACACGTCTCAGTTTCTTTACAGATATGAAGACCTAATAAACTGTAAACAAAGGGTTAAAGTAGGGGAAAGTGGCACACATATTGAAAGCATTTTATTTCCGGTTCTTATTTCTTTTTTAGGTAGGAGGAGAATCTGATTAGATATGTAGCCTGACACTACAGTTTCACATGTATGGATAATCCAAAAATCTGAAATGAGGTAACAAATTAAGTTACTTCTATATTATCTGAAAAAAGAAGACACATTGATTTGTCACACAAATTTTAAATATTTTAAAGTCAATTTAAACATAGATTTAATTCATATCTTGTAGTATTAGAGCCAGAGTAATTGTTAGCAATACAAAAACTGAGGAGGGTATAAGTAAATGGACTAATTACAAGCTGATCACCTTAATTAATACAAAGCACAAAACATTAAACAGCAGAGATTAGAACTGATCCTATGCAAATTAATTTCAGTGACATAGAAGATTCATAGTCAGGAGCCACTGAACAATACAAACTGGCATTTTCACCTCATGAATGTAAATTTAAGCAGTAAAACCTACTGTGACTAACATGCTTCATGCAGTTGTTCAGTAAAACGAGCTTTAGAGAGATTATCTTAGCTTTTGAAATCATTCATTGTACAGGAAAAATTTACTTTGTTTAACTTGTAATTTAACAGAGAAAACTTATCGTTTTCTTCAAAGATATACTATCAGAATGTTCCAGAAATAATCTGTCTACCATGACGATTGCAAGATATATTTTACAGGTACAGTAGTCACGGTTCTGTCAGGGAGACAGGACCACAAGATGTGATTCAGAGTAAGTCATTTATTATAAAGATTAAACCTTACCCAGTTTGGAGGAGTTGGTGGAGAACTCTACAGAAAGTTGTTTCTTTCCAGTCTGGAAGTGGCCCTAAAGTCATCGTAGGGCAGCAGGGCCAGGAGAAAGGAAGAAAAACTGACACATACCAGAGGAAGGCTAGAAAAATTTCAGACCTTCAAGAAAAACTGCAACCCAGAGGGCAAACAGGAACTTCCTATGTCTTTCCACAAATTACTACTTTGTGAATCCAGGTGATGTGCAGAAGAAGCCAGTGCTTTCACCACAGAACTTCTCCGAACTTCTCCTTTACCTGGTCCATGACTCTCAAAGTATGATAAAGGAGCTGAGGGCCTGGTGGCTGACCCACAATAACAAGGTAAACTAGCCTATCAGCACAGTTAGGTAAGCTTCGTTGGTACCTAGAGTTCAACACTGACCTTCAGAACACAATAGCTACTGCTTTGCTTCTACCTTCAAAATTGTATGCATCATCCCTGTGGTTAACCCTAACACACATTTATGCAGAAAAAGAAATTCTGGAAAACAGTTTAAGCTTAACTATTTGACAGTATAAACCCACCTTAACAAGATTTTAGTAACTCTGTCTCCAAAAATGGAGGGTCTAAGGCTCAGTAGTAAAAATCTGCCTGCCAAAGTAGGAAACATGGGTTGGGAAGAGCCCCTGGAGAAGGAAATGGCAACCCACTGCGGGATTCTTGCCTGGGAATTCCCATGGACAGAGAAGCCTGGCAGGCTACAGTCTACAAGGTCTCAAAGAGTCAGACATGGCTTAGCAACTAAAAAAACAACAACAAAGGCTAAAACAGGCAGAAAGGTAATGGAACATCTTCCACTCAGAATCAAATGGTCCAGCTAGTTCTCTAGCATTTTCTGGTTGTGTGACTTCTTCGAAAAGTCACTTAAACTTTCTAAGACTAATTTATTCATCTGTCACCAAAGTATAACATTATATACTTCATAACTCTGCTGTTACAAGTTAAATGAAATAATGCATGTGAACCACCTAGTAGGTTTCTTATTCATAGCAGGTGCTCAATAAATAGAAGATATTAACCAGATGATTGAAACCCAAGCTGTGCCTTGAAACATGGGACACATTAATTTCATCTAGAACTTTAGCCTCAACTTTAAGCTGTGCATGACTTGGCATTCACCAAAGAGCTCATTGAGCTATAAAAACAAAGTAATCTGGGGCCATTTCCATATAATCAATCAAAACTTGACCACATGCTCCTTTTTACTGAAGAGAAAGCTAACAGAGAAATAAATTGCTAAATAGCAATTATTAACTTTGCAGTTAAAATTACAGACATAAAGGGCGTAAATACTCCATAAGAAAAATAGCATTTTATAAAATCATCTTTAATCATGCCTAAGAATTACAATTAGAAAAAAATGATCATTTTCTGGAATAGCTGATGGTGGGTTAGACATTAATTATCTCCTTTGTGAACAGCATAATGGGATAAAATATTTGAGGATTTCTATTTATACCATTATCATTAACCTTTGTCTTCAGGGTATACTCTTTGTAACTTTGAATACAGCAGTGAAAACATTAATGAATATTCATAGCATCCTTGTCTTTTACAATTGTTATTTTTACACTTGTCTTTTCCTTATGGACGTAAACTTGTTTCAAAACTTCTGTTGTGCTTTTCAGTCATTCCAGAGAGGAAAGTTACAATATCTTTTGATCATTAGTAGGTACTAGAACTGTGCTAGGAATTTTACTCAATCTTATTTAATCCTATAAGAAAACTGAAATATAAAAATATATTCACACTCATGATTCCCTGGTTCATTACACTGTCTATGATCAAGAAGTCTACAGTTTTGTCCATAATCTGTAATTGCATCAACAATTATACATCATGAAAAACAAAGAAAGAATAAAATTATGCAATCAGGAACTCTATACCAGAACTGGGGAGGTTATAGAAATGCAAGTGCTGAACTGTGTCTGCGGCATGTTCTTTATATAGTACAGCATAATATTTTGCATATTTTGTATTTAATAAGAATAATTTGATGATGATTACCTGAAGAGACAAAGAATATCACTGGCAAAAGAAAAAAAATCCTATCACACCAAGAAAAAGACAGCTTTTCATATAGGCTAATACCTAAGAGAGGGAAAAGCCAACTATATATTCAATATTATCTCAAGTTACTTTGAACTAGATAAGGTACTTTAAAAAAAGCCAAGAAACTGTCTGTTGCCTGACTATTTATCTAGCTTTGTTAATAATATAACTGACTGATTTTCCCTGTACAAGAATCCCATCCATGTCTTTATAAACAGTTTTAAGTTCCTTTGAATTTTTATGCCCTCTTTCAATTTGCCTCTCCAGAACCATAAAAATAATACCCTAAAATTGCATTATAGAATATTAAACATTGTGTAAAAAGTCTTTTTATATAGTAACACTCTGATGTTAAATCACATTAATCCATACATTCACATGACAACTGGCTTCTCCAATATCACATTCCACAAATCAGAGCATTTACGGAGGGCTATGGAGTTAAACAACTTCTGTTGAATAGAAATTTATTCAAAGATGAAAATACTACCTTTCTGTAACTCATTTACACAGAGGATATATTTTCATTGGACCGCTGGGCAAGATATTTCTTTAAATTTTCTTTATTTTTAGGTAAATTTTCATTACTTTTGGGTTATCAGCCCAAATTAAACAGGCAACCTATATCTCACTGAAAAAAATTTATTTCCTATTTTAATAGCAGGGTTTACAGATAGATTTTTTTCCCTGTGGTTTCAGATATGACATATTTTTCATTTCTAGTTTAGCAAGACACAAAATCAACTGTGAGCTATCATTCATGCTATGTTTTAAGGAGGACAATTTCTGTTTAGAGGACAGTACATTTTTGATGAATGTTGAAAAACTGTACAGAATGGTCAGTTTATTCTTGAAATATTCAAAAATACTTGCAGTTTATGACAATGTTTAAATAAAGTTTAAGAAAATTTGTCCAATTGGTTTTTATTAAAGTTGAGCACCTCTAAATACGGTATCATCATTTGTGAGGCATTCAGTAACTGTTTATGTATCAGACTAAGAATGTGAGCTTTACAAAGGCAAGAACTAAAATTTATACAAGAATACACAACAAGTACAGTTTTAAAATTCCTACTACAGCTCAAGAAATGTGAAAGAGATAAACTTTAAGGTTGCTGCTAATTTTTTTTTAACTTGTATGATCCTAAGAAAAACATGGTGATGTTTGTAAATATTAATTTATTTAAAATTGTATAATGAACACTAACACAGTGTGCAAACTATGGTTATATACATGAAAGTTAAATAATATTTATGACTTTGTGGTAGGCAGAAAATAGCCCTTCCCAAAGAGATTCAAGTCCTAATCTTCAGAATTTGAATGTATTATATTACACTGCAAAAAGAAATTAAGGTGACTGATGTAATTAAAGATGCTAATTAGCTTTTTTTAAAATAGGGAGATTTTCCTGGATTATCCAAGTGAGTTAAATATAACCATAAGAGTCTTTAAATCTGGAAAACAGAGGCAGAAAAATCAGTGTCAGAGTGAGATGATGTGAGAAAGACCAACCAGCCATTACTGGCTTTGAAGATGAAAGATATCATGAATCAAAGATATGGGGAGCCTCTAGAAGCTGCAAAATGCAAGGAAACAGATTTTCCCCTAGAGCCTCAAAAAAGAAACACAGGTTCACCAATATCTTAATTTCAGGTCACTGTGACCCATTTCAAATTTCTGATCTCTAGAGCTATAAGAATAAATTCATGTTATTTTAAGCCACTAAATTCATGGTAATTTGTTACAGCACCAATAGAAAACTAATAGAGACTCTCTGACATAAATATGCATCAATAAGGGTAATCAGAGCCTACAGTGGGATTACAAAGCAGAAAGCTGAATTCAACTCATGGTAGAGATGGGGGAGGTCAACAAAAGATTTCCCTAAGGAATTATAGATACTGTAGCTGAGTCTTAAGGGATAAGTAGAATTTGGTGAGAAGTCAACATGGGAGGTATTTAAGCATAGAGACCACCACATGCAAAAGTTCACAGAAGCAGGAAAACATGGATTGTTTACATATGTCACTAAAACAGTTGAGGAAATAGAGATGGGTGGATAGTTTGCCCTGTGTGTTAAGTTGAGATGGTCACATTTTATCTCACAGATAGAGTGAAACCAGGAAGAGTGGAGAGAAAATGAGTTCAGAAAATCTGTGAGAGGTATGATGAATAATTGATTTTAATTTCAAGGTTCTAATTAAGTTTAAGTTTCCATAACTTTTGCAGTTGTGTTCTGGTTAACTAGCTCCAAAAAACAAAAACAAAACAAAAAACTTTGACAATGTGTACCATCTGTCATTTTTGCTTCTTTCTTCTATTGCAGTTTTTTTTTTTTCCTGTATACTATAACTGTCACCAACATATATATCTCATTTAATAATGCAAGCTAACTCCTTTCATTGATATCTTAGGTAGTTTTCATTCTTTACAATTTTCAGTTCATATATTTTCCCACATTGTGGGGCTTCCAATGATTAAAGTTTGTTGTTATTTTTTTCAAATCCCCTCTCGATCACAACCAGGATACAAATGCATTTGTTTTCAAGAGAAACATGTTTGAAAGTTCATATAACCGTAATATCACAGCATGTGTAGATTGGGCACAATTTTTTATTTTTTAAAAATCTTTTTATTTTGTCCTGGGATATAGCCAATTAACAGTCCATGGGGTCGCTGAGTTGGACACAACTGAGCAACTTCCCTTTCACTTTTCACTTTCATGCACTGGAGAAGGAAACAGCAACCCACTCCAGTGTTCTTGCCTGGAGAATCCCAGGGATGGGGGAGCCTGGTGGCCTGCCATCTACGGGGTCACGCAAAGTCAGACATGACTAAAGCGACTCAGCAACAGCATAGACCTCATATTTCAGGTTCTTATGCAATATTGTTCTTTACAACATCAGATTTTAATTTCACCACCAGATACAATCACTGGGTGTCATTTCCACTTTGGCTCAGCCTCTTCATTCTTTCTGTGGCCATTTCTCCACTCTACTCCAGTTGTATATTGTACACCTACCAATCAGGGAGTTCACCTTTCAGTGTCATATCTTTTTGCTTTTTCATATTGTTCATGGAGTTCTCAAGGCAAGAATACTGAAGTGATTTGCCATCCCCTTCTCCAGTGGACCATGTTTTGTCAGGCCCTAACTAGCAGGCACTGGAGAAGCAAATGGCAACCCACTCCAGTGATCTTGCCTGGAGAATCCCAGGGACAAGGGAGCTTGGTAGGCTGCCATCTATGGGGTCGCACAGAGTTGGACATGACTGAAGCGACTTAGCAGCAGCAACTAGCAGGGACATGCCCTTCAGCTGCTCAAAGTACCTGGAAATGAGTACATGTGAAATGAATACAGAAGCACTCATTTCACAGGCCAGCAAGATTATACTCAAAATCCTACAAACTAGGCTTCAGCAGTATGTATACTAGGAACTTCGTGATGTATAAGTTGGATTTAGAAAAGGCAGAGGAACCAGAGATCAAAGTGCCAACATGTGCTGGAGCATAGAAAAAGCAAGGGAATTCCACAAAAACATCTACTTCTGCTTCATTGACTATGCTAAAGCTTTTGACTCTGGGGATAACAACAAACTGTGGAGTATTCTTAATGAGATGGGAATAGCAGACCACCTCATCAGCCTCAGAAACTGGTATGTAGGACAAGAAGCAGCAGTTAGAACCAAACATGGAACAACGGACTGGATCCAAATTGAGAAAGGAGTACATCAAGGCGGTATATTGTCACCCTGCTTATTTAACTGATATACAGAATACATCATGTGAAATGCTGGGCTGGATGAAGCACAAGCTGGAATCAAGATTGCTGGGAGAACTATCAACAACCTCAGATATGCAAATGATACCACTTTAAAGGAGAAAGTGAAAAGGAACTAAAGAGCCTCTTGATGAAGGTGAAAGAGGAGAGTGAAAAAGCTGTCTTAAAACTCAACATTCAAAAAACAAAGATCATGGCATCTGGTCCCATTACTTCATGGCAAATAGATGGGTAAAATCTGGTAACAGTGTCAGATATCATTTCCTTGGGCTCCAAAATCAAAGTGAATGGTGACGGCAGCCATGAAATTAAAGGATACCTGCACCTTGGAAGAAAAGCTATGACAAAACTAGACAATGTATTTAAAAGCAGAGATATCACTTTGCCAACAAAGGTTCATATAATTAAAGCTATAGTTTTTCTAGTAGTCATGTATGGATGTGAGAATTGTACCATAAAGAACTGACCCTTTTGAACTGTGGAAAAGACTCTTGAGAGTACCTTGGACAGCAAGGAGATCAAACCAGTCAATCCTAAAGGAAATCAATCCTGAATATTCATTGGAAGGACTGATGCTGAAGCTGAAACTCCATTACTTTGGCCACCTGATGCCTAGAGCTGACTCACTGGAAAAGTCCCTGATGCTGGGAAAGACTGAGGGGCAAGAGGAGAAGGGGACAACAGAGGAGGAAGTGGTTGGATGGCATCACTGACTCAATGGGCATGAATTTGAACAATCTTAGGGAGATAGTAGAGAACAGAGAAACCTGGCGTGCTGCATTTCATGGGGTCACAAAGAGTTGAATACGATTTAGCAACCAAACAAGAACAACAACAATAGCCAATTAACAATATTGTGATAGTTTCAGGTGGACAGTGAAGGGATTGAGTCATACATATACATGTATCCATTCTCCCCCACCGGGCACAATTTTCAATTAAAAAAATATTCCATGTTATTTATCCTTAATTTATTCTAGAGGAGGAATGTTGTAAATATAACAAGCAAAAAAAAAAAAAAGACATCACATTTTACAACAAAGCTTGGAGTGAAGAGGTCAATAAGTAAATATCAAATTAATTACTTCATTTAGTGAATATTAAACATGTTTCCCTGGTGTGCTCAGATAGTAAAGATTCTGCCTGCAGTGTGGGAGATCTCAGTTCAATCCCTGGGTTAGGAAGATCTCCTGGAGGAGGGCATGGCAACCCACTCCAGTATTCTTGCTTGGAGAATCCCATGGACAGAGGAGCCTGGCTGGCCACAGTTCATGGGTCACAAAGAGTTGGATACAACTGAGCAACTAAGCACAGTACTTACCAGAGATTGTATAAATGCTGGGAGTTCAAATATGAAAAAGACACAATAATCCCTATTCTCAAGAAACCTACAACCTAGAAAAGGAAAAACATATTTTAAATATATAATTGGCCAAGGTTTTTATTTCAATCCATAAATTCTTCAATTTATACTTTGCAGAAGAAATTAAAATTATAGAAATCCTAGAAACAATGTCAGTAAATAAAGATAATTCAAAACTTGTGACTTTACAGGGTTTTTTTTTTTTTAATACTATTTTGTCTTCATGTTCCCTTTTTGTTTCATCTCCTTTGTAATGCTGGTAGTTGTTTGTGTTACACTGACAACATATGTTTCTTCTGATTGAAACAAAATATTACTGCAATGTCAATGATGTATGTGTGAGCTCTGAAAAGTTTATCAGTGCTTTATCCAAATGAGCCATAGGCCACTAAAATGAAAGCCAATTAGACGTATTTTAATTCCTTTTTTAAATATTCCTAAGCATTATCACAACTTCTGTCACTTTAGGATCTCTTTAAAAGGAGTAAACAGATATATTCTGCTTCTGTCTCATAACTCTTAATATTAGTTGGTAGACTAGCTCTCTGTAATGGAAAACTCAATGGCACCCCATTCCAGTACTCTTGCCTGGAGAATCCCAGGGACGGCGGAGCCTGGTGGGTGGCTGTCTATGGAGTCGCACAGAGTCAGACATGACTGAAGTAACTTAGCAGGAGCAGCAGCTCTCTATAGTCCAGCCAAGAGTTTTATCCCATATTAACAAATTTCTCATAATTTATTTAGAAATAAGATAAATATCTAAATAATATTTTCAATGTGTTTTCCCCTATATTGACGTATAATTGATTTACAATATTAGTTTCAGGTATATCACATAGTAAGTTTATATTTTTATACCTTATGAAATGATCATCATGATAAGTCTAGTTATCATCTGTTACCAAAGAAACAATATTATTGACTACATTATCTCTACTGTACCTTGTATCTTCATGACTTTTATTTTATAACTGGAAGTTAGTACGTCTTAACCTCCCTTACCTCAATAACCCACTTTCCCTCTGGCAACCACCAAACTGTTCTCTGTATCTATGGGTCCATTTCTGTTTTGTTATGTTTATTTGTTTTGTGCTTTGGATTCCACATATAAGTATATAAGTGATATTATACAGCGCTTGTCTTTCTCTAACTTATTTTACTTATTATAATACCCACTGTGTCCATCTATGTTGTTGCAAATGGCAAGATTTCATCCTTTTTTTTGCTATTGAGTAATATTACATAATTGTGAAAATGCTGCACTCAATATGCCAGCAAATTTGGAAAACTCAGCAGTGGCCACAGGACTGAAAAAGTTCAGTTTTCATTCCAATCCCAAAGAAAGGCAATGCCAAAGAATGCTCAAACTACCACACAGTTGCACTCATCTCACATGCTTGTAAAGTAATGCTCAAAATTCTCCAAGCCAGGCTTCAGCAATACATGAACCGAGAACTTCCTGATGTACAAGCTGGTTATAGAAAAGGCAGAGGAACCAGAGATCAAATTGCCAACAACCGCTGGATCATGGAAAAAGCAAGAGAGTTCCAGAAAAACATCTATTTCTGCTTGATTGACTATGCCAAAGCCTTTGACTGTGTGGATCACAGTAAACTGTGGAAAATTCTGAAAGAGATGGGAATATCAGACCACCTGACCTGCCTCTTGAGAAATCTGTATGCAGATCAGGAAGCAACAGTTAGAACTGGACATGGAACAACAGACTGGTTTCAAAAAGGAAAAGGAGTACATCAAGGCTGTATATTGTCACCCTGCGTATTTAACTTCTATGCAGAGTACATCATGAGAAATGCTAGACTGGAAGAAACACAAGCTGGAATCAAGATTGCCAGGAGAAATATCAATAANTTGAGCTGTTTCAAATCCTGGAAGATGATGCTGTGAAAGTGCTGCACTCAATATGCCAGCAAGTTTGGAATTTGGAAATTTGGAAAAGTTATTAGGATGACAAAATGATCATTGTTGACATTGAAAAATGTTTAGATATGTTTATTAAAATTGCAGTAGTCCTTGTGGTATGTCTCTGTATCTATTTATACACAATTTTCTCCAATGAAGTACTTATTTCATTAAAGAATTCATCTCGAACATTCTCCCTTTATCCCAGGGTGTATCTGTTTATTCACTTTCAAGGCTTATATCATCAGGCTATACCCTCATTTTGACCTCACTGCCCCAGTCAGTATTTCCCTGACTCAGAGTCTCCCCCCTTTACAGTGGCAATCTATGAAACTTCAGTTTCTTTTAATGTTCCATCATTCAAAGAAGCCTCCTGAATTTATTGTACCCAAATGACATTATTCCCTGATAGCTCAGTTGGTAAAGAATCCACCTGCAATGCAGGAGACCCGGGTTCGATCCCTGGGTTGGAAAGATGCCCTGGAGAAGAGAAAGGCTACCCACTCTAGTATTCTGACCTGGAGAATTCCATGAACTATATCGTCCATGGGGTCACAAAGAGGTCACACAGTTGCTCAGACAGGACTGAGCCAGTTTCACTTTCACCTTTGTTGAGGTTCACCTATGCCTGTTACCAGACCCTGAGTCCTGTCAGCACTGGGATTACTCCACCTCACATTCTGACTGTAACTCCCGTCTGCAACTTTTACTGTATCACTGTTACATTCAGTTCAGTTCAGTTCAGTCGCTCAGTCGTGTCCGACTCTTTGCGACCCCATGAACTGCAGCACGC
>SJYX01017886.1:3995-66246 GCA_006410675.1 Oreotragus oreotragus
GGAGAAGACTCTTGAGAGTCCCTTGGACTGCAAAGAGATCCAACCAGTCCATTCTGAAGGAGATCAGCCCTGGGATTTCTTTGGAAGGAATGATGCTGAAGCTGAAACTCCAGTACTTTGGCCACCGCATGCGAAGAGTTGACTCATTGGAAAAGACTCTGATGCTGGGAGGGATTGGGGACAGGAGGAGGAGAGGACGACCGAGGATGAGATGGCTGGATGGCATCACTGACTCGATGGATGCGAGTCCGGGTGAACGCCGGGAGTTGGTGATGGACAGGGAGGCCTGGCGTGCTGCGATTCATGGGGTCACAGAGAGCCGGACACGACTGAGCGACTTAACTGAACTGATAGAGCTTCCCCATCTTTGGCTGCGAAGAATATAATCAGTCTGATTTCGGTGTTGACCGTCTGGTGATGTCCATGTGATGGATGTTCTGTCGTGTTGCTGGAAGGGGGTGCTTGCCATGACCAGTGTGTTCTTTTGGGAAGACTCTGTTAGCCTCTGCCCGCCTTCATTCTGTACTCCAAGGCCAAACCTGACTGTTACTCCAGGTATCTCTTGACTTCCGACTTTTGCATTCCAGTCCTCTGTGATGAAAAGGACATCATTTTGGGGTGTTAGTTCTAGAAGGTCTTGTAGATCTTCATAGAACCGTTCAACCTCAGCTTCTTTTGCATTACTGGTTGGGGTAAAGACTTGGATTACTGTGATACTGAATGGCTTGCCCTGGAAATGAACAGAGATCATTTTGTCATTTTTGAGATAGGACCCAAGTACTGTATTTTGGACTCTTTTGTTGACTATAAGGGCTACTCCATTTCTTCAAAGAGGTTCTTGCCCACAGTGTGTGTGGGTTAGTCACTTAGTCGTGTCCAACTCTTTGTGACCCCATGGACTGCAGCCCACCAGGCTCCTCTGTCCATGGGATTCTCCAGGCAAGAACACTGGAGTGGGTTGCCATTTCCTTTTCCATCTTGCCCACAGTAGAAATATTATATATATATATATACATATAATATGTATATTTTAAAATATGAAATATATATTTCATTTTCCCAAAACCCTGGCCAAACTTGACTATTGCTCCATCCACAGTGGAGGTCATGGCAGCATTCTTCAGCTGGGACTGGTAGAAGACTATCAGTCTACACTTTGTACACTTCTTCCTGCATGTCCTTTAATACCTTTGGCCTCCAGAGACACATAGGTGTCTTCAAGATCTTGTGCTACAGAACTTGTGGGTATGTCTGGCAGCATCAGTCATGTAAGCCAACCCTGGGGACTCATGGGTAATTTCTCTGCCAGTCCAGCACCAGGATCTGGCAGCATGAACAGCTGACATGAGGGGCTTCTCACTGTCATCACATGCCAGCCCCCACCCCCATTAGAGGCGCTGGAGTGGACTACTGATGAGAGCAGTAGGTGTAGTTCAGAGACACAGCCCAAAGACACAACACGAAGGATAATGCAGAGTTGTTATATATGCTTCTATAGGAACATGATGCAATTTAAAGGGATGAAAGATAAATAGGCAAGGTCCCCCCAACAAACTAGAGCCCATTCACCCCTGGTTCTTGGACAGTCAGGGTATTAAGATGAGGTCAAGACTTACTTTCTTTACCTTCAAAATGAAAACAACTTAAATGGTCTTTAAAATAGTAGGAATTAGCAAATGGGTCTGCTCAAGTTCAGATATTACGTACTCGTGTATAAAAAATACTGGCAAGAGACTTGCAGCTTTGTCACCTTCAGTGAGGTTTTAGCCCTGTTTTAAAAATATGAAAGCATAATAATGTAGCTCATTACTAGACTTAAGAGCCGCCCCCTAAACTGATCAACTCCTGACTCACTGACAGAAGTATCCATACCCATGAAGATGCTATGTCTCAAAATTTAATTCAAGAAGTCAAATTACATCTTATTTTTGCTTAAGAAAACTCTACAACTAGTTAAAAATAACCAAATGGAAACACTCATAGTCAAATTTATCTATCTTCGTTGCCCAGAGCAGGGAATGGCAAATATGGATATAACAATCTAGTTACTGAATGTAATATATCATTACATTACAGCCAAAAGGATACATATTTGGTTATGGCTTTACAAATCTTAAAGTTTATTAAAAAATGTAAATTACAAAATCAAGTAATGTTCTATACTCTAAGAAATACTGTGAACTCCTTCCCCATCTCCCCCCATTTTACTAGCCTGAATTAGAAATAAAGGTACCTACAAACTATATGAGACAGGTCATCCACGAAAGATGTTTAGAGATATTTCTTTCTATAGAGCTCACTCAATCTTTTTCATCAGCTTTCCATTTGGGACCATGTCACTATTGCAAAGAACAAGTTTTTCTGGAATGAAATCATCTGCATGAGAGCCTATAATCAGCGAGGAGAGAAAAGTTACCGCCGACTCACTCACTCATTTTTTTTCTCCCTATGAGAAGACTTAGAAATTTAGAATCCAGTTTGGTCCTAATTTTGGAGGGAAGAAAACAGAACCAAGCATTCTATCAAATGCTTGGCCAGATTCCCCTTTAAGCCCCATGGGAAAGAATCTCGGACAAGTCTATCAACATGGCTTCCAGCCACAGCAGGCACATAGCTGTAGAGATAAAAGACCTTGTTTTTCACCGCCCAGTTTCATGGACGAAGTCAGTTTTGGTGCCCATGTTACAAAAGTGACACCTAGAGCATTATCATTCAGTCTCAAGTGGCTAACATCTATAAATTACTCTTTAGACAATTCATCAAAAATGACACACTCCTCTGAATTATGACGGTCAGTGTTATACCACTCTTATAAAAAACACAGCATCAAAATTCTTCTACAATGGCTACTCACAGTATTTTCACTACTCATAAAAATAAATACCGTCAACACATCCCCTCATTTCATCATGTTTGAGAGGCAACATGGTAGGAAGAATTACGGACTAGGAGCCAGAAAAATTTAAGCTCTGATTTCAGTTCTGTTGCATATTCACTGTAGAACAAGCCT
The DNA here is from genome assembly GCA_006410675.1 of Oreotragus oreotragus. Classification (NCBI taxonomy): domain Eukaryota; kingdom Metazoa; phylum Chordata; class Mammalia; order Artiodactyla; family Bovidae; genus Oreotragus; species Oreotragus oreotragus. The sequence goes on from SJYX01017886.1 coordinate 7,006, forward strand.
CGATCAAGTCACGTAATTCTTTAGGCTTCAACGCTCACATCCACAAAACAGATAAATCTTACTTCGTGTACTTCACAGGACAGCAAAGACAATACTGGCCCTTCCATCTCTGCACATAATAAAATCAAATAAACACCAAAAGCAACATAATTCACGGAGGCAAAGAATAAGAATTCAAAATCTATGACATACATATTTGATTGTATCTGTATATATTATCTCTGAAAGAACACATACAAGTATTTTTCAGTACATAACCTTCTGTACTTTTTGATTTCTGTACCACTTGCAAAAAAGAAAAAAAATGGAAAACCAAAGATAATTCTATTTTAAGACAAACATTTTTGAAAATACTTGGAATGTATCTTCATGTTTGGGGCAAAAAGGAAGTTTAATGATATACTCTTCCCAGTCCGTATTTTTCTTTTTTCTCTTCCACTGTCTATTCCAAATCAGGTAGTGGTGGGGAGGAAATAGGCGACATCCATATCCTAGACCAGATCAAGTCCCCAGATGATAATGTCCCATTCTCCAGGCTAGGATGATCATAAGAGGGGGTTGATAACTAAAACCAACTCTGTCAATATAACTTAAGACTGTAGACCACCCATGTTAAATATATATAATTGTTTCAGGAAAACCTTTCCCTAGGAAGTGTTAAAAGTCACTCAGTTGTGTCCGACTTTTTGTGACTCCATGGACTGTAGCCCACTAGGTTCTTCTGTCCATGGAATTCTCCAGGTAAGAATACTGGAGTGGGTTGCTGTTCCCTTCTCCAGGGGATCTTCCCAACCCAGGGACTGAACCCCTATTTCTCACACTGTGGGCAGATTCTTTACCATCTGGGCTACCAGCAAAGTCAACAAGGCTGAATTAACACTGTTTGATTCAAGGAATTACTAGAGATAAATCTGTCAGAGACTTGAGCATTCTCATCCAAGCAAACAGCCTATTTACGAAGCAACAGATTATATATCAAGAATTCAAATACACTCAGACCTTACAACAGCATCTTAAAAATTTTGATCATCATGATTATTCTTCTTCAGAAGATTATTGGGAAATCTAATGTCTATAATACAAGGCCTTGATTGCAGGTCTCTTGAATCTCTACACTAAAAACATAGAAAAGAAGGATCTATGACTAGAGGCAAGTTCACTATTTCAAAGAAAATATTCTAAATTCTGACATGTGATATTACTACAAGTGAAATGCCTCATGGACCACAGAAAAAGGACAGACCAAGTAACCAGTAAGTGAGCCTCAGAAAGCACCTAAAAGCATTTTCCCAACTGAAATCTTCCTGAATAATCCGCATCACAGAGCTCGACTGTGGAAAGGCTCTCTGCATTAGGGACAGCGTAACTGTATCTACTCAGAAGCAAGAGCTAGTATCTAACAACCCCAGACACAGTTGCCTTAGTTTTCTTTCAGTTTCACAAGAAGGAAAAAAAAAAAAGACTGGGGCGCGAGGAATAACAGAAAGTCAATTTTGGATTGCTCTTTCTCTAAATAGCTTGCTTTTGATGCCAAGGAACTTTTTTTAATCTTCTACCTAGACGCTCTCTGTTTTTTATTTTCACCTCAGTATGCAAGAAGAAAAGCTTCAAGCACTTATATAAAATTTCTGTCAGTTCAGTTCAGTCACTCAGTCATGTGTGACTCTTTGCGACCCCATGAATCGCAGCACGCCAGGCCTCCTTGTCCATCACCAACTCCCGGAGTTCACTCAGACTCACGTCCATAGAGTCAGTGATGCCATCCAGGCATCTCATCCTCTGTGGTCCCCTTCTCCTCCTGCCCCCAATCCCTCCCAGCATCAGAGTCTTTTCCAATGAGGCTTCACATGAGGTGGCCAAAGTACTGGAGTTTCAGCTTTAGCATCATTCCTTCCAATGAACACCCAGGGCTGATCTCCTTCAGAATGGACTGGTTGGGTCACCACGCAGTCCAAGGGACTCTCAAGAGTCTTCTCCAACACCACAGTGCAAAGGCATCCATTCTTCGGCGCTCAGCTTTCTTCACAGTCCAACTCTCACAACCATATATGACCACTGGAAAAACCATAGCCTTGACTAGACGGACCTTTGTTGGCAAAGTAATGTCTCTGCTTTTCAATATGCTATCTAGGTTGGTCATAACTTTCCTTCCAAGGAGTAAGCGTCTTTTAATTTCATGGCTGAAGTCACCATCTGCAGTGATTCTGGAGCCCCCCAAAATAAAGTCTGACACTGTTTCCACTGTTTCCCTGTCTATTTCCCATGAAGTGATGGGATCAGATGCCATGATCTTAGTTTTCTGAATGTAGAGGTTTAAGCCAACTTTTTCTCTGTAATAAGTACTAAATAAAATTCACAAACTGCAATGTTCTAAGACATATTTAAAATGAATACTTTAACTGTAAGCTGTACTGTACACACCTTTATACCTACTCTGAGTCATCTGTCTGGTTAAGAATCTTACAATATTATGAACGTGGTGGCTATTTATGCCATAAAGAATTCAGAAGCATATACATAAGCCAAATATGTGATCCATGACAGATTTTCTTTTAATTTAGTACATAATTTACACGAAGATATCTTAGAATATATCATCTAATTAACTTACTAAAAAATTTTCCCTTATGGTTCAGACGGTAAAGAATCTACCTGCAATGAAGGAGACCTGGGTTCGGTCCCTGGGCCAGGAAGACTCCCTGGAGAAGAGAATGGCAATGCACTCCAGTATTCTTGCCTGGAGAATTTCATAGACAGAGGAGCCTGGCAAGCTACAGTCCATAGGGTCACAAAGAGTCAGATGTGACTGAGCAATTAATACTAACTAAAAACTTTTAGCCAGAATTTTAATTTTTAAACTTTATCTCAAAATCACCAAATACACATTTTAAAACAGAAAATGATATGGGATAGTTTTGGGCTAACAGCAAGTTAATAAAGTTTGAAAAGAAAGTGAAGGTATTAATATTGCCTTTCCAAAAGGCTTGACACTGAACAAATGATCTCAGCATTCATGACTTACCAAGTAGCCTATTAGACTGGGTCACTAATTTGTTCCTGCCTCCAAAACAGAGAAACAGACTGAAAATTGACTTCCCTAGTTAAAACAGTCTCTTATAAGTTCATTTTGGGAGCATTAAAAATGCCTAAGTTTCTCTGACAGCTCATGCAACTCAGTAACAAAAAAAATAAAAAAATCAAAAAATGGGCAGAAAACCTGAACAGACATTTTCTCCAAATAAATATAAACAGCCAATAGGCACAAGGCACAAAATGCTCAAGGTCACTAACTATTAGAGAAATGCAAATAAAAACTACAGTGAGATATCACTCACACCGGTCAAAATAGCCATCATTAAAAAGTTTCCAAATAACAAGTGCTGGAAAGGCTATGGGGAAAAGCTGTATTCCCTCCTACACTGTTGCTGGGAATATAAGCTGGAGTAGCCTCTGTGCAAAACAGTTTGGAAATTCCTCAAAAAAAAACCAAAAATCAGAGATGCTGTATGATCCAGCAGTCCCACTCCTGGGCACATAACTGGACAAAAATATAAATCAAAAAGATACATACACCCTTATGGTCACAGCAGCACTATTCACAACAGCCAAAACTCGGAAACAACCTAAATGCCCTTCAACAGATGAATGCACAAAGACACTGCCCAGCAACTGCCAGTCAGCCACAAAGAATGAAATAATGCCATCTGCAGCAGCATGGATGCGCCCAGAGATTAAACCAAGTGAAGCAAGTAGAAAGAGGAAGGCAAATACCCTGTGATATCACTCACACACGGAATCGAAATACGACAAAGAACTTACCTACAGAACAGAAGCAGACTCACAGACACAGAGGACAGGCCTGAGGCTGCCAAGAGGGGGATGGATGGGGAGCTCAGGGTTAGCAGACGCAAATGATTATACACAGAATGGGTAAATAAGGTCCTACTGTACAGCACAGAGAACTATATCCACCATCCTGTGATAAACCATAGTGGGAAAGAATCTAAAAAAGAATGTGTGTGTGTATATATATAAACATACACACATATATAAAAATATATATATACACACACATATAAACACACAGAGATATAACTGAATCAGTTTGCTGTACAGGAGAAATTAACACAGAATTGTAAACCAACGATACTTCAATAAAAAAAAGTTTCTAAATGTGTCCGGCTTTATTTTGCTTCCTTGCCCCCTGGAGGTGGTAGTACCTCAGTTAAAAACAGTATCAAAAAAATTCCTAAAAATTACCTCTCTAATTACCTAAAAGTTACCTCTTTAACCTTTACCCTGTTTCACCAATAGCTTATTCAGTATAATTATACATCTTCTCTAAAAATCTCAGGGAAAAAGTAGAAAAAAATGAATAGCAGATTCTTTTTTACTGAAGATGACTTATCACTTTCGCCTTTAAATTTGAGATTAAGTAGATCTAGCCTACATAATTAATTGCCATGAAAACAGATCAGACACAACAAATGCATCTTACATCTGTGTACTGGCTTAAGGCTACAGTTTCCATTAATGACAAAATTCAAAACTTTTCTTTCACATTTAGCTTTCTTTTTGCATGGTGAGTAAAGCAGCTAAGACTGTGAAATTTGTTCATTCCTAGTCCTACTGAGGCTTCCCAGGTGGTGCTAGTGGTAAAGAGTGACGTGAAAGTCACTCATTCGTGTCTGACTCTTTGCGACCCCATGAAGTCGATGGAATAGCAAGGATGGAGAAACAGCTATCAAGAATTACATTTCTGGAGTTCCACTGCATGCCTCTAAAGGAATTCATCACCATTATTTATTTAAATCCAATTCTTTCAGGAGAAACTGGACATCCTGCACGTGAAACTTTTAGAAATGACTAAGAAAAAAATTTCATACAAATAAACACCAATGGATTAGACCTGGAGGAGGGATGGAGGGGGAGAGAGAGAGAGAACTAAGGGCAAAAAATGATCATGTCCCTAAAACAACAAACAAAAATAATTCAAGAGGGAAGAGGAAGTAATGGCAAAGTCATCTTCTAGACAGAAAGAAAAACCCGTTTCCTTAGCTTGCTTTCCAGTTGCTTAGAAAAGACGTTTCTTGCAAGCTTCTACTGAAGTCTAACAACTCATTTCTAATTCTATCCTGTGTTCCACTGCGTTCTTTACAAATTTCACTCGGTCTTTATGATCTGAGTACCCTGGAACTCTAGGTCAACTCTATAAAAAACTTAAAATGCTTTTTATCCAACTAAAATTTGCTGCTAAATACAAGAATAAAAAGGACTTTTACTCTTTTGTAAAGTCATAAACCTTTACTCTTTGTTTACTTACTAAACAGGAAATTGCCCCTACCTGTGTCAAACCACTGTAAATAGACATTCAATTTGCTATGCGAGCACCAATTTTGTTTTATGGGAAAATTGTAAATTTTTCTTCTACAGAAAATGGCAAACTTTACGTGGGGTATATGGGAGTAGGAAGGTAAAAGCCAAAAGAATCTTTGTTTTAACCTTAATTAAAAAAGAACTGTAAAGGGGAATATGGACCGTCACATTTCTTAAGAAACATCATAGAACCCACTGATTTTTTTACATTGTGTAACTTTTATTAACAACAAAACTTAAAAAAGTAAAATAAAATTGAAGTTGATAAAAAGAATTCTGAAGTTTGCTAAAGATAGTCTTGGTACTACAAGTGTGCTAGGTTTATTCTTGTGACTCTGAATGAATGAGGACTACACTTTGTTTTAAGGTCTGATCTTGGGTAGAATCTCTACAGATTCCTGACCCAAACCACAGGGCATACCTACACTACCTAAGCTGAGCTTGCCTGTGCTCAGCGTGTGCGGTATCGAGAGGGAGATTTCAGAGTTGCTAACTTCCCGGAGGTGGAAGTGAGGGAAAGAATGAGGGACGATGGCGCTTCTGCTTTACAGGCTGGGGAACAGAGAGGGTCGGGGGGCCTTCGCTGAGAAGTGAAACCCAGGCCTGCAGGCCTGTGCTGGTTTCGGAGATGGTGAGGCTGAGCGGCCTGTGGCTAGAACTGCAGGAGTTAGTTAGCAACAAGTGTCTGGAGCTCAGAAAGGAGGCTGAGTCTGGTAAGAGAGATGTGGAATCACGACATTTAGGCTGGAATGAAATCACCTGGTCTGAAGGAGAACAGAACCATGACATTCAAGCCCCCAATAGAGGAAAAGATCGAAACAGGTAACAACAGTCCGAGAGTGAAGCCAAAGAGAAATGTTTTAAGAAGGAAGTGGCCACATATTGATGATTTCACTTACATAAAATGTCCAAAGGTGCAGATTTTGAGACATAAAGTAGGTTAGTGGAGCCTAGGTATGGGAATGAACAGAGATTAATTATAAATGGGCATGAGAAATACTTCTGGGGTGATAGAAATGGTCTAAAAGTGGTTTATGGTGGTGACTACTCCACAAATGATGGTAAAGTTGCTAAACAATCGACATAAACTTGAAATGGGTGGATTCTAAGATACGTGAAATACACTTCAATACAGCTGCTTACAAAAAAAAAAAAGATCAGGCTGAGTACTACACCTTCCGCACGATGCGGCTACTGTTCCTAGTGTGAGACAATGTTTGTGACTCATAAGATGGTTAGACAGCATCAGAGACTCAATGGACACAAACGGGAAAGCCCTCCAAGAAACAGTGGAGGGCAGAGGAGCCTGGCACGCTGCAGCCCACGGGGCCGCAAAGGGCCGGGCACGGCTGAGCGACAGCAACAGAGCTACAGGCTCCTGCCCCAAGCCTTCTGAACCCCCGGTACCTGAGCACGCACTCTAATTGTAAAATGAGAGCGATGCTTTGTTTACTAAAGGCCGGGGCAACCCTCTTAAGTTCCGAAAGTAAGATCTGATACACAGGTACAGAGAACAAACGTACTATGCCATAATGAATGAATGAAGTTGCTCAGTCGTGTCCGACTCTTTGCGACTCCATAGACTGTAGCCTACTAGGCTCCTCTGTCCATGGGATTTTCCAGGCAATAGTGCTGGAGTGGGTTGCCATTTCCTTCTCCAGGGGATCTTCCCGACCCAGGGCTCGAACCTGGGTCTCCCGCATTGTAGACAGACGCTCCACCTTCTGAGCCACCAGGGAAGTCCTACTATGTCACAAGGAGATGGTGAACTCCCACCCGGGCACAGCTGAAAATGTGAAGGGATGTTTTCCTTTATCACTCCAACTCGGGAGGAAGAGCAACACTACCATTTAGAAGGCCATGTTTTAATTCTGATTCACTGCTTTTAAAGACAGAAGACCCGAAATACATACTGCTCTTCACTTAGACTTAATAATGGCTGCCTCGGTGCTATTGGGTCAAACAAATGTAAGCAGGTATTCAACATTTTTTAGGAATATAAAAAACACAAAAAAAGGCTGACTATGCTGAATGTTCTTCAATGTATGGACAGTAGAGCACAGGAGGAATGATTCCTTCAAAACACCAAAAGCATTCCTGCTGAAAAATACTGATTTAAACCACATTTCTATCAAAAGACAAAGTACCTGTAGATTCTTATTTTAGAAATTCAAACATGAGGCATCTGTGTTACCATCAGAATACTTTACTATATTCGAGTTAAAAATAGAATTCCTCAAAATTTTAACTTTGAAAAATCACACATGACTATTAGTTGTTCAAATTTTAGAATAACATAAAATATTTAAAGCTACATTTAATTTTCAGTTATTTGTCCCTTAGCTTGAACCAGCCTTATAAATTTCTCTCTGAGCTTTCCTAGACGTATGCCCTGAGGAAACCAAAATTGAAAAAGACACATGTATCCCACTGTTCACTGCAGCACTATTTACAAAGGCTAGAATATGGAAGCAACCTAGATGTCCATCGACAGATGAACAGATAAAGTTGTGGTGCATATACACAGTGGAATATTACTCAGCCATGAAAAGGAATGCACCTGAGTCAGCTCTAATGAGGTGATGAACCTAGAACCTATTATACAGAGTGAAGTGAGTCAGAAATGAAGATAAATATCGTATTCTAACACATATATATGGAACCTAGAAAAATGGTACTGAAGATTTATTTACAGGGCAGCAATGGAGTAATAGACATAAAGAACAGACCCATGGACAAGGGGAGAAGGGAGGAGAGGGTGAGATGTATGGAGAGAGTAACAGGGAAACTTACATTACCATATGTAAAATAGATGATAGCCAACGGGAATTTGCTGTATGGCTCAGGAAACTCAAACAGGAGCTCTGTATCAACCCAGAGGGGTGGGATGGGGCGGGAGACGGGAGGGAGGGTCAAAAGGGAGGGATATATGTGTACCCATGGCTGATTCATGTTGAGGTTTGACAGAAAACAACAAAATTCTGTAAAGCAATTATCCTTCAATTAAAAAAAAAATTTTTTTTTCTAATTCTCTCTGAGCTTTAAATACTTTTTTGACAGACCAGGCAATAACATTTATAAGCACTTCACTGTAATGTCAAAGTTTTATATTTTCCTTTGAAAATTCAGGAGCTGCCTCAAGATACAACTATAGTATACTGTGTATCTTTCCAGTAAAGCATTACACTGTATTAGAACCTGCTTATCAATTTCTGGAGGCTGGAGTTTTGTCTATTCCACATACTCAGTGCCCAAAACAATTAACACAGTAAATGCTGTTTCAAGAATAACTATTAATAAAGAAAGTTATTGAAAACTACAGACATACTCTCAACGATGAACAAAACTTAGCTGTCTGCCTTTAATTTCAGAAGAATTAGCTAATTTTCTACTGGAAAGCCTTAATGGTAATTTTGTAAGGTTACAGAAACGCTTGGATGAAGGTTACGATGAACTAAATGGCAGCTCCAGCATCAGAGACAAAGGACAGGCAGAGGGCGATTACTTGGAGAACTCAGGACACCTATTCAACAAAGGATGAAACACACAGAAGTGAACAGCGCAGCAGCTGTCGCCTCCTTCCTGTCTCGTTCCCAACTCTTTCTGGGGACTTCCCTGGTGGTCCGGTGGTTAAGAATCTGCCTTCCAATGCAGGGGGCGTGAGCTCAGCCCCCGTGAGGAAACTAGAATCCCACATGCCTGGGGGCAACAGAGGCCCTCTGCAGCGACTGAGGCCCAAGGCAGCTAAATAAATAAAACAAGAAACAAGTCCTGTGTAAAAAGAAGTGAGCAAACTCTTTCTGTCAAAAGAACTACAACTTTCAGCCCATCTTTCAATACCTAACGATTAATATTTGCAAAGTCTTATCATTCTGGGTATTTCAGGGGAGCAGGGTGTCAGGAGAGGAAGAGATGATCACCAAGAGAGGAGACGGCTATGGAGGGAATGAGCACTTAAGTTTCAGCAATTAACTAGCAATTAACTGGCACTGAAACGTTTATCAACTGTATTCTAAAAGGTACATATTTTCCTTTCTTCCAACAGTCATTCAAAAGTTTCTCTCTGAGGTTGGGTGACAGAGTCCAAAACGTTTCCAGTACTGTTTGTGTTTTCGTAATAGTCAAATGTTAAAGCTGATAGGAAAATGGGCTACAAGACGCAACGGATAGGATATCCTGGAATCTTACTATATCCTGGTCGATATGCTGGCTTAAAAAGATAAGCACATGGGGAGTAGCAGCTCTGCTTCATGCAGGCAATGCCTCCACAGGGAGCGGGTTTCCTAGTGCAACAGCAGTCAGACCATATGGTGCTGCTTTTACTGGCAGGAGCAGGACAGAAGCTGCCAAAAACGGAATGTGCTATTTTGGTCCATAAAATGTGATGATTTCTAAATTTAAAACATAAGCATTTGAAAATTAAAAATGATTTTTTAATTTTAAGATTTCAAAAATATCGGACTTTCATAACTCGAGGCTCCACTGAGTAACAGCTCTCAGCCTTTGAAATAAGACAAAGATTCAGGCAAAAGTCAAAAGATGGGGAGTAAGCTTGGCAACAATTCTCTTGAAATAAAATTGTTTTAAAAGATTTAAACAAAACCTCTCCCTAGTTATATCATAAAGACGCAATATACAGAAACAGCTTTTGGAATACTACGTTGTGACAACATCAAACAAGGGCAGTTGATGTGAGAAGCTGAAAGATGGTTCACCGACGGGATGGATCCTCTGCTGTTCTCTCGCCACTCCTCCGAGTTTTGCACAGTAACCCACTTCCAACTTCTTAAATAAGCGGGTTTAATGCTTGAAGTTAGAACAAGCTTGGAAACATTCATGCTGAATCCCAGACAAATTATTTCACCCATACAAACTCAGCCCTGGATCTGAGTAACTCAGTTCAAGATTCTAAAAACAATTTCAAATGCTATATTGAGGCTGTTAACATTAATTCTAGAAAAGCAACTTTTGAGCTTCCACACTTGTTTCAATGCTGTCCAGCTCTCCAAGCCTGCTCCTTTTTCGTAAATTAGGTTAATTATATGTAATAAAAATAGCTTTCAGTTTGGCCTGAGCTGAGAACATGGGTTTTATGAACTGTTTTATACAAGGCAAGAAAAAAAAATGCTGTGTATGTGCCATCAGTTTATTGAGAGGGTCCCTTGAAGCACTGCTGGAGGGGAGGAAGTGAGCTGGGGAGCCAGGCAGGACTGTGAACGAGCAGGTGGGTTAGCCTTCTGGCAGCTGGGGCGCATTCCCGCGGGCACCTCTGGAAGAACATAAAGATCAGACCTCAGGAGTGGCCTCCTCCAGGAGTGAGAAGGCTGAGGACACTGACTCACCAGGTTTTGTCCGCCACTGGTGAGGGGCTGCAGGCAGGGGCGTTAACCCCCAGGCCCCTCTAGCCCCTTCCACGTGAGTCAGCTGTGTTCCCAAGGCCAGAGAAGGCCCTGAGGCCTCCACCGGGGTTTGAAGAAAGCCGCCTGCAGCTAACACTGAGACAGTGAAGGCAGAGGGAACACGCACGGACAGGGCTCTGCTAGCCAGCAGAGAGGAGGAAAACCTGGGCGTTAGGGAAATCTGCTACTATTCTGAGAAGGCGATGGCACCCCACTCCAGTACTCCTGCCTGGAAAATCCCATGGACCGAGAAGCCTGGTAGGCTGCAGTCCATGGGGTCGCGAAGAGTCAGACATGACTGAGCGACTTCACTTTCACTTTTCACTTTGATGCATTGGAGAAGGCAATGGCAACCCACTCCAGTGTTCTTGCCTGGAGAATCCCAGGGACGGGGGAGCCTGGTGGGCTGCCATCTATGGGGTCACACAGAGTTGGACACGACCGAAGCGACTTAGCAGCATCAGCAGCTACAACATATAACAGCATCTAAGGCAAGAAAAATCTTAAGATAAGGACTAAGTTAAGTCAAAACTCGGAGAACTCCATTTTCCAGCCCATTCAGTACCTTGAATGACAATAAACACGAATTGTCCAGACTAAGGTGAACCATAAACTCAAATACCATCCACTGAAAGAGGGCTTCTGTCCCCTCAAACTGCAAGGAGACCAGCGCCTGCCAGTTCCCGGACCTGCTGGGTCCTGCTCTGACCAGGCTTCCGGGCGAGGTACTCGGGCTTTTGCTGCGGAAGACACAGGAGCAAATGCGGAGCACGAGTGCCGGAGGCGGCAGCCGAGCGCCTTCGGTCTGTTCTCACACTTGCTTCTGTAAAGTCCTGAGAACGTTAACGCCTAGAAGTCATGAATTAGCCAGCGCACCATGACAGGAGGCTCTAAGAAAGGCTGTAGGCTCTTACAGGGCTCTGCTGTCTCATCCCTTCAAAAGCGCTTTTTTTTTAAGTAAAAGAAAATACAGCTTTAAAGGGTCGGTTGGTTGATCTGTGTGCACGTGGTGTCGCGGGCACAAAGGCTTGCCTTCAGGTGTCACAACAAAGGCTATAGTGATATTATATAGGCAATTTCAAAGGTATGAGGTAAATCACGTACCAGGAGAATTACTGGGGAGAGAAAGGAGGAGAAAGGGGAAGGTATCCTTTTTAAAATACTTTTCTTAATCTACAGGCTCTTAATAAAATTTCACCCAACCATCCAAGTAGGCACAAGAGCCTACCCAGCCTACCTAGACAGAACAGGAAGCAGGTTACAACTGGAAGAAAACAGCAAACCTTTCCAGTTTCTCTCTTCTACATGTAATGCTTCTGAGGAGTTAAGTTTTAACCAAAGAAGTCTTAAGTGTGTACAGTTTAACCCAGACCTACGATCTAGTTTGGGGAGTGGAAACGGGCTATATAAAAAACTTCCTGAGCAATCAAAAGCAAATGGGACACTTACCGGAGTCTTAATATTGTCTTTTATGGGATGGATCACCATCTTCTCTGAAATGTCTTGACTGGGAAGACAGGAACTCTGTTTTAGTTATAGGTCCCTTTGCTCAAGCCAGTGTTCAGTCTCTGCTGTGGTTCTAAGTTCCTTTACCAGTTCTGAAAACATTTTAGTTTAGTACAAACACTAGCTTGTACACCAAGGAATTAAACAGCATTGTGGAAGAAGACCTTAAGGAGAGCTGTCATCTGAGCTGGGCCTTGAAAGGTGAGGGGAAATTTCAACAGATGAGAAAGAAGCGAGACTTCAGGCTTAGGGGACAATGCTCAGTTCTTCACAAACCTNAATAGATGATAGCCAACGGGAATTTGCTGTATGGCTCAGGAAACTCAAACAGGAGCTCTGTATCAACCCAGAGGGGTGGGATGGGGCGGGAGACGGGAGGGAGGGTCAAAAGGGAGGGATATATGTGTACCCATGGCTGATTCATGTTGAGGTTTGACAGAAAACAACAAAATTCTGTAAAGCAATTATCCTTCAATTAAAAAAAAAATTTTTTTTTCTAATTCTCTCTGAGCTTTAAATACTTTTTTGACAGACCAGGCAATAACATTTATAAGCACTTCACTGTAATGTCAAAGTTTTATATTTTCCTTTGAAAATTCAGGAGCTGCCTCAAGATACAACTATAGTATACTGTGTATCTTTCCAGTAAAGCATTACACTGTATTAGAACCTGCTTATCAATTTCTGGAGGCTGGAGTTTTGTCTATTCCACATACTCAGTGCCCAAAACAATTAACACAGTAAATGCTGTTTCAAGAATAACTATTAATAAAGAAAGTTATTGAAAACTACAGACATACTCTCAACGATGAACAAAACTTAGCTGTCTGCCTTTAATTTCAGAAGAATTAGCTAATTTTCTACTGGAAAGCCTTAATGGTAATTTTGTAAGGTTACAGAAACGCTTGGATGAAGGTTACGATGAACTAAATGGCAGCTCCAGCATCAGAGACAAAGGACAGGCAGAGGGCGATTACTTGGAGAACTCAGGACACCTATTCAACAAAGGATGAAACACACAGAAGTGAACAGCGCAGCAGCTGTCGCCTCCTTCCTGTCTCGTTCCCAACTCTTTCTGGGGACTTCCCTGGTGGTCCGGTGGTTAAGAATCTGCCTTCCAATGCAGGGGGCGTGAGCTCAGCCCCCGTGAGGAAACTAGAATCCCACATGCCTGGGGGCAACAGAGGCCCTCTGCAGCGACTGAGGCCCAAGGCAGCTAAATAAATAAAACAAGAAACAAGTCCTGTGTAAAAAGAAGTGAGCAAACTCTTTCTGTCAAAAGAACTACAACTTTCAGCCCATCTTTCAATACCTAACGATTAATATTTGCAAAGTCTTATCATTCTGGGTATTTCAGGGGAGCAGGGTGTCAGGAGAGGAAGAGATGATCACCAAGAGAGGAGACGGCTATGGAGGGAATGAGCACTTAAGTTTCAGCAATTAACTAGCAATTAACTGGCACTGAAACGTTTATCAACTGTATTCTAAAAGGTACATATTTTCCTTTCTTCCAACAGTCATTCAAAAGTTTCTCTCTGAGGTTGGGTGACAGAGTCCAAAACGTTTCCAGTACTGTTTGTGTTTTCGTAATAGTCAAATGTTAAAGCTGATAGGAAAATGGGCTACAAGACGCAACGGATAGGATATCCTGGAATCTTACTATATCCTGGTCGATATGCTGGCTTAAAAAGATAAGCACATGGGGAGTAGCAGCTCTGCTTCATGCAGGCAATGCCTCCACAGGGAGCGGGTTTCCTAGTGCAACAGCAGTCAGACCATATGGTGCTGCTTTTACTGGCAGGAGCAGGACAGAAGCTGCCAAAAACGGAATGTGCTATTTTGGTCCATAAAATGTGATGATTTCTAAATTTAAAACATAAGCATTTGAAAATTAAAAATGATTTTTTAATTTTAAGATTTCAAAAATATCGGACTTTCATAACTCGAGGCTCCACTGAGTAACAGCTCTCAGCCTTTGAAATAAGACAAAGATTCAGGCAAAAGTCAAAAGATGGGGAGTAAGCTTGGCAACAATTCTCTTGAAATAAAATTGTTTTAAAAGATTTAAACAAAACCTCTCCCTAGTTATATCATAAAGACGCAATATACAGAAACAGCTTTTGGAATACTACGTTGTGACAACATCAAACAAGGGCAGTTGATGTGAGAAGCTGAAAGATGGTTCACCGACGGGATGGATCCTCTGCTGTTCTCTCGCCACTCCTCCGAGTTTTGCACAGTAACCCACTTCCAACTTCTTAAATAAGCGGGTTTAATGCTTGAAGTTAGAACAAGCTTGGAAACATTCATGCTGAATCCCAGACAAATTATTTCACCCATACAAACTCAGCCCTGGATCTGAGTAACTCAGTTCAAGATTCTAAAAACAATTTCAAATGCTATATTGAGGCTGTTAACATTAATTCTAGAAAAGCAACTTTTGAGCTTCCACACTTGTTTCAATGCTGTCCAGCTCTCCAAGCCTGCTCCTTTTTCGTAAATTAGGTTAATTATATGTAATAAAAATAGCTTTCAGTTTGGCCTGAGCTGAGAACATGGGTTTTATGAACTGTTTTATACAAGGCAAGAAAAAAAAATGCTGTGTATGTGCCATCAGTTTATTGAGAGGGTCCCTTGAAGCACTGCTGGAGGGGAGGAAGTGAGCTGGGGAGCCAGGCAGGACTGTGAACGAGCAGGTGGGTTAGCCTTCTGGCAGCTGGGGCGCATTCCCGCGGGCACCTCTGGAAGAACATAAAGATCAGACCTCAGGAGTGGCCTCCTCCAGGAGTGAGAAGGCTGAGGACACTGACTCACCAGGTTTTGTCCGCCACTGGTGAGGGGCTGCAGGCAGGGGCGTTAACCCCCAGGCCCCTCTAGCCCCTTCCACGTGAGTCAGCTGTGTTCCCAAGGCCAGAGAAGGCCCTGAGGCCTCCACCGGGGTTTGAAGAAAGCCGCCTGCAGCTAACACTGAGACAGTGAAGGCAGAGGGAACACGCACGGACAGGGCTCTGCTAGCCAGCAGAGAGGAGGAAAACCTGGGCGTTAGGGAAATCTGCTACTATTCTGAGAAGGCGATGGCACCCCACTCCAGTACTCCTGCCTGGAAAATCCCATGGACCGAGAAGCCTGGTAGGCTGCAGTCCATGGGGTCGCGAAGAGTCAGACATGACTGAGCGACTTCACTTTCACTTTTCACTTTGATGCATTGGAGAAGGCAATGGCAACCCACTCCAGTGTTCTTGCCTGGAGAATCCCAGGGACGGGGGAGCCTGGTGGGCTGCCATCTATGGGGTCACACAGAGTTGGACACGACCGAAGCGACTTAGCAGCATCAGCAGCTACAACATATAACAGCATCTAAGGCAAGAAAAATCTTAAGATAAGGACTAAGTTAAGTCAAAACTCGGAGAACTCCATTTTCCAGCCCATTCAGTACCTTGAATGACAATAAACACGAATTGTCCAGACTAAGGTGAACCATAAACTCAAATACCATCCACTGAAAGAGGGCTTCTGTCCCCTCAAACTGCAAGGAGACCAGCGCCTGCCAGTTCCCGGACCTGCTGGGTCCTGCTCTGACCAGGCTTCCGGGCGAGGTACTCGGGCTTTTGCTGCGGAAGACACAGGAGCAAATGCGGAGCACGAGTGCCGGAGGCGGCAGCCGAGCGCCTTCGGTCTGTTCTCACACTTGCTTCTGTAAAGTCCTGAGAACGTTAACGCCTAGAAGTCATGAATTAGCCAGCGCACCATGACAGGAGGCTCTAAGAAAGGCTGTAGGCTCTTACAGGGCTCTGCTGTCTCATCCCTTCAAAAGCGCTTTTTTTTTAAGTAAAAGAAAATACAGCTTTAAAGGGTCGGTTGGTTGATCTGTGTGCACGTGGTGTCGCGGGCACAAAGGCTTGCCTTCAGGTGTCACAACAAAGGCTATAGTGATATTATATAGGCAATTTCAAAGGTATGAGGTAAATCACGTACCAGGAGAATTACTGGGGAGAGAAAGGAGGAGAAAGGGGAAGGTATCCTTTTTAAAATACTTTTCTTAATCTACAGGCTCTTAATAAAATTTCACCCAACCATCCAAGTAGGCACAAGAGCCTACCCAGCCTACCTAGACAGAACAGGAAGCAGGTTACAACTGGAAGAAAACAGCAAACCTTTCCAGTTTCTCTCTTCTACATGTAATGCTTCTGAGGAGTTAAGTTTTAACCAAAGAAGTCTTAAGTGTGTACAGTTTAACCCAGACCTACGATCTAGTTTGGGGAGTGGAAACGGGCTATATAAAAAACTTCCTGAGCAATCAAAAGCAAATGGGACACTTACCGGAGTCTTAATATTGTCTTTTATGGGATGGATCACCATCTTCTCTGAAATGTCTTGACTGGGAAGACAGGAACTCTGTTTTAGTTATAGGTCCCTTTGCTCAAGCCAGTGTTCAGTCTCTGCTGTGGTTCTAAGTTCCTTTACCAGTTCTGAAAACATTTTAGTTTAGTACAAACACTAGCTTGTACACCAAGGAATTAAACAGCATTGTGGAAGAAGACCTTAAGGAGAGCTGTCATCTGAGCTGGGCCTTGAAAGGTGAGGGGAAATTTCAACAGATGAGAAAGAAGCGAGATCTCAGGCTTAGGGGACAATGCTCAGTTCTTCACAAACCTCGGGTTTCTCTGAGGCAGCTGCTGCAGACAGTGTCCACCCGGAGGCAAAACATAGTCTCTCTTACGCTCTATTTGGTAACTGTCCATCAAAAGCAGCCCTAGGGGGATATGTAAACAAATAGGTTTAGCCTTGTTTCAATAAAACTTTACTTACAAAACACACAGCCACTCTGTGAAACCCAGGTTTGTTAGTTTATCTTTCTGACAATGCCATACTGTCCTGATCACTTTATAATAGTGCTGAAATACAAGTAATGCAAACCAGCCAATTTTGTTCTTTTTCAGCGATCTAAGCTACTCTGGTTCACTCGTATTTCCATATAAACTTTACTCAGCTTGTTAGTTTCTATCTCCCAGCTCCTCAAAAAGCCTGCTGGGATTCTGACCGAGACTGCACTGAACTTATCTGAGGTCTCCCAAATCCGGGAATAATATAATATTGTCTGTTTCTGTTAAGCTGGAGCTTTACTGTTGTGGACAAAGAATACTGCCTATCATTCCAGTATACAGCAAATGTGGCCACCACTAAGCTATCAGCCACTGCAGCACACACGTGCACACACAGACACAAATATGCAGTTTGCTAAAAGGGAAACTCAGAATGGAGGGGAAAAAAGACAGGATCCTGGCCCTAGACGTAAGATGCATATCTAAGGAATAATTTCAGTGAGCGCAAACTCTACCATATTCTCATACATAGAAAAGCAATAAAATCACTAATTTGAAATGTCTGTTTTTTGTGATTAGTAGTCATCTTTTGATGTTCAACATGACTCCTTTTTAGCAAAAATTCCTATATATCCTGGCATCTTGTTGAAGGTGGAAGAGAGGTGTGAGAGAGAAGGCTCAAAACTTAAATTCAAAAAACAAGATCATGGCATCCAGTCCCATAACTTCATGGCAAATAAAACAGGGGGAAAATGATTTTACTTCCTTGGGCTCCAAATTCATTGTAGACAGTGACTGCAGCCAGGAAATTAAAAGACGCCTGCTCCTTGGAAGAAAAGCTATTACAAACCTAGACAGTGTATTAAAAAAGAGAGATGTCATTTTGCCAACAAAGATCCATATAGTCAAAGCTACAGTTGTTCCAGTAGCCATGTATGGATGTGAGAGTTGGACTATAAAGAAGGCTGAGTGCCAAAGAATTGATGCTTTTGAACTGTGGTGTTGGAGAACTCTTGAGACTCCCCTGGTCTGCAAGGAGATCAAACCAGTTCCTGAATATTCTTTGGAAGGACTGATGCTGAAGTTGAAGCTCTGATAATTTGGCCACCTGATGCGAAGAGCCAACTCATTGGAAAAGGCCCTGATGCTGGGAAAGACTGAAGACAGGAAGAGAAGGGGGCAACAGAGGATGAGATGGCTGGATGGCATCACCAAATCAATTGACCTGAGTTTGAGCAAGCTCCGGGAGTTGGTGATGGACAGGGAGGCCTGGTGTGCTGCAGTCCATGGGGTCGCAAAGAGTCAGACACGACTGAGCGACGAAAACAACGTCCTGGCTCCTCCCTTGCCTCTTTGGAGCAGTTTCTCAAAGCAATCTAAGAGGCTGTCTCCTGGGTTCTAGTCCTTGGTAAGGCCCCAAAATAAAACACAACTTGTAATTTTTAGGTTGTGTACTTTCCTTCAGACGCCACTTTCTCTGGGCACATTTATTCTCATGTACTGTTTTTTAAGGCAAATTTTAATATCTTCTAACACATGTAAACAAAGCAGCGCTTACTCTTTGTGACACCAGCCCCCAGATTCTCCTGTACTAACTGGGTCTCAATCAATTTAGTTCCTATACTGTGGAGTAAAACTCATATCCTATGGCGAGACAAGAAAAAATTAAAACATAAAAAATTTTCTCTGCCCTCTGGCCTCTTCTCTCCCCAACTACTACGAAGTGTATCTGCATTAAGCATCAACCAAACCACCCAATCAGTAGAAATACCCACTCCACTGAAAACAGTCAACAAGATAACTCCTTAAAGGCTAACACTCCTTCCTGATGGTCTAAGGAGCCATGCTTAATCTGGATTGTGTAAACTGCCAGTAACATGTCATTTCACGTATAGCCCTCTGTCTAAAACAACTCACAGTTCTCAGAGCCTTCTGAGACTTCTTCCCAGGATGTAATCCTCAAATGTAGCTTGAATAAAATTTTCCACTTCCTTCATATATTGACTACTGATTAATTTTCACTGTCATACTACCTGACCCCACAAGTTAAGGGCTTGGTTTCATAAGACTGTTCTTACTTCAGATGTCAGTCATGACTCTCACTCAGGTCTCAAGGACACTTGTTAATTCTTCTGCCTGACTTGGCGACAAACTCAGGGGTTCCCATGACCCCCTCCTGCAGTTTAGTAATTCTCTAGACCAAGTCACAGAATGCAGGAAAACACTTTACGTGCATTTACCGGTTTACCACAAAAGATACAAGTCAGAAACAAAGGGCAGAGTCTCCACGTCCACTCAGGACACGGCATCTTGTCTGTTCGCCAACATGCCCACTCGGGACACGGCATCTTGTCTGTTCGCCAACATGCCCACTCGGGACACGGCATCTTGTCTGTTCACCAACAAAGAAGCCCCACGGGTCTTCTAGTTTGAGTCTGTAAAAAGCTCAGTCTCCAGGGAGACATCGCACTCCACCCTTGGAGGCTGGCATGTTGGACTGGAAGTTCCAAACTTCATTAAGCACTCCTCCTGACGACCAGCCCATCCCTAGGCTACCTAGGGGCCCCCTCTTAAATCACTTCATTAGCATAAACTCAAGTGTACTGAAAGGGGCTTGTTATGAAGTAACAAAGGAAATCCTATTACTCAGGAAATTCCAAGGGTTTTAGGAGTTCTATGCCAGGAACTGGGGATAAAGACCAAATATATTTTCTATTATACCACATTCAAATAATGAGGAGGGAAACCTGATTTCTTATATAAATAAACCACTAATTTACCAGTGTGGTGGTATATATGAGGTGGATCGCTCAGTCTCTACAACAGCATTTAAAAAAACAAAACAGAACAAAACACTAGGTTGGGTCACTCCAAGCACACGGGGACCCAGAAGAGTATGAGTAGCTTCACTCAGGATCTGCCTTTAGTGTCCCCAGCAGGCACACCTCAGCACAGTTAGTGTGAGCTACGATTCAGAGAGAATTCTCCATTCTCCCAGCTCACTCACTAAATCCAGATTTTTCTTCCTCTTCTGTAAGAGAGGAATCTTCCCTTTTAATTTGCATTTAAGTTAATGGTTGAGTCACAGGACCTGTGTTTTATCTTTGTTCAAAATCTGATTGTCTGACAGATTCTAGCTTAACAGTATTTGCAATATTCTGGAACATTCCTTTTGGAGGGGGGGCAAGGCTGCACGGCTTGCAGGATCTTAGCTCCCCAACCAGGGATCAAACCCGTGCACCCCTTCAGTGTAAGCACACAGGCTCCTAACCACTGCACGGCCAAGGAGTTCTCTGAAAGATTCTTTAAAATACAGACTCTACAGCAGCTTCCCCTCCAGTTCTTATTACACTGTGCCATTATTTTGGTCTTCTTGTAGCTGTAAAAAGCTGGGTTTTCACTGTATATCCAAATTCCATAATTTGGTAATAAACAGCTCTTTTATAGAAGCACCCATCAGATAATACTTGGACTGCAAGGAGATCAAATGAGTCAGTCCTAAAGGAAATCAGTCCTGAACACTCATTGGAAGGATTGATGCTGAAGTTGAAACTCTGATACTTTGGCCACTTGATGCGAAGAGCTGACTCATTGGAAAAGATCCTGATGCTGGGAAAGATTGAAGGCAGGAGACGACAGAGGGTGAGATGGTTGGATGGCATCACCAACTCGATGGACATGAGTTTGAGCAAGCTCCCGAAGTTGGTGATGGACAGGGAAGCCTGGCGTGCTGCAGTCCTTGGGGTCACAAAGAGTCAGATACAACTGAGCAACTCAACTGACTCATCTGATAATAGTTGCATTTATATATACAAAGATACAAATTATCAATCTAGGTTCATTATGGGATTATTAAAAATCCTCAACCATGGGAATTCCCTGGAGGTCTGCTGGTTAGGACACCCCGATTTCACTGCAGTGGGACCAGGTTCCACCCCTGGTTGGGGAACTAAGAACCTACAAGCCAAAAAGTAACTTCAACAAAAGCACAAGCTCGCAACATTCTCACCCACAGCAACATGGTTTACAACAGTGGTAAACCTCCGTAACAGAAGTCTTTTAAGAACCAGATACAACACAAAACAGTCCTTTAAAGGAGATACTTGGCAGTGAATGACAGTTAAAAAAAAATAACACAGATTCATTTTAGAATTCACACACACAAAGATTCTGATATACATCCATGCAAGGGAAAGAAAAAAAAAAAAAAAAGGAGATACTTGGGAGTTACTATTCGCACGAACGTAATCTTATCGCACAAACATAGTCTTAGGGTATAAAAATCAATTTGTACAGTTCCTCAGTACTATTTAAATCCTACTTTGTTCAAAAATTATTTAAGACAGGATTTCTTTAATAAATGGGTTTCTACACTTTTCTAAATATATTACTGCTAAAAATCAGTTCGTTGGTCACTAAAAGTCATATGGGACATCTTTAAATAATGATGAAAATGAATAGTCAGAAAAAGAACTATATTATACCCAAGAACTCTGGCAAAGTGTGTGAATAAAAATATCTTTTGATAGATGTATCTCATTAATATTAATTTCCTCAGCTTGCAAATTCAATGACATCACTGTTTTGTCCCTTTAACTAGCTCTCTGTTCAACAGTGAAGCTACTGATAGATACCCCAATAAAGATGAGATGCTAATATAAAAAGATGTAACTTCCTTCAGTTTATTTTATAGGATTCTGTGGTAAAATGGAAAAAAAATAATTTAGAAGGCCAGTTATGGGGGTTTCCCTGGTGATCCAGCGGTTCAGACTCCACAGCCCCAGCGCAGGCGGCGCCTGAGCCCTGGCGCATGAGACCCCACATGCAGAACCTAAGCCTGCAGCCACACAAAGACACAGCTCCGTCAACTCAGCAAGTATAACGCACAAATGGGCCTCAGCTCTCACAGTCTGGTTTCCACACACTACATACCTATATACCTAAGAGATCTGTGCGTGTTGACTTTAAATTCTGTATTTACCAGCTGGCAAGCTTGTAAGCTACGGAGTGGAGTTACTAACAGCCCAACAAAATTTCATCTTTGGCAGTATCATTTCTTAAGTTTTATCTTTGTGAAATTATTAGAATATTTTATTGGGCTTAGAAGGGAAAAAAGAGAGTGCTAGAAGAAACATTTCAAATTTAATTTATTGCCTTCTGGCCTAAAACCAGTCTTCCATGTGTTCAATTATAAAAGATGAACAATAACATGAAAGAGTGTGCATAAATGTTTGACTATATTATTGAAGGCTGTACCTAAAGGTTAAGAGTGAGTTAGGATTTTATAATATTTGCTAACTCACTGAACACCTGCTTTATAACATGCAAGTTTAACTTTAACCTATATGACTTTTATCCTTGTATCCATGGATACACATTCATAAATTTGAGTACTTCAGAACCTCAAGACATTTTCAGAGGATGTGAAGAATCTGCTTTCTCTCTTGGGCAGGAGTGGGGTGGGGGTGGGGGTGGGAAGGGACTTGCTTTTCCCCTGGAGTTGACGAAAGTTTTACATATTAGTTAGTTTGGCCCCACTTTGGGACTGGAGTAGTCAGAAGAAAAGGGATGTTCCAAGAGAAAAGTAGATAAAATACAGCTGACTCTGGAACATCTCAGGGGATTTAGAGGGGCACACCCTCCTCATAGTCAAAAATCTGAGGATAGCTTTAGAGTTGGCCCTCTGTATTTGTGGTTCCACATCTGCAAATTCAACCAACCTTGGATCATGTAGTACTGCTGCTGCTGCTAAGTTACTTCAGTTGTGTCCAACTCTGTGTGACCCCATGGAGGGCAGCCCACCAGGCTCCCCCGTCCCTGGGATTCTCCAGGCAAGAATACTGGAGTGGGTTGCCATTTCCTTCTCCAATGCATGAAAGAGAAAAGTGAAAGTGAAGTCGCTCAGTCATGCCCGACCCTCAGCGGACCCCATGGACTGCGGCCTACCAGGCTCCTCTGTCCATGGGATTTGTAGTACTAGACTACTTATTTTCTGAAAAAAGTCCACGTGGGCCCGTGCAGTTCGTTCAAAGGCCAACTGTAAAATGAAAGCTTAACTTCTGCTATCCATTCTGCCCCGACTATGTGTCTTCCTTTCACTCCTAAAATGAAGAGTCGGACCACATTTCCTCATTTCCTGCTTCATGTGATTTTTATCACTGAGTCATCTTCTCTATTCCACCTTTTGGCTTTCTGCAGTTTTCAACGTTTAAAAAACAACTCTCTCCTCCTTAACCCTTTACCTTCTTTAACCTTCCATCCTCTCTTAGCTCTTGGCCAGTGACACAAGATTATGTGTCAACCTGACTGGGCCAACAGGTGCCCTGATAATCTGGCCAAACATTATTCCCATCCGGGATTTAGTCTGGATCTCCTTAGCTTCTGTGTTTCTAATGACCTGAGTTTTGAGGAAGCCTGGTTAGGTGTTTTACAGAATGTCCCTCAATTTGGGTTTGTGTGATGGCTTTCCTCATAGAACAAACATTTTTTTTTTTACTTAAAAGATAAATTCTTTCGGGGAAGAAGTGCCATTTACAACACATCACGTCAAAGGCATACATGCTGATGATGCAACTTGGGTCACCCGGCCAAGGGAGTGTGTGCAGGTCTCTCCTTGTAACCTGACTCTCCTCTGCCTTTTCAGCCCACTCTTTGGAAGCAGCTCCCTGAGTGCAGGCCCCGCAGGAGGGGAGTGGGGAGTGAAGCTTTACCTCCAGGAGGAGGAAGTATCTATATAAATTATTTTTTATTCTTCTGTATAAAAGATTATCTCTTCTTTCCTGTTTATTTATTTAATAGAATTAGTTTTTGTCCCCAAGTCAGTTCCCCTTTCTACCATGGCATCATCATTCCCCAAGGAATCCCGCACACCCAATGGAACTCTGGGTTTACTTCTGATTCCTTTCTCTCCTGCAAGTCCCCTAAATTAGTCCTTCTCCTTAGTTAGTTAGTTAGTTCAGTCGCTCAGTCGTGTCCGACTCTTTGCGACCCCGTGAATCGCAGCACGCCAGGCCTCCCTGTCCATCACCATCTCCCGGAGTTCACTCAGACTCATGTCCATCGAGTCGGTGATGCCATCCAGCCATCTCATCCTCGGTCGTCCCCTTCTCCTCCTGCCCTCAATCCCTCCCAGCATCAGAGTCTTTTCCAATGAGTCAACTCTTCGCATGAGGTGGCCAAAGTACTGCAGTTTCAGCTTTAGCATCATTCCTTTCAAAGAACACCCAGGGCTGATCTCCTTCAGGATGGACTGGTTGGATCTCCTTGCAGTCCAAGGGACTCTCAAGAGTCTTCTCCAACACCACAGTTCAAAAGCATCAATTCTTCGGCACTCAGCTTTCTTCACAGTCCAACTTTCACATCCATACATGACCACAGGAAAAACCATAGCCTTGACTAGGTGGACCTTAGTCGGCAAAGTAATGTCTCTGCTTTTGAATATACTATCCAGGTTGGTCATAACTTTTCTTCCAAGGAGTAAGCGTCTTTTAATTTCATGGCTGCAGTCACCTTCTCCTTAGTAAACTGTTTTCCATAGTGCTTCCTTTTCCTCCTTTCCTTGTGATTTGCTTTAGTTCAAATCCTCATTTTCTAGATGACAATCTCTGAGTGGGTCTCTCTTTTTTTTGGCATCCATACACTGGTCTGCTCCAATCTGCCTTTCACATATATCATTCAGTCATGTTATATGACACAAAAATTTCCTTAGTCAACTGTTTTCCATAGTGCTTCCTTTTCCTCCTTTCCTTGTGATTTGCTTTAGTTCAAATCCTCATTTTCTAGATGACAATCTCTGAGTGGTTCTCTCTTTTTTTTGGCATCCATACACTGGTCTGCTCCAATCTGCCTTTCACATATATCATTCAGTCATGTTATATGACACAAAAATTTCTGGAGAGACAGAAAGAGTATCCTTGATTTGTATGAATACCTAGAATGTAGAATATGGCAGTATGCTGCATGCTCAGCCACGTCCGGCTTGTTACAACCCCACGGACTGTCACCTGCCAGGCTCCTCTGTCCACGGAATCTCCCAGGCAAGAATACTGGGGTGGGCCACCATCCCTTCTCTGGGGGATCCTCCCGACCCAGGGCTCAAATCTGTGTCTCTCATGTCTCCTGCACTGGCAGGCAGCTTCTCCACCACTAGTGGCACCTGGGAAGCCCAGAATGTAGAAAGCACACTAACAAATGATTGTTGGGCAAGTGGAAGAGAACAGCAAAATCTTTCTTCACCATAGTTTGGTCACCATGCCAGAAAAATAAAAACAGCCAGCAGAAAATTAAAGAAACAACAGAAACATTTAAATGTTAATTCTTTTAAACAACACATACTGCTGAGGTTTGAATGAAATATATATATAATACAGGAAGAAGGTAAATGTCAGAAGGGAAAATGTTTTAGGTGCTGCAAAACTATAACTAACTAAGAAGCTAAGAAAAGGAAGATGTCCCTGTCCAAGAAAAGAATCCAAGGAAATCTTTCAGACTCCTCAATGGTCTCCTCAAATCTGGTGTTTTGAATTTCTTTCTTTTTTTTTTTTTTTCCTCATCAACCTTTTATTTTTTTTATTTTTTTTTTCTCTTAAACTCTATGTAGATTTTTTTTTTAATTTTTTTACACGAACTCCCAAACATGAACCCCCCTCCCACCTCCCACCCCACATCATCCCTCCAGATCATCCCCTGACACCAGCCCCAAGCATCCTGCATCCTGCATTGAACATAGACTGGCAATTCTTTTCTTACACGATAGTATACATATTTCAATGCTATTCTATAGGAGAACATCTTGACTAAAATTACATATCTTGTACCATAGGGATCCAATCTTGTCTCTTGACCTATGAGCTGGAGATACTGTGATGGAGCTTTTCCAACTATTTTAACATATGAAATAAAAGGTGATAACAGTGGCAAAAAGGAGACGGGGTACAAAGGGGACACATCTTACTTTTGTTGAGAAAATAAAGTGTGACTCACCCAAATGTCATTTACTTTTCTTTGCTTTTATACAATGCTAGCAACATTTCTGACTAGAAAAGGCTTAAATTTATTTTTAATATAGGGAACTATGATTGCATAGAGATTGAAAATTTTAAATCAGCAAAACACCAGACTTCATTATAAAGTTCTCAGCAACACCCGGGATCTACAATTCGGGTTATGGAACCTTGGCCCTGCCTTTCGCTGGCCTTGCCTTTCGCTGGCCTTGCCTTTCGGACCTGCCCTTCACTGAGAGAGAGGGAAGAGTGCGCTAGCCGGGACGTACACGTGCTCCTGTCCCTCTGCTCTGTTTCGGTGGAAGGAACACAGTAAGTTCAATTACCTGTGTTATGAACATCTCCTTCAGCTCTGGCTGGCTCCCCACGGTTGCAGTGAAGTTTACAAAGCCAATTCTTTTGAATGTGAAATGAGCAAACTGACCAGTATCTCTTTAGTCCAGTGAAAGAAGTGCGTTCAAAACACTGGTTTCCCAGGACATAGGACTGTTTCTGATTTGGGTCACTCAGAAGTAAAACTTCCGGCAATACTCATCAGGGACGTGGACGATGATGACAAACAAGAAAATAACTGCAAACAATGCTAGCACAGACGGAGGCGCCAGGAGAGGCCGCTTGGGCCACCCTCCCACCGTGTGGAGGCCATGAGGGCAGCCAGCCCGGAGTGCACAGTGCCAGGGGACCCAGTCCAGCTAAGAGGGTGAGCCCAGGATCGCGAAAAGCCCAAAGCCAGCTGGTATACCTCATCTTCAGTTATATGAAGTCATCTCTCTTTTTACCTTAAACTTGTTTGGATAGGACCTCCTGTCACTACAAAACGATCACAACTCCTGACATAGTGAGGAACATATACTTTTTACTTAAATCTCACTTTGATAAAGGCAAAAGAAACAATAATTTACCACTCTTTAATCTAGTCCATGTTTATTTAAAGCTGCAATGACAGCACAGTAAAGGTCTCTTTTCTTTTTAAGAAATGCAGTAGTATTATGGGCACTACATGTTAAATGCGATGACGTCACCCAATCAAATTTAAGGAGATAGGAAAAAGGAACATAGTACTTTTAAGACATTTATTTTTTTAATATTCTGGCAAATGGGCCTGTTTACTTCCAAAGCACATTAACAGCAACTTCTGTCTTATATCTTCCAAAAGTAACAAGACACATTTTCACACCCATTATCTATTTAATCTCAATGGGATCTGTCAGCCTCCTAAATTACATTTTTCAACAAGGCCTAGAAGAGTTACTAAATTTTAACCTGCTTCTTTGTTACTCTCATTTGTTTTTTAACAGGCAGATGGCAAACTGCTGCTGCTGCTGCTAAGTCACTTTAGTCATGTCCGACTCTGTGTGACCCCATAGACGGCAGCCCACCAGGCTCCCCCATCTCTGGGATTCTCCAGGCAAGAATACTGGAGTGGGTTGCCATTTCCTTCTCCAGTGCATGAAACTAAAAAGTGAAAGTGAAGTCGCTCAGTCTGTCCGACTGTTAGCGACCCCATGGACTGCAGCCCACCAGGCTACTCCGTCCACTGGATTTTCCAGGCAAGAGTACTGGGGTGGGGTGCCACTGCCTTCCCTGATGGCAAACTACTAAGTTTAGATCTCAATATTAAATACGTTCCATTAGCAGACCCCTGGCTACAGCTGTAGTGTACTGAAACACTGGAGGGGATTTCAATGACAGACTCACAGCAAAACGAATCGAACCAGAGTTTTGTGCAACTATTACAAAGAAAATGCCTACCTCTCTGGAAGGCCCATAAGCTGATGACATGTAATTAGCTCTGGAAAGAAGTCATCATATTTGTTTCCTCAAAGACAAAAACCAACCAAGAAGCAGAATTTTGCTGCCGTTGGTTTGTAGCAATTGCTGCTACAACTACTACAAGAATGCAAACGCCAAGAGAGAAAACAAAAAATAATAAACAGACAAGTGCAGGAAGAGAAGTCACTTATGTTTTCATAACAATGGTTCTAGATCTACAGCCTGGTAAATATTAACATACTCAATTTTGTAATTCAAAGCATTTTGAATTATTCAGTACTTGGAATAATTCCAGTTTGACTTTATCGTGACTTTCTCAGGTGACAATGAAACTAGACATAGTTCACCATGCAAAATGGAAAACATCAATGCTGACCTTAATTATAATAAACCCAAGTACTATGCGTGAGCATGTTACAAGGCGCACAGTAGTCCAGTCACGTAAGGGACAACAGTCTCATTTCTTACAGCACAACCACATTTACTAGTCTATTTCTTCTATCGCCTGTGTCATCCATACGAGTACAGACACGAGTACCAGCGATTAAGCATCCGTTCACCATCACACGAGTCTGATTTACCTTCTCCCATGTCTCTGACACACTGCTCTAAAACATTTGCTTTGCTGTTCAAGAAAAAACATGTCTAACTTGAGACCACTAACCCCAAGACCCAAGAATCACAGCAACAGCCTACTGTAAGTTGCCAAAATATTTGATCTTCATACAGTATTTAAATGCCTTAATCCCTAGTCTGTGTAGTCCAGAACAACACTATAAACCACACTCCTTTTATTGGTCATGCTGTACAGCTTACAGGATCTCAGCTCCCCACCCAGGGACTGAACCCAGGCCCTGGCAGTGAAAGCACCAATCACTAGGCCAGGGGACTCCCATAAACCGCATTCTTGAAGAGGAGTGATAAAGCCACTTGTTAAGTGTCAAGAAACACTGTCATTTCCTTAGCAACAGAGCTTGTAAATATAATAGAAAATAACTGAAGAAAATGTGGGTTTTAGTAGAAGGAAACAAAATAATTACATCAAATTCTTTTACATCTCATCTGTAGATTTAGACTAGAGAATGTCAAATTACAACTCCTTTGCGGTGTATATATACGGCAGCTTAGAAAAATGACTCACTATAAAAAAAAACCAAACCCCAAAATAAATATCCTTAAGCGATCTTCAAAATAGGGTTGCCGCAAATGTTTTAATGTTACATTTCCACTCAGCATGTCACACCAAGTAGGAGGTGGGTGATCCTGTCATCCAGGCACTGTTCAGTTCAGTTCAGTCGCTCGGCCGTGTCCCACTCTTTGCGACCCCACGAGCTGCGGCATGCCAGGCCTCCCTGTCCAGCACCAACTCCTGGAGCCCACCCAAACTCACGTCCATTAGAGTTACGTTTCCACCCAGCATGCCACACCGAGCAGGAGAGGGGTGATCCTCCGTCATCCAGGCACTGTAACAGCCATCAATCGGTGTTTTGGTAACCACTGTTTAAAAAGACACCAAGGCTGAATTTTCTACACTGGTAACACTCAACTTCCTATAGCCCCAAACATATCTGACTAACTCAAAAACCCTAAAGATAATAAAAATATTTTGTTTCATTTGGGGGGGGTGTTTAAACTGAAATGTTACACTTGACTTTAATGATTCTTAGGTTTCCCCTCGTAAACCATGGCTCCCAGCTATTTAATTTTTATAGTTCCACATATATCCTCTATTTGCAAAATGCTCAATCAATAGCTAGTATACATAAAAAAGCTTTGAAAAATATGTATGTGGTATAATACATTTCTGGTAATGGTAAGGCTAGACTTTTTGGAACAATCCTCAAATTATAAACAACGAAAAATGTTGCAAGATAAAAAACTTCTAAAAAACAATAAGGAGGTATCAAATGAAAATGAAGGTGAAAGTGTTAGTCACTCAGTCGTGTCCAACGCTTTGCAACCCCATGAACTGTACAGTTCATGGAATTCTCCGGGCCAGAACACTGGGGTGGGTAGCTGTTCCCTTCTCCAAGGGAGCTTCCCAATCCAGGGATGGAACACAGGTCTCCCGCATCGCAGACAGATTCTTTACTCTCTGAGTCACCAGGGAAGCCCTAACCTTTAGAGTAAGAGAAGAAAATGATCATTTATCATTTTTATATTAAACACTTTATGGAAAGTATTTTATGAATAATGTAGGGTAGAGTAAAATGAAAATTCTAGCAGAAAGTGAAAAATTGTATTAGAAATCTTAACATACATTTTAACAGAGTAAGCCCAAATATTTAGTCTATATTTTCCTGAGTGTGAAGGTATACATATACCCAGATGCCTATCACAAATCTGGAACATATCCACGATTCCAGATTTCAAAAGCATCTTTAATAGATTCTAACTTCTCATTAGTTCTGATTTTTTTGCACTTGCATCATCAAAATGCAATAGTTTTGAAAATTTGATACTTCATAATCCTGTTGAAAATAGGATTGACCCTGCTTCATCGTTGCAAACATTTTCAGTTATACTGAACAAGAGAACACAAAGACAAAAGGTCTGTAAAGAAGCCACAGGAACTGGCTGCTCAACAGCAACAGTGAAAGCCAAATCCATAGAAAGAAAATGTGCTGCAAGGGAAAATACTCCAGGCGAAAACACTAGACTGTGATTGATTTGTTTAAGGCCACAAATCCTTCTCATTTCTTTGTATTTTAATTGGAGTATAGCTGGTTTACAACGTTGTATCAGTTTCTACTATAAAGCACAGTGAACCAGTTACGCGTATACATACATCCACTCGTTTTTAGAGTTCCTTCTCACTTAGGTCACCACAGATCACTGAGCAGAGTTTGCCGTGCGATACAATAGGTTCTCAAGAGAGGGAATCTAATTTCTCCCTTCTTTGGAATGCAGGTTTGGCCATCTGACTTGTTCTGGTCAATGAAATATTTCAGTTCAGTTCAGTCGCTCAGTCGTGTCCAACTCTTTGTGATCCCATGGACTGCATCATACCAGGCTTCCCTGTTCATCACCAACTCCCAGAACTTACTCAAATTCATGTCCAATGAGTTGGTGATGCCATCCGACCATCTCATCCTCTGTCGTCCCCTTCTCCCCCTGCCTTTAATCCTTTAGGATGGGCTGGCTGGATCTCCTTGCTGTCCAAGGGACTCTCAAGAATTTTCTCCAACACCACAGTTCAAAAGCATCAATGCTTCAGTGCTAAGCTTTCGTTATGGTCCAACTCTCACATCCATACATGACTACTGGAAAAACCATAGCCTTGACTAGATGGACTTCTGTTGGCAAAGTAATGTCTCTGCTTTTTAATATGCATGCTGTCTAGGTTGGTCATAGCTTTTCTTCCAAGGAGCAAGCATCTTCTAATTTCATGGCTGCAATCACCATCTGCAGTGATTTTGGAGCCCAAGAAAATAAAGTCTCTCACTGTTTCCAGTTTCCAGTCTATTTGCTATGAAGTGATGGAACCTGATGCCATGGTCTTAGCTTTTTGAATGCTGAGTTTTAAGACAGTTTTTTCACTCTCCTCTTTCACTTTCATCAAGAGGCTCTTTAGTTTTTCTTCACTTTCTGCCATAAGGGTGGTATCATCTGCATATCAGAGGTTATTGATATTCCTCCCGGCAATCTTGATTCCAGCTTGTGATTCATCCAGCCCAGCATTTCACATGAGGTACTCTACATACAAGTTAAATAAGCAGGGTGACAATATATAGCCTTGACATACTCCTTTCCCAATTTGGAACCAGTCCATTGCTCCATGTCTGGTTCTAACTGTTGTTTCTCGACCTGCATAAAGATTTCTCAAGAGGCAGGTCAGCTGGTCTGGTATTCCCATCTCTTAAAGAATTTTTCAGTTTGTTGTGATCCACACAGTCAAAGGTTTTGGCATAGTCAATAAAGCAGAAGTGATGTTTTTCTGGAACTCTCTTGCTTTTTCTGTGATCAAATGGATGTTGGCAATTTGATTTCTGGTTCCTCTGCCTTTTCTAAAACCAGCTTGAACATCTGGAAGTTCTCGATTCGTGTACTGTTGAAGCCTGGCTTGGAGAATTTTGAGCATGACTCTGCTAGTATGTGAGATGAGGGCAAGTGTGCAGTAGTTTGAACTTTCTTTGGCACTGCCTTTCTTTGGGACTGGAATGAAAACTGACCTTTTCCAGTCCTGTGGCCACTGCTCAGTTTTTTCCCGAATTTGCTGGCATATTGAGTGCAGCACTTTCACAGCATCATCTTTTAGGATTTGAAATAGCTCAACTGGAAT
Organism: Oreotragus oreotragus; assembly: GCA_006410675.1. Classification (NCBI taxonomy): domain Eukaryota; kingdom Metazoa; phylum Chordata; class Mammalia; order Artiodactyla; family Bovidae; genus Oreotragus; species Oreotragus oreotragus. The sequence goes on from SJYX01017886.1 coordinate 39,167, forward strand.
TCCATCACCCCCACCAGCTTTGTTCATACTGATGCTTCCTAAGGCCCACTTGACTTCACACTCCAGGATGTCTGGCTCTAGGTAAGTGATCACACCATCATGGTTATCTGGGTCATGAAGACCTTTTTTGTAGAGATCTTCTGTGTATTCTTGCCACCTCTTCCTAATATCTTCTGCTTCAGTTAGGTTCATACTGTTTCTGTCCTTTATCGAGCCCATCTTTGCATGAAATGTTCCCTTGGTATCTCTAATTTTCTTGAAGAGACCCCTAGTCTTAACTATTCTATTGTTTTCCTCTATTTCTTTGCATTAGTCACTTAAGAAAGCTTTCTTATCTCTCCTTGCTATTCTTTGGAACTCAGCATTCAGACAGACATATCAGAAATAGATAACTGATATCTAGACCCAGCAATGGGGAAGGCAATGGCACTCCACCCCAGTACTCTTCCCTGGAAAATCCAATGGACAGAGCAGCCTGGTGAGCTGCAGTCCATGGGGTCGCTAACAGTCGGACAGACTGAGCGACTTCACTTTCACTTTTCTCTTTCATGCATTGGAGAAGGAAATGGCAACCCACTCCAGTATTCTTGCCTGGAGAATCCCAGGGATGGGGGANAATTTGCTGGCATATTGAGTGCAGCACTTTCACAGCATCATCTTTTAGGATTTGAAATAGCTCAACTGGAATTCCATCACCCCCACCAGCTTTGTTCATACTGATGCTTCCTAAGGCCCACTTGACTTCACACTCCAGGATGTCTGGCTCTAGGTAAGTGATCACACCATCATGGTTATCTGGGTCATGAAGACCTTTTTTGTAGAGATCTTCTGTGTATTCTTGCCACCTCTTCCTAATATCTTCTGCTTCAGTTAGGTTCATACTGTTTCTGTCCTTTATCGAGCCCATCTTTGCATGAAATGTTCCCTTGGTATCTCTAATTTTCTTGAAGAGACCCCTAGTCTTAACTATTCTATTGTTTTCCTCTATTTCTTTGCATTAGTCACTTAAGAAAGCTTTCTTATCTCTCCTTGCTATTCTTTGGAACTCAGCATTCAGACAGACATATCAGAAATAGATAACTGATATCTAGACCCAGCAATGGGGAAGGCAATGGCACTCCACCCCAGTACTCTTCCCTGGAAAATCCAATGGACAGAGCAGCCTGGTGAGCTGCAGTCCATGGGGTCGCTAACAGTCGGACAGACTGAGCGACTTCACTTTCACTTTTCTCTTTCATGCATTGGAGAAGGAAATGGCAACCCACTCCAGTATTCTTGCCTGGAGAATCCCAGGGATGGGGGAGTCTGGTGGGCTGCCGTCTATGGGGTCGCACAGAGTCGGACACGACTGAAGTGACTTAGCAGCAGCAGCAGCAGACCCAGCAAAAATATCTTTTAAGAGTAAGAGAATAAAGACATTTCTGGACAAACAAACCCTGGTATTATAACAAAATTTTTTTCTTTTAAAATTCTTTAAAACTTTTCTATGAAAACTCCCAATGAAACCAACCACACCACCCAATTTAACATCAAAATACAGCCTCTAAGAAATGACACACTCTCCATGCAGTAGGCAAAGATATCGATGAAAATATGTTGCATTTATGAAGGAACAGCAATATTCAAGTTCATTATCACTCCTAAAGCAGCATCACAAAGATGTACAGCCCCAAGACAAGGTAAGAACAAGCACGTGTGGGAGTGCTCTCTTTCCATCTCAAGCCCCAGGCGAGCTTAACAGTGTCATGCCACAGCTTCCGGTTAATAAAAGTCCACACTGGATACAAGTAGAGACTACCATACCAAATGACTTAAGTCAGAAAGAGAAAGACAGCTACCCTCTGACACCACTTATTTGTGGAATCTAAAACAAGACACAGATGAACCTATCTACAGAAGTGAAGTAGAGCTACGGACAGACAGAAGCAGCCAGTGGCTGCGGGAGAGGGGGCTCCCCTGGGGAGAGCGTGAAGCGGGAGCTATGAAAGTGAAGTAGAGCTACGGACAGACAGAAGCAGCCAGTGGCTGCCGAGAGAGGGGGCTCCCCTGGGGAGAGCGTGAAGTGGGAGCTTGCAGTCAGGAGATGTCTGCTCTTTAAATAGAAGGGATAAACAACAAGGTCCTACTGCACAGCACAGAGAACTATATTCAATATTCTGTGACAAACCATAATGGAAAAAAAAAAAAAAGAATGTTGGGAATTCCCTGGCAGTCCAGTGGTTAGGACTCTGCACCTTTGTTGCCAAGAGCCAGGATTCAACCTCTAGTCTGGGAACTAATAAGATCCTATGAGCCTTGCAGTGCAGCCAAAAAAAAGAAAAAAAGAAAATATCTATATGTATAACTGAATCACTTTGTTCCACCACAGTAATTAACTCAATACTGTAAATGAACTATGCTTCAAGAAAAAAGTAATTTTTTAAGCGTCCACACCCACTATAAAAACTGACAAATTTGGTAAATTCTATAAAAATGAAGGCTATATAATGAGATGCAGCATGACATTTTTCTTGCTGAAGGTGACACTAATTCAGATGGATTGTAAACTATTCAAAAAGAGATGCACCAGGACTCTTCTGATGCGCCAATGGTCAAGAATCCACCTGCCAACGCAGGAGACACTGGTTCGCTCCCGGGTCCAGGAAGGTTCCACGAGACATGGGGCAACTAGCCCGAGCACCACAAACTTCTGAGCCCGCGTGCTGCGCTGAAGCCCGAGCACCGTGGAGCCAGTGCTCGGAAACCAGAGAAGTCACTGCAATGAGAGGCCCGCGCGCCGCGACTCGAGAGGCGCCCCGCTGGCCACAACTAGCCGGCCCAAGTGGAGCAACAAAGACCCTGCACAGCCACGAATAAACACACAAAGAGGCACACGCGTGTTACACACTGTAGAGTGAGAAAACGCTCTGTGTCTTCTGTACAGAGACACACAGAGTTTGAGGTTTTGTGCTGCACAAACAACCTCCACAATCTTGTAGTGTCTTCTTTTATCCTTTTAAAAACTGGAAAGACAGCTCTTACCTCCAGAGACACAAAACCAGGTTGTGGGCTGGTTTGGGGCCATGGGCTGTAGTCTGCAATCTTCAGTCTAAAATACGAATGAGCATAAATAGGGGCTTCAAAAGACAAGGTTGTGAAGAAATTAGAGAACTAATCTACTCTAGATCTTAATAGCTATTTGACAATGCTTTAACAAGACCTGCTAAGCCAAAAACAGCAAAGAACCTTACTGAAGAAAACTATTATATTTTATTCTTTTCACTTAAAATGTACAAGGTTTGACAAGGTTCTGTTTACTCATGATCCTGAATGAGTACCTTTAGAAGTATTCTATTTTTATTTTTTGGAGGAAATCATGTACCGAGTCTAATTTAGAAAAACAGAGATTAAGATCTTACTGACGGCAAATCATTTTTTTCCAATGACTTATCATACTTTATACATGGGGCCCTACCCTCCATAAACCTGGGCTTCAATATAAACACACAAAAATAACTTTCAAAGGATCATCCTATTTTTCTTTGAGATTCTGAACTGAGGTTATCAGAACTGAGGTTCTGATAACCATCAAGAAAGAGAATTAAGTCTCTAGGACTACTAAAAAGCTAAGCCTAAGGCAAGAGTTTTTGTATTTGTGCTGCCTAATATATACTTGCTTATCGAAGGGTAAATAAGTTTACTGCTGAGTTTTATATAATAGTGTTTTCAGTAGCTATTAAGAGAAACTTAGAAACTGAATGCCAGTTCAGGAGATGTCTGTCAAATGACCCAGATATGTACCCTGAGCTCTTTCTATGTAGTGTATGAGAAATGGAATAGTTGAAGAAATGAAGTATGTCCTGCCGTATCAGTAACGTCAAAGTCATCAGCTGAATTCCTGAACTTGACTATCTGGCTTCTTTAGTTAGCAGGAACCTTCTAATGTTCTGCCTGCCTTTTGTTGCAGAACTCCTATATATCCTAGCTCCTCCCCTCGCCTCCTTGGAGGGGTTTTTCAGAGCTATCTGAAACGCTGTCTCCCGGCCTGCAGCCCTCATTTTGCCCCAAGTAAGTTAAAATTTAACTCCCAACTCTCACATTGTGCAATTTTTTTTCAATAGGTAAAACTTTTCCAAATTTAAAAACCAGACCCACACACGTTCTAAGTAAATCTATCCTGATATTGTTTGAATCACAAAGGAAATCAACACCAAAAAGCAGGTTCTAGAAATGTCTTTTAACAAAAGAACTCTGCAGTTAACATTGGCCATGACTGTGGACCCAGAAATGCAAAAGAAGCATAGCTTTCTAAAAGACTGTACTCCATAACAGAAATCCAAAAGCAAAAATTATAAAACACAAAGGGAAAAAGCAATAATTTGCTTGAAGTATTCTGACGTCACACTAAAACATTCTTACATCCACGACCTAAACTTGTTCCCCATTCTCCGTTACAACTAAAAAAAATGAGTAAGACATAATTTTGTGGGGCTTTGTAGGTTTTTCCATTTGTTTGCTTTTTGTTTGTTTGTTTTTAACTAATCAGACCTAAGCAGCAATGAATTTGATCTCTTTTTTAAAAAACTGTTTGTTGATTATTCAGGACTGATGAATGAGCCTGAGACAAGAAGGAAATGGACCAAAATTGATCTCATCAGAGTAGGTAAAAGCTTTCTGTAGAACTTGGCCAATTAATGCCACAAGTCCAAAGCCACTGACTCACGTGAATCCTGTCTGAGGTACAGCACAGTCTGCTTTATCCCTTAGGAGTTCATGCTCCACAAAGTTCAATTTCAGAGCAAATACAGTTTGTGTGTTTTATGAGAACTAAATATAAATCGTTTTTAAGAAATCAATAGACAATGCCTAATATAAAAAGAGAACCACCTAGGTATTCTATTTAAAAATCAGATAAATACAAGAATACAAGAACTAAAAACCGTTGAAAGTAGGGAAAGCTAAAATAGGATTTAACAGTTTTACATTATAAACCTGGTTGTACTCTGATCTTAATTTTTACATATTAAAACTATGTATGTACTGCTGAATTAAAAAAGAAGAGGACGAGACAAAATCCACATGCCTGCCAGGACACTTGGAACTGATGCAAATGCGCGAGCACTTTCTGAGGATGTGCTCCTATTCTACTCTGCTGTGCTTCAGTATACAAAGAAAGCTATCTGGTATAGAGATGCTGGCACTGTTTAACTTCCCCAAAATACTATTTGCATGGATTATCTCGAATCATCCAGCTAAGACAAGATTTAAGAAAAGATCTCTGAAACAAGGCTTTTCCAAGATAACATGGTCTAAGAAGGCATTTCAGTAATCTTTAACTAGCTGAAAACAGGTAAATGTGTCCTGAAAGCTCTGCACTAAAGAGCCAGCTCTTAATAAGGGTTTCCCAGGTGGCTGACGGGGAAGGCAGTGGCACCCCACCCCAGTACTCTTGCCTGGAAAATGCAATGGACGGAGGAGCCTGGTGGGCTGCAGTCCATGGGGTCGCTCACAGTCGGACGGACTGAGCGACTTCACTTTCACTTTTCTCTTTCATGCATTGGAGAAGGAAATGGCAACCCACTCCAGTGTTCTTGCCTGGAGAATCCCAGGGATGGGGGAGCCTGGTGGGCTGCCGTCTATAGGTCGCACAGAGTCGGACACGACTGAAGCGACTTAGCAGCAGCAGCAGCAGGTGGCTAAGATGGTAAAGAATCTGCCTGCAATGCGGGAGACCAGGGTTCGATCCCTGGGTTGCGAAGATCCCCTGGCGGAGGAAATGGTGCTCTTGCCTGGAGAATCCCCACAGACGGAGGAGCCTGGTGGGTGGGCTACAGTCCATGCGGTCACAAAGAGCTGGTCACAAGTGAGCAGTAAGCAAACAGCACAGCACAGCTCTCAATAATCCACATAAACGAGTTGGTATCCTAAATCAGAGTATTCGAGGCTGCCCCAGGAATGTTAAACAGCAATACTGTACCAGGATTTGAGATAGTAAATGCATAAATTATTTTAAAAACTCAAGAGATCTTCCAGAATAGTTGAATCTTATGCTGTATCACTGTTTAAAACATATGTAAATCCTAAAAAGCTATAAAGATGCTGAATCCAAGAACTAAATTGAAAACGCTGCTTTAAATGGGATCAAGAACAAATCCCAGGGACTTCCCTGGTGGCCCAGTGGTTAAGACTCCATTCTCCCCAGGCAGGGGACCCGGGGTTTGAGCCTCAGTCAGGGAACCAAGATCCCACATGCTGCATGGTGCAGCCAAAATAAGAAAAAAAAAAAAACAAATCCCAGTGAGGTTTTTCTGGGCTACCAGGAAAATGAGAGATCCAAGGGTGGGGTAAGAGAAAAGCAACCATTCATCATAGGAAGTTCGTGAGAAGCAAACCAAAATAACAATAAATTCAATGAGGTTTCTGTTTGATTTTTAATCAGGGACCATTTTTTCAAATTATAAGTACAGTTAATAAATGTTTAGCTCTTTTTTTCTAACGAGCGACAGGCCTGCACTTCATTCACATTATTTGCAGAGATGTACATGATACAATCTTTTCCCAAAAACTCCAACTAAGAATTACTAGTTAGGAAAACTAATTATACAATGTTTTGTGACTTAGACCAATCTGAGGTAAGCAGATGCTTCCTGTTCTACTTCACCATGTTCACTTGGAGGACAATTACTTCAGTTAGGTGAGATTCTTCTGTCAGCTGCATCAACCCTGTAGCAGGACCTGGCAAGACCTTTATTAAGAGGTTTTTGAGGAGATCAAAGAATGTTTGTGAACAACAAAATGTACAAAACTTCAGAAACGTTTAGTTTGCTTTGAACTTAGATGCTGTTGGCGCAGCAACAAAAGCCAGCAACACTGCACTTTCAGGAATATTATCTGCAACAATATGAAACTACGCATGTGTGCACCTGGTCACTCGGCCGTATCTGACTCTGCGACCCCGCGGGCTCCTCTCCATGAATTTTCCAGGAAGAACACTGGAGCCGGTTGCCATCTCCTTCTCCAGGCAACCTTTCCGACCCAGGGGTCAAACTTGTGTCTCCTGCCCCGGCAGGTGGACCACCACTGCCCGCGTGGGACGCTGAAACTACAGGGGCACAAGCCTATCCGCTGCAGCATCGCTCATAACCGCAAGACACAGGAGGTGAGCACTCACGCACAGGAGACGGCTGAATAGACAGGAAGATCGCTACGGCTGACATGAAGTGATTTCTAAGACAATGCTTTAAAAAGGCAAAATACTAAAGACGATCAAATATGTTCAATTTTCAGGTTAGAAAGAAAGGGACATAAGAAAATTTACAGCTGTCTGCTCATGGTACCAAAAAAAAAAAAAAAAGCAAAGTATAAACTAAAAACTGAGGCTGGCTACTCTGGCAACGGGAAGGAAAGGGTGAGAGGATAGGAATGGGGTGAAAGGTGTGGCAGGGCAGGAATCCAGAGACATGTTTTTACTGACTCAAAATGTTAAAAATCAGAGTGAGGGGAGGCAAAAATGCAATCCAAAGAAAAGCAGATGAACCTAACTGGATTTCAAATGAACTAGCATAACCAGAGGGGAGAGAAGGGAAACGGAGAAGGGAAGATTCACTTGAGTTGCTTGTGAACACTGTTTTTTGATTTCGCTTCAGTCCAATGACAAAAAAGAGTTACAAACAAATACTGAAGCCTGATTAGCGTGTTTGCTTTCTCATAATGACCTAGTTTCAGCGTTCTGAAACTATTTCAGCATCTTATATGATTCAGCAATCAAATAATTTGTAGAAAGTAAGAACCAAGTTTTTCATAGAAGGGAATTATAAATACGAAAAGGGAAAAAGCTGAAATGAACCCTGTGGTACAGAAGGCCTCAATATGAATCTAATCTACTTTGAATGTGTTGACTTATAAATGTACACATAGATATGAAGAGACGTCTGTGTATACACACACGTGTGCACGTATATATACATCTGTGTACATGTGTGTGCATATGTCTGTCTGCATGCATGTATATAAATACACTCACGCATCTTCTGGCTCTGTCTGCTGAAGCAGTGACGCCTGAGTAGCAATGAGCACATCCAGCATCCAGACCTTGGCTTCTAAAGACCATCCTCCACAGAAAGGAAACAGAGTTCTTACAGAAGTGGTTGATTCCAGGTCTGGGACTGAAAAAGTACAAAATGAGCCTAGAAAATGTCTGGTTTCTGGTCCGGCAGGACCATACTCATTCCCATACTCACAATGAGAAAAAAGCTGAACGAACTGAAAATCAACAACTCTTCTGAAACCCATCAGACCTGAAGTCACAGGGCAAACCCCTGTCCCAAAACTGGAGGTGGTGAAAACGGGAAATCACAGTTTACTGGAAGCTACAGCCCAGGTGCAGAAGCCCAGAAACGGTTCCTGACCATCACACTGGTGTGCACAGAAATAAACCTTAGCATATTTGGTCAAATGATTTTCAACAAGGGTACCAAGATCATTCAACGGGGAAAGGACAGTCTTTTCAACACGCGATGTTGGAAAAATTTAACATCCTCACCCAAAAGACTAAACGCGGATCCCTTTCCCTACAGCATGTACAAAATTAACTCAAAATGGAGCAGAGACCTAAATTTAAGAGCTAAAACTATAAAACTCTTAAGAGAAAGCACAGGGGAAATACTTTGCAATGTGGAATTTGGCAATGATTTCTTGGATATGACGGCAAAAGCACAAATGAAAGAAAAAAATAGATAAACAGGACTTCATTGAAATAAAAACTTCTGTGCATCAAAGGACACAAATGACGGAGTGAAAAGGCAACCCACGTGATAGGAGAAAATGTCTGCAAATCATTTACCTGATATGAGTTTAATATCGGGAATTCATAAAGAACTCCTACAATTCAACAACAAAATGCAACCTGACTAAAAAAAGGCCGAAGGACTGGAGTAGACATTTCTCCAAAGGCAGCATACAGATGGCCAGTAAGCACACGAAGATGCTCAACATCAGTAAAAAATCAGGGAAATGTAAATCAGTATCACTTCACATCCATCAGGATATTATTTTTAGGACTTCCCCGGTGGTCCAGCGGTTAAGACTCCGTGCTTACGACGCAGAGAATGTGTGTTCAGTCCCTGGTCAGGGAACTAAGACACCCCCAGGTACATGCTATATGTATTTATGTATAATTTTAAAGATTAAAAAAGAGGAAAGTCTCTGGTGATCCAGTGGTTAGGACTCACGCTTTCACTGCTGCGGCCCGGGTACAAGCCTGGTGGAGGAACCAGGATCCCACAAGCTCTGCGATGTGGCCAAAATAATAATGTAATAAACACATAAACAAACAAGTGTTGGAGAAGATGTGAACAAACCAGAACTTTCACTGCTGACGGGAATGTAAACTGGTGGCAGCCATTGCAGAAAACAGTATGGTCAAACCTCAAAAAATTACAAACAGAGTTATCATACGATCCAGCAATTCTAAGCCAAAATAACTGAACAAAGAGTCTCAGAAACTTGTAAACCTATGTTCACAGCAGCATTATTCACAAGAGCCAACAGGCGAAAGCAACTCAAGTTGATTGATGGCTGAATGGATAAATAAAACATCGTCTGGACACACAATGAAATATTATTCAGCTTTGAAAAGGGCAGTTCTGACACATGCCACACCATGAATGAAACTTGAAAACACTAAGTGAAACAGGCCAGACACAAAAGGACAAATACTGTCGGATTCCACTTCTATGAGGTACGAGAGGAGCCAGATTGAGAGAGAGAAACAGAACGGCAGTTGCAGGGGCTGGGGAGAGAAGCGGATGGTCGTAGTGTTTAACGGCTGCAGTGTCGCGTGGATGATGAAAAGTTCTGGAGACGGACGCTGCTGATCTTCCCGACCCAGGGATCGAACCCGGGTTTCCCGCATTGGAGGCAGACTCTTTAACCTCTAAGCCACCAGGGAAGCCCGATGGTTTCACAGTGTGAAGATACTTAATTCATTTTGAACTGCAGATCTAAAAAAATGGTGTAAATGGTAAATTCTATGTTATATATATTTGACCACAATAAAAACTGGGAAGAAGTGGATGGCATAGTTTGGGGTTGTTTTTGAACTTGTACCTTGCTGGTACAACAACAACAAAAAAAAAAACCCAAGCAGTTTGGTAGATGCCAAGGTTGAAAACAAACAAGCCCGATACTCCTTGTGTGCATTGGCACAGAGAGGCTGAAAGTAACTGAGTTTCTACTTGCTCACAGCCAACGGAACGCTCCTTTCTTCTTTCGCCCGGGCCTTCCGGCCACCGGAAGAGGCACCGGCCTAGGAGTGGGACTACAACAGCCGTGCTGCTGTGAGCGGGCACACTCGCCCGGAGACGGAGGGGCCAGGTGCCAGCACACACAGTCAGGTGGCACCCTGACAGAGCTCTGGCACTGCACGATGGACCGAGACACTTCTAGCTCAACAGAGAAGGCTCACTCTGCGGTCCTGACATTGTGTATTCTTAAAGCTATACTTCTTCTTTACAGAGGCTACTGATGGTGTCTTTCCCAACTGCCCTGGATCTATTCCAGAACGGCATATATACCACTGTTTGTCTCCTTTCCTATAGGCAACCCAGGTTTACGAAATATTATTTGTGGGGCACAAAGCCCCCACTGTTTGGCTCCACCTCAAAACTACCTTGCAATACTAAACAACATGATGACTATTCAGTAAGTGACTACATAATTATTTTGGACAGTAGGGATAATATCTCTATCTACTTTCACTGAAATTTAACTTAAGAAGGAAACAGTTCTGCAGAAGGAAAAAAGAAAAGCAAAATAACCTTTACTCTATGGGGCATAAGTTAAACCTAAAATAGGAACTTTCCTGGTAACTGGTAAGGTCTGTGAAATTCAAAGTTATAGCCTTTAAGTTCTCAGAAAAATTACAAATCATGTTTTCTGACACCAAACTGATTTGATTCTCCTCCTCCTTTCTTTCTTCATGAGCATTTATAGTCACCTTCTTCCTCGCCAGCATCTCCCTCTTTCACCTTCTACTGGTTCCTTTCTCTTTGCCTTTAAACTCAAAAGAATTTCCTTAACCTTGAAAAATCTTTATTTAACTGAGATGCCCTCTCTTCCAGATACTCTCACCTCCTGTCACTATCAAACTTCTGAAATAGACTAATAGAGTTTCGGATAGTCCAAATCCGGGTTCTACAGAATCTATCTCTGCTTTACAAAAAACCCAATGCTCTTTCCTCAGTCATTAAATCTTAACTGAGTTCTTCTATTTACCCTAGACTACCACCACTCCTTTCAAATGTCCCTCTCTTTGGTTCCCACAACTAAAATTTTCCTCCTTGGCTTCCACAATTAAAAACTCTTCTAAATCTTCTTTTAACTCTCAACCATTCCTCCTGTTCCCTCTAATTCTCTCAACAAGCCTCTTCCCAACCCTCAATTGTGAGCATTCCCCAGGGCTCAGTCCTTGGAATCATACTGTATTTATACATTCTTTAAGAGAGCTCAACCATTTTCATACTTCCAACTATAGCTTTTTTAAACTGAACAACTAAAATTTAGATTCAGCTCAAGATCTATTTCCAAATTTACACCCTCTTACTGGAAATTGCTTGAAATGCCTGGCTGTCATTTCAAATTCAACACCAGCTAAGAATTACGTACTTTTGGAGGGAGACTAACAGTTAAGACTAACCTCTCTTCACTTGGTTAAATTATATTTCTGCAGCTCAGTCATCCCTTTCTCAGGAAAATATTTTCAGATTCTCTGATTAGCAAAATGTACATGTAGATCTCTTTCAAAGTTTTTATCTTACCTATAATTTTCCATTTATTTTGTGATTCTTTAATGGCTATCTCCTCCACTAGACGGTAAGCCCCATGAGAACAAGGACCATGCCTTTTGGGAATGGGAGGTGAGCTATATAATAATCCCCATGTTCCCAGCACCAACCATTAAATTTCAGACATGAAGTAAATAAGTTATCCAAAATCTGGCAAATGAATGAACAAAGGCACTCTCAATTTCTCCTAAGTAATGAGTCTCCCTTCAATCCCATTGCTATCTCCACTGCTACTAGTCCACTGTGGTTCACATTTTAATGCCAAACACAATTTATTCAACGAGCTCTCTCAGATCTTCCTTACTTTAATCCACATTCACAAAAATAATTTCCTTAACTATTTTATTCTCTACCCAAGAATCTTCAATGACTTCCTGCTGCTGCTGCTGCTAAGTCGCTTCAGTCGTGTCTGACTCTGTGCGACCCCATAGACAGCAGCTCACCAGGCTCCCCCGTCCCTGGGATTCTCCAGGCAAGAACACTGGAGTGGGTTGCCATTTCCTTCTCCAGTGCATGAAACTAAAAAGTGAAAGTGAAGTCGCTCAGTCTGTCCGACTGTTAGCGACCCCATGGACTGCAGCCCACCAGGCTCCTCCGTCCATTGGATTTTCCAGGCAAGAGTACTGGGTGGGGTGCCATTGCCTTCCCCGCAATGACTTCCTACTTTCCTCAAAAATAAATCTAAGCTAATGCAGACATTTCACTAAAGAGCTCAAAATGCCAAGAACAAATAAAGTCAGTTGCTCGGGGCAATCTTCTCACTGGCCATGGCTCTGAAAAACACTGAGTAATTTAATTCTTCATTTTAAATTCCTTGCAGACCTCCATCAGTAATATTACCTTGAAAATGTTACTATTAATTGCATCACAAATGCCAAACATTAACCAAGTTTTGCTGGCAATACATTTACAAACTCTTAGCATGTTTCCTACAAGGTATGATTAATACTATTATTTGTAACATACTTACTAATTAGAATTTCAGGCAGTTCCATTTTATAAATTTGTCCTTAAATTCTAATGCTCGCTCACAGATTCAGCAGTTTTAAATAAAATTACAGCAAATAAATTTAGCCACCCAAAATAACAAATAAACTGGTTCAACATTAGGAAAAAAATGTATATACCCCATTAAGAAACTTCAAATTTCTTTTTCAAGAGAAGTTTCTGTACAAAATAAAATTTACAAAACATGTACCTAAAAATAAAAAAAATTCAACCATAATATGCTATGATATGATACTCAAATATTTATGAAATAGTATATTATGTAATATAAGAAAGTGCCCTAGTTTCTCTTATTTAGGTCCAATTATTTAAACTGGGTTTTCTAATGGCAAGTACAAGAAAGATTATTCACATCATTTATAGCAAGAGCCACGTAGAACAAAATATTAACAAACTTTCAAGATTCTTTATTTTCAAAATTTGTAACACTTCTAAGTGATTTAATCTGATGCCTGCAGAGTTTTATGAATGTTTCAATACAAAGAACTTCCTGAACTGAAAAATGGCGTTATTAGAATACCCTTGCATCAGAAAAAGCACAGAATGAAGAAGTCGGGAACGAGTCGGGAACACGGGGAAGGTACAGAGAGAGCGGAACAAGTATCAAGTCATGATGATGCTGCCCCTGGTGAAGGAGAGCTACCCAATCTGAAGAGAGAGACGCAAGAAGAACCCCCACTGGTTACATTCAATTTGAATTTTTCTTTCAGTGATGACCGAAGTCATCTTTCATCATTTCAGTGATGACCGAAGTGATGACTGGAAAAAAGACAAAGACCAATTTCGGAAGATATCCTTCTTCACTCTTTTGAGGTATTAGATCCAGCTAAACATGGGTTTCTTTCTAAGGAAGAACTGATCAAGCAAAGGACTAAAGAAGGTGAGCTTTTTTCTCAGGAGGATACAGAAGAAATGTTGTCTGCAACAACTGCCCAGAATCGAATTCAATTCATTACAAAGACTATCTAACAACAATAGTGATAAGATAAAAATGTTGGAGAAGATTCTTGAGAGTCCCTTGGACTGCAAGGAGATCAAACCAGCCAATCTTAAAGGAAATCAGTCCTGAATATTAGTGAAGCACTGATGCCGAAGCTCCAATACTTTGGCCACCTGATGAGAAGAACTGACTTACTGGAAAAGACCCTGATGCTGGGAAAGACTGAAGGCAGGGGGAGAAGGGGACGACAGAGGATGAGATGGCTGGATGGCATCACTGACTCGATGGGACACTGGTGATGGACAGGCAAGCCTGGCGTGCTGCAGACCATGGGGTCACAAAGAGTCGGACATGAATGTGACTGGACTGAAACACTCTAAAGACTTCATTTCTAATTGAAAGGATAATTTTAAGAACTGCTTGTCCCTGTTATTAATAATTTCACATTTTATCTTATGCCTTTATACATATGCCAATTAATGCCTTCTAACAACAACTGCAGGATATTTGGTTTTTAAAGGTGATCACAACAATTGAAAACATAAATTCAGTATACCTGGCCTTATGGAATGACAAACTGCTAATTACTTTAAAACGATTTATTTTTGGCTGCACTGGGTCCTTCTTGAGGGTGCAGGCTTCTNTCTAACAACAACTGCAGGATATTTGGTTTTTAAAGGTGATCACAACAATTGAAAACATAAATTCAGTATACCTGGCCTTATGGAATGACAAACTGCTAATTACTTTAAAACGATTTATTTTTGGCTGCACTGGGTCCTTCTTGAGGGTGCAGGCTTCTCTAGCTGTGACATGACAGTGTGGGCTCAGTAGGCGCTGCACTCGGACTTGGTTGCTCAAGACATGGGGGATCCTAATTCCCTGGCCAGGAATCAAATCAGCATCCCCTGCACCGGAGGGCGGATTCTTAACCACTGGACCACCGAGGAAGTCCCACAAACCGCTCATTATTTTTAAACTACTCTTAAAACGTTAAAAAGGAAAAGAAAGGACTTCTCCAGTGGTCCAGTGGCTAATAACTTTGCTTTCCCAATGCAGGGGCCCTGGTTTGATTCCTGGTCAGGGAATTAGATCCCATGCCACAACCAGGGGTTTGCACGCTGCAACTAAAGTTCCTTCGTGCCACAACTAAGACCCTACACAGTCAAATAAGTCATTAATAAATCAATATTTTAAAAAGTAGGACTTCTCCAGTGGTCCAGTGGCTAATAACTTTGCGTTCCCAATGCAGGGGCCCTGGTTTGATTCCTGGTCAGGGAATTAGATCCCATGCCACAACCAGGGGTTTGCAAGCTGCAACTAAAGTTCCTTCATGCCACAACTAAGACCCTACACAGTCAAATAAGTCATTAATAAATCAATATTTTAAAAAGAAAACATATACGTATACCTATGGCTAATTAATGTTGATGTCTGACAGAAAACAACAAAATTCTGTAAAGCAATTATCCTTCAATTAAAAAAGAAAGAAAGAAAAACCACACAGGTGGACAAATAGGCAGACAGGTACCTCACTGCTAGAAAACCACAAATAAATGGGACCCGAGTCTTGAAAGAAAGGGAAGGCTATCAAATTGTCTTGCTAAATACAGTGCTTATGGAGAATTAAGCAGACCTCAGCTCATGATTGGCGAAGGCAATGGCACCCCACTCCAGTACTCTTGCCTGGAAAATCCCATGGATGGAGGAGCCTAGTAGGCTTTGGGGTCGCTAACAGTCGGACAGACTGAGCGACTTCACTTTCACTTTTCTCTTTCATGCATTGGAGAAGGAAATGGCAACCCACTCCAGTATTTTTGCCTGGAGAATCCCAGGGATGGGGGAGCCTGGTGGGCTGCCGTCTATGGGGTTACACAGAGTCGGACATGACTGAAGTGACTTAGCATGTGTATCAGTTAATATCAAATTTGTAATTTATCCCTCTCCCACCGTACTGCAAATTTTCAAAAAGGATTTCAACTTGGTTTTTCAAAAGGAATTTAAACAAGGACTCCAACTGTTCTGTGTTTTACCTCTAGTATTATATCCAGAGACATTAGGCAATTTGCTCAAAACTAAATGAGGGAGAAAGGGTGTAAAATGACATAGTGGTATAAACAAAGAACCTGTTTAAAAATGGTACTGAGTAATTACCCAAGATAAAGGTTTAAAGTAAATACAGAGGTCAAGGCCCTCAAGCTAAGTTAAATGGTGAAGGTGCCGAACAGCAGAAGGTTTCCATTACGAAGTTTATTATTATTATAAAAAGCAGCATATAAAGCCTAATCCAAAGTATCAAATCTAATCCAATTTCACATACAAATATCAAATTAGCTATTCATATGTTGATGGGAATGCTTTCAAATTATCTAAAAACAACGTTTAAATACTTGTTCATAAACTGTTCTAAACCTTGAATTAAAGAGCCACAACTCTTCCCTGTGACACTAACCTGACATCAGGTAATTTGCCGACTGCCACAGGACACCCAGACCAGCAGCGTTTCTTAAGAGTGCTCGCAGACCCGTACCACCTCAAGCCTCAGTCTCACAACTGCTCAATCTCTACAGTTAAGGAAACGGAAGCCTTGCATCAGCCTGAACAAGCACCAACTCTCCCAACTAGGTTGCATGACACACAGAACTGGATAATAAGAGTCCATTTCAAATGAGTAAGTTTAAGTGCTTGCTCAGCAATTTTTCAATTTGCTGGTTGGGAGGACACCAGCCATCTTCCGAGTCCAGGAAACAAAAGCAATGCACAGCAAGAATAAACCCATGTGTAGACTTTAGCATGCCTACAGAACTGATTTATCGTCACAAAAGAATCATCACCAAATCATCCAATAGAGAAACAAAATAATGGAATTTTTTGAAAAGTAAACTAAACAGAGATATCAAAAGGTTACCAACTTCCTATACAGGCTATTATTACTATAACTAAGTTACTAAACAACTATTCTGGATGATGGAGAATACTAGTTTAGAGTGTCAGGTGAGTGTATCCTCCTCGGTTTTGTCTCGTCACAACAAAGATTTGGAGCGAAGGACATTAAAGCCCTTGGCATGTCATAGCTCTCGGGTCTTGGACAAACCGTGTTATAGCTCTTAGGTAAATCAGTGTTACAGCTCCATTTTATTTAGAAGATAGCAGGAGAATCCATCCTCGAAGGAGGAGAGCATGGCAACCGAAAGACGCGAAGAGAAGAGAGTGGAGGAGCACGCCAGCGCGCAGGAGAGAGACAGCGTCCTTTGGCTCCTCTCTTTATATGTTTTTCCCTCCCCCTGGGCCTTCCCTATGCAAACTGGGCTAGGCAAGAGGGAGTCCTCACTGCGGTCCTCGGACCTTCCTTTGATCTTCCTTTGTCCTATCTCCGCCACGTTGGACTCCTGTCCCCTATTCTAACTGCCTAACAAGAGGAACCAATAATCTGCACTTCTGCCACACTCAACTTGCTACGCTCTAGTTAATCTAAAGAGTGAATTCACTACTGTTCCCAAATAATGTATAGAGCAGCATTACAACGCATTGTTAAACTCTCGGGAAAACAGCAAAAGTTCCAGCACTTGTCAAGCTCAATTTTCCAGGCGAGGTATACCTTGAATCCTAGAACTCCTTTTCGGTAACATAAATGGACACAATAATGGAAAGGCTAGATCTAGAAAAAGACGACTGTGAAAATAGCATGTTTAGAAACAGAGGGGAAAAAAGCAAAGTCTAAGGATTTTGGCTCCTCACAGCAGAATGAGCAGGCCTCCTTCAGAAAGACACTGGTTTTCCCAAACTCTTTGAGGAGGGGGAAAAAAAAGACTAATCCAAAATAAATGCAGTTACTTTTAACTAAGATACAAGTTTTCATTTTTTGATTTTTCTTTTTAAAGTTCTGGCAGTAGGAGAGTGTGTTGTTTTTATTAAGCACAAGAAAAGCTATGAATTAAAACTGACATGGAATACAATTTTTTCATACAGCTTACAGAAAATGTTTAAAACATTTATGTGATAAAACAAATATAGTAAAAATGTTAATGGTAAAATTTTAGTGGCTGGGTATATAAATGATCAATGTATGAGTTTTTAAAAAGGCTTTCTGTAACTTTGAACTATTCCATAATAAAGTGGGGGCTAAAACTAAATCACCTCTTACAGTAACAGTGGTGATTAAGTAAAATTATGTACACAAGCACACAGCAGTTGCCCAATAAATGTTCGTCTATTTCCTCTTCCCTTCTGAACAAAGTCAGTTATCCAAAGAATGAGCTGCCTCGAAAGTCATGAACTTCAGGTTCTAGAAATACATGTATGTTCAGAACTTGAAAAGTCTTTGACAGTAAACAGAAGTTCTTTTGAAGGCATAGATGAACTCAAGAGAAAGAGGAATCCCCTAGGTGCCAGGAAAAGGAGGGAGGGAGGATTAAAAACCACAGCACCAGAAATAAAAGGAAGGAAGAGGGGAGACTGTTCCATTAACCTAAGGCTTGGGGCTTAACACCAGGAACAGCACACAAGGTCCTGACTGTTACCAAGTATAAAACTGCAACTGGAAGCAAGATCACTACACAAGGCTGAAACTGCCTCCACAGTTTAAATCAAAGAGACTGTAACACTAGAAAACAATCACAAGGAAGTATTTCCATACATCTAGAGTATAGCAAAGAAAAATCTGGCTGTTCATCAACAACTTTCACCTCTCCTAGCAGGGAAGGAACAGGACTGCTTTGGTATGACAAATCAAAGGCTGGCACACGGGCCTGACCTGACTTGCCCAGACAACTGGCAGGCTCGCCCGCTGTCTGGGGACGGTCACAGGAGTGCCTCGCCCGGTGCCCTGTGTCCAGGTGCTGCACGTGAGCCCTTCTCACCAGACTGACTGAGGCCAGGGCTTTTATGAACTTGTGGCTGAAAGGGTGAATTCTGTGGTGTGTGAATTACAAGAAAGGAAGGGTAATAAGGAGTTAAAAAGAAAAAAAAGCAGCGGGCCAGGGCAGCTAACTCTCTTGTCTGCCAGAAGGCAGAAGGCTCCACAGCCCCAGGAAATGCAACCACAGATGCAGAGGAACCAGGGTCTCCAGATCACCAGCCACCAGCAAGTCTTCACAACCTCTCTTGTGTTAAGCCACTGCATTTTGGGGTTTGGCATAACGGCAGTTAGTTTTGCCCTAAACAATGTATTAAGGAAATCTTTTATCTTCTAAGTTCGTAAAAGGTTTGGCTCAACCCAGTTACAAACAAACTGACCTTGACACAAAATGAAACTGTACCTGTGGAACTCTCATTTAAGGTAGTTTCGTCAACATGAGTAATGGAAAAATATTTATCTTAATTAAAAATTTAAAAAAGTTAAATAGGTAACAGATGCATAATAGCTCAAATATTTTTTTAAAAACCAAGAATATAGGGAATTCCTTGGTGGTTCCCATAGTTAGGACTTGGCACTTCCACTGCCATGAGCCTGGGTTCAATCCCTGGTGGGGGAACTAAGATCCTGAAAATCACATCACATAGCCAAAAATAAATTAAAAATATAAAAGAATAAAAATAAATGAATATAATGGAAAGTTTCCCACCTATTTTTATCCTCAATTAGCCCTAATTTCTTCTGTATCCTTCTGGAGCATTCTAATGCAAATACAAGCAAATATTGATAAATACTTTTATTCTTATTTTTCCTACTTGATTACAAAAACGATAGTATACTATACCAAGCAATAACTTTACTTTCCTAATTTAGTAACAGATCTTGGAGATCTTTCCATATGTGACATAAGGAGCTTCTTTTCCACAGCGCAATACAATAGTTCATTGTAATGATGCACAGTAATTTATTTAACCATTTCTTTATTGAAGGGTGTTAGGTTGCTTCCAGTTGAGGTCGCTTCCAATTATTTGCTATTACGAAAAAAAAAAAAAAAGCTTCAATTTAATACCTCTTACACATTGACCATAGTGTTATGTATTAATTTTCAGAAGTAGAATTGTCAAAAGATACATTTGCAATTTAATAAATAATTCTCAATCTCCTTTTCTAATGAATTCTAATTTCCTTTTGATATGTCATAAATTAAAACTCAAGGGATGGTGATTTCTACTCCAGCTCATGAAGGATTAATTACCACAGAAAATGCCATCGTAGTAATTAAGAACTAGGCACAATATATGAAATAAATTTCAGTCATTGGCCAACAGGCAGCGTAAGCCTAAAATGCCTGAGAGAAGGGAAACACCGTGAGCCTGCTGGTTACCCAGCTTACTGCCAGGAAGGGGTTTCCAGGCGGCAGCACAGGGAGGGGGAACCCAAGCAGACTCCGGGTATTTGACGAGCAGAGAGGTCAAAGTGGGGCTCCAAGGTAGCCAAATTTTGCAAGACAGAGTGGGTAATGGACAGGAGAGCTGTACAAGAGCCAAGGAGAAAGGCAAGGGGATCTCCTGAGTCAAGTTGTATTCTACGCGCCTGCAGTGGGAAATGAGGCACGGAGAAGTCGAGCCGCCAAAGAATCCTGGAAGCGCACAGGGCAGGGAGTGCGTTCCCACCAACCGGAGAGGAGAAACCTCACAAGAGCCGGGAGACTGAGGAGAGCTGCAGCTCGTTAGCAGATCGAATCAGGCCAAGCTAAAGGCTGCTCTGGACTTGCCCTAACAAAGATTAAAAGTCTCAAAAGGATCAAACTGATCTGCATGTAACCTGTGTGCCAGACAAAAGCCAACACTCTCTAGGAATTCAACAAAATGCAGCAGAGATGTAAAACACACAATGACCAACACCCAGGCAAAAAGAAAAAACACCATGCAGGCAGGAAGTAGAAATGTGGACACCAGAAGAAAAACTCATCAGTAGAAAAAGACCAAGAAATGACCGAGGACGGGATGAGCAAGTAAGGACCTTAAAACAGCTGTTACAAAAAGCATTCAAGGTCTTAAAGGAAAATATGAACACAAGGAAGGCAGAAATGGTATATATCAGATCCATATCAAACTTCCACAGATGAAACTAGAGTATCTAAAACAAAAGATACACTAGACAGTTGCCATTAATAGCAGACCGACAACCACAGAAGAAAAGATCTATAAACCTAAAAGATACAGAACAGTAATAATGCAAAATGAAATACGGGAGGGGGGGGGAACCCAACCACACTGCTGGTGGGGAGAGGAGGGTGAAGAACAGAGCCTCATGACTGAGATGACAGCAAGCAATTTAATCACCTTAACCTATGAAAGGTTAGTGCCCAGGAGAAGAGAAACAGAAAAAACGATTTGAGGAATAGGAGCACACAGTATGTTTTCAAATATTCCTTGGCATATTTAAATTAAAATGGGCTATAAAAATACTTTTTAAAATATGAAAACATATCATTTATGTAAATGTGAAAATTATCAGAACAATGTGGTAACACACAACAACCAAAAAAAAGATTTTAAGTTTTAAAAGACTTGGGTTTTAAAATTTAAAACTTCAAAAGAGTTCGGAAGTCTAAGCTCCATATCTTAATACTTACATGACTTGGGCAAATCACAAGCCATCTGATTCTTGCGGTGTTTCTGTCTATAAAATAAGGCCGTCATCTGTCCTATCCACGGCATACCATTATCAAGAGCTCCAAATGAGATTACAAGCATTCCATAAACTAAATATTAGTCCACAACTTAACTGAGTAATTCAGTTTTTTAAAAGCAAGTGTATTTGGTGAGTCCTCTGACATTTATACCTAGTTTCACATCTCCCCTATTGTGAGAGAAGAAAAGTTTTTCAGAATACATTATTTTTTAAGAAACAAAACTCTCAAGTCACCTTTTCTAAATGCCAAAAAATCATGCTATTTACTAATTAACCCATATAGTGAGTGCTCAGTAAATATTTCACAAATAAACGAGTGAGGTCTAAAACAATCTATACTGGTTCCCTTCTTTTAACCTTAGGGGCAGATAAACCCAAAGAGAAACTGGGAAAACAAATTCAGGAAGACTCCCCAGGTGAAAGTCCTGCACCAAAATGACTAAATTTCTCCTATCCCCTTGCTTTTAACTCTTGATATTAAGATGATGGACTTCCCTGATGGCTCACATGGTAAAGAATCTGCCCGCAATGCAGGAGACCTGGTTTGATCCCTGGGTTGTGAAGATCCCCTGGAGAAGGGAATGGCTACCCACTCCAGTATTCTTGCCTGGAGAGTCCCATGAGGAGCCTGGCAGGCTACAGTCCATGGGGTTGCAAAGAGCCAGACACGACTGACTAACACAATACTTTAAGATGATACAAAAGGAAACAATGAATACTGCCACAGAAGCAGATACTATTGACTCAACAACTGATTGAACCATATGAAGCCACTTTTTATAAATCAAATATGATTGGTTCAGTTCAGTCACTGTTATGTCCAACTCTGTGACCCCATGGACTGCAGCACGCCAGGCCTCCCTGTCCATCACTAACTCCTAGAGCTTGCTCAAACTCATGTCCATCGAGTCAGTGATGCCATTCAACCAGCTTATCCTCTGTCGTCCCCTTTTCCTCCTGCCTTCAATCTTTCCCAGCATCGTGGTTTTTTCCAATGAGTCAGTTCTCATGATCTTTTCCAATGAGTCAGTTCTTTGCATCAGGTGGCCAAAGTATTGGAGCTTCAGCATCAGTCCTTCCAATGAATATTCAGGACTGATTTCCTTTAGGACAGATGGGTTTGATCTCAAACATTAGTAATTCTTACGGTTCAATCTGCTAGTAAAAACAAGCCAGAAAACAGTGCTTAAAGGGGAGCTGGTAGTGGGGAGGGACGGTGGGCTGCACAAAGGGAAAGATAATGAGCAACATTCTGGGGCTGAAACTACTCAAACCAATGAACATAAAATCTTTGTCAACAAACAATACTTACATGAAAAGCCTGTAAACTCAACAGCTGTAACCTGGTACTCTCTGGAAGCCATGAACTACTTGGCAGGGGAGGGGCAGCAAACAGTAGGCTGTCACGTAGGGAGCTAGTGAGAAGCAGAGCTATTGGGAACCTGAGACCAAATTTATTTCCTAAAGAGGATGGAACCATATCCATCTCCTGACTTCTGCTTTCACTGCTAATTTCTCCTGCATCAGATAATATTTTCAAGTTGAAAACCAACTGACAACCTTATAAATTCTTGAAACTTCTCGTGATTTAAAAAAAGAAAACCAGCCATTCTACACACTAAACATTTTTATCTACACACGTCAGTCACGTCTTAATCTAGCAAATAAGTTTTAAAAAGAGATTGTGGAATTCTAGCTATTTCGAAACTATTCACAACTAACTCTACTACCTAATAACATCAGAAAGAAGGCTTACATACTGAAAATACCTTGTGCTGTTTTTAATGTATGAGTAACTTATGTATTTATACTTTAATATAGACTGTTTCACAGGCCAGCGAATGTTCCCATCTTAGCAATTTATAAGTCCTTACATTTGACTTCCCCTTTGAAAAGTTGCCAACTTTCAGGAAAATTTATGTGATTTTTATATTTATCTGGTTTTACAAAGGGCAAAAAGATAAGGATCAATGCCTTCTGTTTCTCAGCTGATAAAATAGCTATTTAGTCATTCCAATCTGCAGAGCGAGGATGTTTAAAGCAGTACTGTCTTAGGAATAGAATGTTTTTTCCCCCTCTCATATCAGAGAAGAGAGATTTCCTTTGTCTTGATGGGCAGTATATCCCAAATTTAGGCATCATTTAGGCCTAGAAATTGAAAGAACACTTGGTAGAACTGAATTCCTTCACCCAAGGAGTTCACTCCTTTGCCTCCGCAACCTCAAATTGTATACATTTTAAATACCTGGTAAAGACTCCGTAAGTTTTTGACCTTACTGCTCTTCAGGTAAGTTCAACTACAGCCTTTGTGAAGAAGTCTTAGATGGCTTATATAAAAGGTACGCCTCATTACAGTTCACATTTCTCTTAAGACAGTGAACATACAGCCATATCTTGAAGGGTGTCATCTGCAACAACAAAGGACCACTGATGAGCAAGTACAATTTGATGAATATTTCAAAAAATTTTTTTTCATTCTCATCATAACCCTGTGGAAGTAGGTTTTATACCTCAACTTTACAGATAAGAAAAGTGAAGGTTGAAGAGACATCTGTCCAAGGTCACAGTAGGTGGCAGGTGAGCGAGGACTTGAATCCGGACTGTAGTTTCAGAACCCACTCTTTTCCCGCTCACTCCACAGCTGCTCCTATGAGGAGCGCCACATGACAGAAGGGCCGTGACAGACTATTTCACGTGCAGCAAGTATGCTCAGTAGATGGCCATTCATTAACAAATGGCGGACTCTATGCCTGATTAAAACTCTCCATTACATCCCCTTTTCCTTCTCAAAGTCTTTACTGACTTTGTGTTGTTTATCACATTACAGAGCTGATTTGGCTGGCGTGGGAACTGTGGAAGTTCTGTAAGTGACTTTCTAAGTTAAATTACAAATGAAATCTTTCTAGACATCAGAGCACTTTCTTTAAACATGATTTTTTAATTCTTTTTTCTTTTTTGTAATTCTGCATTTGAACTGATTTATAACATACATACATTCCCCTGCTTAATTTCTCTCATGTATTTCACTTCACTGTTTATTTTACGATTTAAAGTATGCATCACATGTTTTTTATTTGTTTTTAAAGGAACACAAAAATGTTTTAAAGAATTTGTTCTATTTCACAAGGATATAGATCCAGTACCCATTTTCACTATGACTCTCCCTACATAGAGTTATAATGTTATTCAATCCTTCAATAGGAGAATTTATAGGTTACTGTAAGCACCATGCAGCTGATCTAATTTTCTACCTTCAGTAAAATTATTAAAGCTGAGTGAAAATAAATGCCTGGTTCTCTTAATTCACTGTTTT
The DNA here is from genome assembly GCA_006410675.1 of Oreotragus oreotragus. Lineage (NCBI taxonomy): Eukaryota > Metazoa > Chordata > Mammalia > Artiodactyla > Bovidae > Oreotragus > Oreotragus oreotragus. The sequence continues at coordinate 63,802 of SJYX01017886.1, forward strand.
TAGATTCCAGTCCACACTTCTCGTTCTCCACACTCTATTTTAATGCAGATACAAGGGTAAGTACTGGCACAGTTCTGAGGACCATCACTTGAGATTCTTTTTAAGTTTTAAATATATCTAACTCAACCAAATAAAGATGAGTCACTTACTGACTCCCAGTTTTATGAGTTTAGCTCCTCTCACTCTGAAGGAGCTATTGTACCCCTGACAACTCATAAATTCAGCATGAGGAAGATGACATCCATCCATTAACCAGATCAGCAGGCACTTTAAGGTGGCTAAATTAAGAATTTCATGATATGAACAACCAATTTAAGAATGAGACGTACTTACGGGCTTTATATGGATTCTCCCAACCATTTTCTCCACCATATGCTCACAGAATTTAATTTATTCTTCTCTTATGGTACTTACTACCTTATATCTTGCATTATGGTCTTAATAAAGATATCTTTTATTTCTTCCAGGCTGGTGTTGCCCAATAGGAATATAATGGAAACCACATATGTTATGTCTTCTAGTAGTCACATTGAAAATTAAAAAGTGAAACTGGCTTTAAAAATGATTCTAACTCAATATACCCAGAATATTCTCATGTGAACAGTACTCAATGTAAAGAGAGATGAGACTCCCCTGGTGGTGCAGTGGTTAGGACTCCGTGTTTTCACTGCTGAGGGCGGGGGCTTGATCCCGGGTGTGGAAACTATGATCGCCCAGGGTGTGCAGCATGTGCCCCCACAAAAACTGAAATAGTTTCTTTTCCTATGTGTGCAAAGTCTTCAAAATCAAGTGTGTATTCTACACTTCCAGCACATCTCAACTCAGACTACTCCTACTGCAACTGCTCGGTAGCTACATTTAGCTGGTGACTAGACCATGCTGGAATACCCAGGGAAGGCGGAGGGGTGTGGGCCATTTTACAGTTGGACAAGACTTGCTTTCAAGTCTTAATTTCACTATTTACCGGCCCAGAGGCAGCTCCCTCATTTAAAAAAATAGTAATCATTGAGCTAATACTAATGATACATTTTTCATAAGATTAAATGAGCTACATAACACCTAGGAAACATCCTGTCCCTTAGAACAAGACAAAGAGAAATCCCTCAATAAATGCTACTGTTATCATATATTTGCAGCCTTTAACACTAAGCACAGTGAGTTGCACATCGTATGCATTCAATAAATGTTTGCTGAAGGAAGAGAAACTACTTTGCACGACATTATACAAGTCATCTTAACGGCTTCTCTTTAAAATACATTTCTCAAAAAAAAAAAAAATACATTTCTCATATAAGCAGGAGAAGTTTTCTGGGCAGATTGTTGCTGATGAAATTTGTTTTGAACACATTAGAAGAAATGTACAAAGAGAATGACCCATCTCATCTCTTGGACTGTTCTTTATTTTCTTCCAAAGAACAATGAATTATTAAGCACCTATTTACGGGAAAGCATTCTTATACTTCTTAAGAACTTCACTGCATAAGTGACAGTGCTATTTCACAAGTAACTCAATTATCTGCAGGAATATTTTATCTCAGGTTGGGATAAAAACATGCCCCATTTCTGGGCTTTACTTGAAGAACAGTGGTGCAAGCAAGACCTAGGACTCAAAAAGTTCTCAAACTCTCTACTTGAGTCAGTACAGTCCCTTTAATTTCTCAAAGCATCTTTCCTTTTCACCTGTGCTTATGACTCCCTTGCACATGTCCCATATTCCTACAGATGACAGAATCACAGAGTACCAAAGCTGAAAGGATCTTAAGTGATAACCCAGTCTTCCAAAGCATATGTGGTAAACAAGATGATTTCAAGTGGTATATGGTATTATTGCCTACTTCAATGGTCACATATTTTGTTTAATGTAAAAAAAGAAAAATATAACTAGCACACCAAATTCAAGGACTCATGTACGGAGTTCCCTGGTGAACTAGTGATTAGAATTTGGCGCTTTCACTATCATGGTCCAAGTTCCCACTGGTTGGGGAACTGAGATCCTGCAAGCCATGTGGTGGGACAAAAAATAAAATAAAATTGGAAGAAAAAAAAAGGAACTCATGTATATGTTCACTTACAACAGGGTTAAACTGTCCCTCAGTTCAGTTCAGTCGCTCAGTTGTATCCAACTCTTTGTGACCCCATGGGAATGCAGCACGCCAGGCCTCCCTGTTCATCACCAACTAACTCCCAAGATTGTTCAAACTCGTGTCCACCAAGTCAGTGATGCCATCCAACCATCTCATCCTCTGTCATCCCCTTCTCCTCTTGCCCTGTCCATCACTACTTAACTGTCCCTCAGTTCAGTTCAGTCGCTCAGTCGTGTCCTACTCTTTGCGACCCCATGAATCACAGCACGCCAGGCCTCCCTGTCCATCACCAACTCCTGGAGTTCACTCAAACTCATGTCTATCCAGTTGGTGATGCCCTCCAGCCATCTCATCCTCTGTC
>SJYX01017888.1:0-39730 GCA_006410675.1 Oreotragus oreotragus
AGCCTGGTGGGCTGCCGTCTATGGGGTCACACAGAGTCGGACACGACTGAAGTGACTTAGCAGCAGCAGCAGCAGCAGCAAGTGTCAAGGGGCACCAACAACCCTGTAAGTAATGGTTCCCTGCCCCTCAATGCTGACGTTGGCTTCTGCCCTCGGTAGAGTCTCCACAGGTCCCACTTCAGCTCATTCAGGGGACCAGAGAACTCAGAGGCTTCCCTGCAATTCAGGTGAGAAATGATGGCTTTACAGAGTGGTGGCAATAAAAGTAAGCATAAGGGTATGAATCCAGGTTAGTGGAATAACTGCTCATTAGCCTGTGCCCCTTTATTTAGCGTATTTCATAATCACACACACAAATAGGTGTTTGGCCACAAACTTTCATTAGCTTCTAATTTCTCTTCCATTGTTCATATGTTAGATTTGCAAAAAGTGAAGAGTCTGATAATATCCAGTGTGGTCAAATGTGTAAGGACGTGGATACTTTCATATACCACTGATGGAAGGTCAGTTGAAATGGCATTTTTAAAGGGCAATTTGGTAAAATCCCATCAACATGTTAAATGCACATACACATTTGTTAGGAATTTCTCTAAAAGACACCCATAAAATTTATACCAAGATATATTAAAAGGATGTCCAACATGTTGTTGTATGTTAAAAAAAACTGACCACAATCTAAATAACTATCTGCAGAGGACTGGGTAACTAAATCAAGATTCATCTATATAATGGAATATTGTTTTGTCTTTTCCACAAAGAGAGAAGGCCAAGATGGAAAGATAGCCCCAATAATTTAAGTGTAGAAAGCAAAATGCAGAATGATGTATATAGGAAGATTGCGTTCATAAAAAAAAATTTAACAGCCAAATAAAAAAAATTTACATTTATATGCAGAAATTGGCATGAATGCATTTTCTGGGAGGATGCACAAGAAACTGTTAAAATGATTCACTTTGGAGGGAGCAACAAGGGCTTCAGGGTAGAAAGCAACTTTCACTTTCCATTTTACACCTTTTTTATACGTCTTGAAAATTCCGCTGCAGGCCATATATTGTTTTGTTTGAAGAGTTTAGCCTGTTTTTATTGGACTCTTCTTGATTAGGGCACCACTTTCCCTGGTTATTACCTCTTCTGTTTGTGCCATTTCATCATTTCCTCAGACTCTTCCTTCAAAGACTTCCTTCAAAGTCCCTCCAGTCCTAAAAGGCCAGCCTTCCTCAAAGATTTCCAAAATCCATCATTAATTTAAAAACATAGATTTCATATAATATACATAGTATGGTTTTTGTTTCATATATATATTTAAATGTTTCCCTGATAGCTCAGTTGGTAAAGAATCCACCTGCAATGCAGGAGACCCTGGTTCAATTCCTGAGTCAGGACGATCTGCTAGAGAAGGAATAGGCTACCCACTCCAGTATTCTTGGGCTTCCCTTGTGGCTCAGCTGGTAAAGAATCTGCCTGTAATTCAGGAGACCTGGGTTCAATCCCCAGATTGGGAAGATTCCCTGGAGAAGGGAAAGGATACCCATTCCAGTATTCTGGCCTGGAGAACTCCATGGACTACACAGTCCTGGGACTCTGCCTCTGGCTAACTTGACCTCTGTCCTCGCCCCACGTATGTGCTGTGGACAGGTGTGTGGTCGAGCCAGCTCCTCATGGCTGGCTCTTCCTGGGTGCCCTGTCAGCTCCTCAAATGACACACGCCCAAAATGGACCTCTCCCCAGGCCCCCTTCTCAGGAATGGACCCCCAGACCCCAGTTTCCCGGTTGGGAACCCACACAGCCACACTCCCTCCTCCCTGTCTTCACCCCACATCTCAGCCACCCTGGCACCTTCTCCTGAGAACCCCTCTTCCCCAATCTCACCTTTGTGCTGGGATTTGAGGTGGTCTCCCAAGGGTCACTGTGAGCCGCCCCACCACCACCGCATACACTGGACCATCCTGACCACAGCCAGCAGAGCCTTAGCGCTTTGGTCCCCGGCTGCTGTCACTGTGAGCCACCAACAGCAGTTGGTCACATCTGATTCTCCTGTCCTATAAGAGGGTCAACCTTTCTCTCCAAATCAACTAACTAGTTTTCACTCATTTTAAAAATTAATCTATCCTTGTATGCTTTAGCCTCGTGCTAACAAAATTCCAGGCTGGATGTGTCAGTTATCGAGCTGAATCGAAATAGGTAAACTTCAAAGGTAAACTGTCCATCACCTACCCCTGTGCCACCCAGGTGGGCACAGTGCCCTTGGAAAAGCATGCCTTTCAGAATGCCCACTGGCTCTCCTCCCGCCCCAGGGCTTCCTCACTCCCCCAGGGTGAGGGCGGGCAAGCCTCCATGCAGCTCCTGCTGCTCCCTGCCTCTCCACCTCCTGCCTGCCAGCTCCGTGTGCTCTCTGCTTGGGGACTAATGACTTCCTGCTCAGCCGGCTTGCTTTTCACACCTCCCTACCCCTCCAGCCTCTGCCCAGGGCCCATTACGGCCCTCTCCACCCATCAAACCGCTCCTACTCCAAGATTCTCAAGGAGCACGGAGGCGGTAAGGCTCCTCTTGGCAGACTGGACCAGAACACCCACCTCTGTCTCCCTGGCGCAGAACATAAGGCCACGTGCCCCCTTGTCGAAGCACCTTTGCCATCTCATGGCCAGGCACTTGGTAAGTTCAATGTGGCTCGGAGACCTGGGCCTGTGTGTGAAATTGGAAGGACCGTGGGGTTTGCAGGGAACATAGTTGGTTTGGACTTGGGGCATTTCCACCCACCAACTCGTGTGACAGAAGCTAGACACTCTCAGACACTCCTTTTTGGAACCTCTGTTTCCTCGTGTGGGAAATGTGGGAAACCCGAAGTCCTACCCCAAAGGCTTGGTAGGAGGACCCCACATATAAGTAAACGTGGGTTCTGCACACTCTAGAGCTACAGGAAACCTGTGTCTTGTTGTCATATGGTAACTAGATGCCCAAAATTTAATCCACTGTGGTCTCCCAGTTAGCCCTGCTGTGTCCCCTGGGTGAGCTGCGAGCTCCCTCCCCAGGATGCCTCCCTGGGATGCGAACCCTTGATCCAGGGTGGCAAGGGAAGGTGAGAATTACAAGCCTGTTTACTTAACATTTAGGAAGCCAGTGCATTTCCTGTGCCTTGCCTGCAACACTTAAGCCAATATTTACGTCGTCTTTGGGATTCTATTTGTATGGTAATTTAAAAATAGCGTTCGGACTTACAGCTCACCTTTCTCCTGAAACTCCAAAAGCACATTAATTTTCTAGACAGTAAAATAGTGCAGTAATTAAATATTACCATTTCTTAAAAAAAAATAAAATCTGGTAATGCCTAACAAAATGGGTTTTTCAAAACATGATGTAGGTTTTCGCACAAAACTACACTCCCGGGAAATTTCTGATTTTGAATGTATGGAAGAGACCATGAACTCCATCTCAACACAGTGTAAGAAAAATTGACTTCTTAAATTCCAATAATTTTCTTGCATTTAAAATCTCCATGCTTCCCAGTGTGGCTGACCCAAAGGCCCTCCCGTGCGTCTTTGGGGAAAGGCCGAGAGGAGCTGGGATGGTTTGTTTGATTGTTTATGAAGCTTCCCGGACCCCTTTCTCACGGTTCCAAATTGGAGCGTTTGTTCTGCCTTGCAAACTTCTTCCAAAGGAGGCCAAGCTTGGTGACCCCGTGACCCTCGCCCTTGGGTCTGCAAATGCGTTCTTGGTAGGAGTGGAGCCCAAGATTCCCCCCACGTGGAAGAAGGCATGGCCCCCGGAGCCGGCCTTCCAAGGGCTCCTTCACCAGCGCCAAGATGGGCGGAGAGAGCCCCTGGCCCTCGGCTGAACGCCGAGGCTGGAGGAGACGGTGCTGGGTTTCAACCGAGGCCGCCCAACCGCCCCTACCAAAGCTCAAGAGGGCCCCCTTGTGGACACTTCCAAGAACAGCCCCGTACGTGGTGTACTTCCCCCAACGCCGGGGGCTGCGAACCGGGACCCGCCCACACCTCCGGACCGCTCTCAGACCCAAAGGCACCCAAGAGGCGACCAACAGTCTCCATTCCTCTCTCCTCGAAACCTAAATATTTCCGTGAGACAGGAGGACTCTTGGCCCCTCCAGGCAAGACCTGGTGGACAACCAAGCTTCCCAAGGTGCCTCCCCAAGGTCCTTTGTCCTGAGCCTCTTTGCGGGAGTCTTCTTTCTTCCTGAACATGTCAAAGCCTTGTGATTGCCTTGCCAAATTCCTGTCCTATAGAACAATGGAACTTCAGTCTTCTGCCAGGAGAGCGAACAAGGATTCGATGCAACTGAAGACTTCTAGACACACGTTCTGTTTCGCAAACACTGACTTGTAACTACTGCCCTCAGGGCAGCGCTGGAATGCTCAGTGAGACTCAGGCAGGCTCAGAAGCCAGGAGAGGTCTCACGCTCCAGCACCCCACCCCCACGCCACTTGTTACTCCCCTCAAAGCACAGGGCTGAGCGTTGGCATCTGTGGAGAGAAACGACCAAATTTGGTATCTGCTGCATGCATGCTCAGTCATGTCCGACTCTTTGTGACCCCATAGACTGTAGCTTGCCAGGCTCCTCTGTCCCTGGGATTCTCCAGGCAAGATCACCGAATTGCCATTTCCTCCTCCAGGAGATCTGCCCAACCCAGGGATGGGACTCACATCTCTTATGTCTCCTGTATTGGCCGGTGGGTTCTTTACCATTATCGGCACCTGGGAAGACCCCCTTTGCTCCCCACTGCAGTCACCCAGCGGTGGCTGGGACAACCCCACCCCAGAGGCTCTGGGCCAAATGTCAGGCATTCTCCTCCTGGGGTCGTCAGCCACTCTTCTCTGAGAGAAGGCAGGTGCTGGTGAGGCTGAAGCAGGAAATTTGGTTTAAATTATGAATATCTACAGGGCCAACGTGCAGATCTGGGAACACAGGCACTCAAGTCGAGCTCAGGACATGGGTCCAAGACACCAGAACATCTGGGTGAAAGAGGAAAAGCTCCCATGAATCATCCGGACGCCTTGGCTGTTTGGAAGCAGCTGGACCTTGGCTGGGAATTCCCAGTTTTCATCCGGGTGGAAGACCCGGCCAGAGAGAGGAGTGATTAGCATTATCATGGGGCTCAGGGGGTTTCGATGGGAACGGTTTTTGTACTGGAACATTCCTAAGCAAACAAACAAATTAAAAAAAAAAAAAAAACCTGGCTGATGAGCCAGGCCTGGTGGGCCAGACTCTGTCTCCCAAATCCCCCCTTCCCTTCCGATCCCGTGAGCCCTGCATTTTCCTCCGCTTAGCAGGAAATGCTCAACAGAGGCCTTGGGGAGAGATCTGTGTGGTCAGCCAGTCCCCTCGACAACATGTTTTCAATTTTGGAAACACAAACATGATAAACAGTCGCCTTCTCCAAGCAGCACCTATAATGTCCACCTTTTCCACCGATCCCTTGGTCCAGTTCAAGCTGGAACTTCTCATGGTAAATGGGAGACAATGACAAAACAAGCTACGTTCCTTCCACAGCCTTTCAACACACTGACCTCTGAGTCTGAGGCCTTCCTGCATCTCAGAAGCTCAGAATCTGTTTTCCTAGGCAGATTTCTGCTAGGGAATCCCTCCAGAATTTCTGCTCTCTCAGGAGGGACCATGTCCTGAGGGAGCAGAAAGTTGTTCTCCAAACTCACCATGCAAAGGCAGGTACTTTTCTCAGTCCTGGGAAGCTGCAGGGCTGGGGAAGCAGAGTCCTTTTTCTAGAGCATGCCATTTCTGAGTTTCCCAAGAATATAAAGTCTATCCTGTCCAAACCCTCCCCCGCAACGCCCCTTCCCACTCGCCTTGAAGGCAAAGACCCTCAGATCAGATGGATAATGAGATTCAGTTAAGGCCAAATGAAGGCCATATGAGGGGTGTGAGGGCTGGCTGTCCACACCAGAGGGGGAAGTTTAGGCTCCTTAGAATTCAAAGTTTGTGTTCATATTTCTATGACTTGCTGGTGCTGTCACCGCATGTCAATCTGTGACCTTCTCAGGGGAGTTTAAATGGAAACCTTGCGTGGCTTTTGTGCCGTGGCTGCCTCGCAAAGCACGTCTTTTGCTGTAGTAACGCGGTGACGGCTCCCATCTCAACAGCCGGATCCTGAAGCTTGTTGGCCAAACATCCTGTGTGTGCTGTTGCACGCCAGCATTTCTCAGTGTGTAAAGGGCGGCCGCCTCTAATCAAGAGAGGTTATTTTGGGGTGGGGATTTTTATTGAAAACGTGCATAAGCTTCCAAGTACAGACATTCTAGGTGAATTACCTCAAGCTCAGGATTTTGAAATAAACCAGAGGGTTTCAGATTTTTTTTTTTTTTTTAAGCAAGAGAACACTTTTTTCAAAGCAGATCTTAATTAGCCTCCCAGGACATAAACCAGAGCAAAGGGTGAGGGGCCGGCGTGGGCTGAAACAAGGTGAGAGGCCAGGGTCCCACTTACTGGGTCTCCCCTTCTCTTCTGAAAAAAACATCTCTGGTTTTCAGAAACCAGCTTGAAAACCTCTGATACAGTGAAATTTGATGCAGACATCTCTGTACTATCCAGTACAGCAGCCACTGGCCACATATGGCCCCTAAGCCCTGAAATGTGACCCATCTAAACTTAGCTGTGCTAGAGTGTAAATGTACACTCGACCTCGAAGACTTGTGTTTGAAAGAGTGTATAAAATATCTCACTGCTAGTTTTCATATTTATACATGTTGAATTTATTACAGACACTATTGGGTCTGGATAAAATATTGTTAAAATTAATTGCACCTGCTACTGTTTGGCTTTTTATAATGTGTGACTCAGAGTATGTGTCTATTGAGCAGTGCTGTGGAGCTAGGTTGGAGCCCGCCCTGGGATGAAGAACCATATCAGGGTCCTAGTTTTGCGGGGCAGGCCCCAAGGATCAAAAAAGGCTTTAAAGCCAAGGAGCTAGCTTCAGGTGTTTATGCCAGATCTGACCCATCCTCAAAACTCTCAGCAGGACTTGAGACTCAGACTTAAATCTCCCTTTGACTATTTCTCTTTCTTTTCTCCCTGCTTGGATAAACCAGGGTCTCCTTCCTGCTGGGAACTCCCTTACTATCCTTCTACTCTCAGCCAGATGCTTAGTGATCCCAACAGCTGCGAGCCTTCTTTTTCTGCACTTCCATTTCAAGCCTGACCCTATTAGCCACACACATGATGGAAATCACCAGCCAATTTTTAGGAGGGGAAGCCCCAAGGGATGGGAGACGTGTCAACAAGGAATTTATGGGCATTGATCTCATGGAGCATGAGTCATTCATTCACCCATTCAACTAAAAGCAGCAACCACAACTAGCATTTACTGAGTGCTTACTATGTGAAGGCATTGTCCTAAGTGCTGCCCACGTCTTGACACAACAGATCTTTAGTATCCACTGGACACTGTCCTAAGGGGCTAGGGAATCGGCAGGGAACAAGAGAGATAAGGGTCTGTCCTCATGGAAAGGAGGGAGAAAGAAAAGAGGAAATAAAGGAAGAAAAGAAGGAAAGAGGAGAGGGAGGGAAGGAGGGAGGGCAGGAGGAGAAAGAGAGAAAGAAAAGAGGGAGGGAGGGAAGGAAGGAAAAAGAGAAGAGAGACTTGGGGTGCCTAGAGTGATACCTCAGTAGCAGTGAGCACCCAGCACCCAGATCTTGGTTTCTAAATACCATTCTCCAATAAAAGGAACCAGGACACCTTGGAGAAATATGTACATAATGAGCCTAGAAGATCTAGTGCCAGAGAGCGAGGACATGCTAAAACAAACAAACAAATAAATAACAAATGCATGTAGAAAAGACCCAGGAAGGAAGTCGATAGTGCTCCCGATGGCCACAGGGATAATTTGAGCTACAGACTAAATAATGATAGCAATGGACTGTAACCTGTAAAACAAATATCGCTGAGTTCACACCAATACCAATAATAACTGAATAAAGAGATAAGCAGGGAGAAGAGAGCATGCGTCTTTATAGCACAATCCCAATCAATAGATTCAGAAAGAAGGGTGGAACTAGCAAATGACCATTTGGAAAACACCACAGTTTTAACTTGTAAGTAAGAATCATCAATGGTCATCAATAGATGCTAAAACTAGTAGGGGGAGTATAATGACAAACAAGATATTTGCATGATCTCTAAGTATATCCCCATAAGATAATTATTAATTATAAAGAGGAAAATAGTCATTTAACAGATGGTTCCTTAAGTGAGTGGTCAAAGTTAATATCACCAGTGCTTCCTAAAGCAATGCACTAAGAAGGGTGCAAAATCACCGCTTTGGGGTTTGGGCCAAAACCGTGTAAACTGAATGTAATCATGAAGAAACATCCAAAAATCCTAAATTGAAGAACACACTTCAAAACAACTGGCCAGTACTCTTCAAAAGTTTTCAAGTTTATGAAAAAGAAAGACTCAAGAAGCATTTCTGATTGAAGGACTAAAGAGATATCACTGTGGACTGTGATTGCAGCCATGAAATTAAAAGACATTTGCTCCTTAGAAGAAAAGCTTTGACAGACCTAGACAGCATATTAGAAAGCAGAGACATCACTTTGCTGACAAAGGTCCATGTAGTCAAAGCTATGGTTTTTCCCTGAGTCATGTACAGAAGTGAGAGTTAAACCATAAAGAAAATTGAGGGCTGAAGAATTCATGCTTTCAAACTGTGGTGCTGGAGAAGACTCTCAACTCTGCATATTCATTGGAGCGACTGATGCTGAAGCCGAAGCTCCAATACTTTGGTCACCTGATGCGAAAAGATGACTTGTTAGAAAAGACCCTTATCCTGGGCAAGATTGAAGGCAAAAGGAGAAGGGGGTGATAGAGGATCAGATGGTTAGATAGCATCACTGACTCAATGGACATGAATCTGAGTAAATTCCAGGAGATAGTGAAGGACAGGGAAGCCTGGTGTGCTGCAGTCCATGGGGTCGCAAAGAGTTGGGCATGACTTAGCAACTAAACAACAACAAAAAAGACATCAACTAAATGTGATGTCTGACCCTGCATTGGATTCTGGACCAGAAAGGAAACATTACTGGGACAACTGGCAATATCTGCATAGAATTTGTAGGTTAGGTCATAACATGGGATCAGTGTTAATTTCTTGGTTTTGACCATTGTACTATGTCTACGTAAGATGGCAACCTTTGGGGGAAATCAGGGATAGTAGAGCTTTCTACTGCTTCAGCAACATTTTTGTAAGGTATGAAATGATCTCAACTTGAAAAGGCAAAAAATAAAAGTAAATTAACAACAGTAAGCAGGTAAGTAATTGAGAGAGGTGATGAGTGCTGTATCGGTGAGAAGAGAGGTAGAAAAGAGCAAAAGGGAAGGTTTGACATCAGCCTGCCAGGAATCCCAATTATGCTGAGGCCGCAGCAAGCGCAGAGTACCCAGCTCAAAACAGAGGGAGGGTGCTCTGGCCAAGAAGTAGCTCTGCAATGGCCCCGAGGCGGGAGAGTCTTTGCTGCTCATCCCCAGGAACACACAGTGGAGAAGTATAGTGGGAGCTTATGGATGGCCTTGGAAGACAGCCAATTTTGAAGGGCCCTGGGGATCCTAAGGAAAAGCATGGAATGCTACTCCAAGTGTATTAGGAAGTTTTTGGCCATTGTGTAAATTTCCTTTGAGACACTTATGATTCTTTGAAACTACAATCTGTAGCGGGTCTCCTTGATTAATGCCAGCCTGCCCGAGAGAACAGGAACTCTGGCCATCACGTGCTCCCTTGCAAAGCATGTAGCAGCCATGCAAGGTTCATGGTAGGGGAGGGCAGAGAGAAGTGAATGGACAAAGGCTATGGTGCTGGGAGGCCTGGGTGGCTCGGTGTGGGCTGTGAATTGAATTGTGTCTCTAAAAAGACAGTACCAGTAAATGTGACCTTATTTGGAAACAAGGTCCCTGCTGATTTAGATGCAGTCGTGCTGGATAAGGGTGGACCCGAACCCAGTGACTGATGTCTTCATAAGAGAGAGGAGAGGGAGGTTTGGCTACAAAGCCATAGACACACACGCAGAAAAGACAGTCATGTGAAGACAGAGGGAAAGACTAAAACGATGCACTTACAAGCCAAGGATGCCCTGGGCCCCCAGAAGCTGGAAGAGGCAGGAAGGACCCTCCCTTGGAGCCTCCAGAGAGAGGCAGCGCTGCCCACACCTTGATTTCAGGCTTCTGGTCTCCAGACTGTGAAAGAATAAAATCCTGCCCTTTTCAGTCCTGTAGTTTGCTGTCCTTGGTTATGAAGGCTCCAAAATGCACAGCCATAGGGGGAAGAGAGGTGACAACCTTGGCCTCTGCCATTCTGTGCACCCCTTCAGGCTACTGACCACATCTATATTAAATAGTTGCTTATTAAATATCATTTACTTAAAGTGTTACTTAATTTTTAAAAAATCCAATGCAGACCAAACCCCTTTTAAAACTCAGTCTTATCTTTGGCAATGTGGGCTGTGAAAGCCTGATTTTGCTACAGTAACAGCCACTGCCGGTGCTTTTTAACACCCTCTAAAATCGATGTGTAACCACTGGAATAAGAAATGCTCACCACTGCACCTAAAATCACCTGGCACACCTCCCAGAACCTCGGAACAAGCCAATTAGGATAGAAAAAAAAAAAAAAAAAAGCGAGTGTTTTTCTTTTGCTTTTTGCCCCCAACAGAAAGATATCTGAAGACCTGATATTTCTCCATCTGCACTGGCTACGAACCCCACACCTTCTCTCCCCCACCCCTGCCCCTATTGACCCAGACCCATGCTTTTCATGATCTTTGACGAAAACAGGACGGTGAACCTGGGTGTAAACCAGCTCCCATTTTTCATCTGGAAAATGAAGATAATCACGTCCATCCAATAGAAGTGTTGTGAACAGCAGATAAGAAAAGCGCACATATTTTTTTTATTTTACGAAATACCCCGAATAGGCCAATCCACCGAGACAGAAAGCAGATTAGTGGCTGCAAGGGTTTGAGAGGAGAGAGGCGTGGAGAGTGACTGCTAATGTGTGCAGGGCTTCCTTTTGGGGTGATGAAAAGATTCTGGAACTCGACAGAGCTGATGTTTGCATGACCTGGTGAACATCTTAAATGCCACTGAATTTTAATCGTATGCTTTAAAGTGGTTAAAATGGTAATGTTTATGTTAGGTGTATTTTACTCTATTTTATTTGTTAATTGAATATGAAGCACCTGCCTGGGGTAGCCAACTCTCCACCCTCTGAGCCCCAGTTTCCTTGTCTGCAAAATGGAGGCACAGACAGAACCTGGGCCATGGGAGGCCTTGCAGCCGGTCCATAGCAATGGCTGGAACGTGGAAGCACTCCATCAGGCTGCCGACTGGCTGCCTCCTGGGTGGTTATGGGGTGAGACCACAAAGCACCGTGCTCAAGACAGGCTCCGAAGTCTTCTTCTCCCTAAGGCCCCAGGCAGGCTCCACGTGATGTCTGCCGTGCAGCCCACTGCTGGCATTCTGACTCACAATCACACAACAGGCTGGAGCACATCAGATCTGAAACCCCAATAGTCTGGTCTGAGCAATTGGACGCTCCGGATTTCATTCTGCAGGTAATTTCAATGACACGATCTAATTTCAAATGTCCTGCTCTTATGAATGCAAAAGCAGCATAATTTTTAATTAGTGGGTAAACAGTAAATAATGGATGGCGGCAAGTGGACACCACTGTTAATTAAAAATCCATGGTTGATAAAAATCAATTTGGCCCACGCATTTACCTCCGTCTATCAGGTCCCTGAGAAAAGTCATGCAAGCCAGCCCATGGCACCATCTGCTTTCCGTGTGGTTTCCTGAGCCCAGACTTTTCTAGGGGAGAAGAGAGGGAGAGAGAGAAAAGAAATCTATAAGCAGCCTCCAAAGCTAGGACTGGAAGCATTTCATGAGTTTATTTCTCATCGGTTGGTTTCATTTTTTGTAACCTTGAAGTTGAAGCTCCGGCCCGGAGGCAGTATCATGCTCCACTCTGAGCTTTTTACCAAGAAGGGCTCCATTCTGTGTTTTGTGTGTACATGTTCTGAATACGGTGAGATTCTACCATATCTCATCACTTGAATTAATTAAATCCCAAATTTTCACAGAAGTAAAAGACAAATTAAAAGACACTTAGTGGGAAGATGGTATCTGAGGAGTCATGTCAAAACACAAAATGTTTTTTGGTGTCCAAAAAAAAAATAAAAACTAAAATTTTTTTAAGTTAAAAAAAATACCATGTTGTGAAAGCAATGTCTTCTTGGTAGCTCAAGAAGAAGGTGTGAAGCGTGGATACCCTTGCATGTGTGTTTCAGCTCCAGACTCCCAATTAGCCTTGCTGGGCGTTTGGCCCAACTCAGGGGCCTCAGCGTCCTGGCTCTGGTGTCCAAGAGACTAGATGTGCCCGAGCGAACACAGAACTACTCTTTCAAGACTCTCCTTGCATGGAGTTACTCTGAGGAGTGGCCCTGACAGCCCTTGGGGCAATCCAAGTGCCCCCTGTCCCTGGGGACACCGCAGCGCTGGCGCGCCAGCTGTCTGTCTCCATCTCTCTTATTTGGCTGATTGAAGTCCATAAATCAGGTGTAGGGCACAGCAGGAACATACGAGGATCCAGTGCTGCAGCATTTTCACTCATTCATCCCTTCAACCCCTTCCCTTGCTTGTGATTCTAAAGGAGCCACAGTTAAGCTGACAGGCCAGAGCCCACAGCCTGGCTCCAAGCCTGGCTCCATCCCCTGGGGCAGGCCAGGCCCGGGGCCAGCTGAGCCCAGTTCACTGAGCCCTTGGCTCTGCCCGTCATGGGAAGTCGAGACTAACACCGTTCCCTAGGGTCATCGTGATGGTGAGCTAACGTGTAAAAATATTTATAAAATAACATAATAAAGATGCCCAGAGTCGGTACCCAGCTAACAGGGGCTGCTGCCGCCTCTTGTCATCACCATCAGCATCATTCCAGCTTTCTCAGCTGGTCCCAGGGGAACCCAAGAGTCTCCCAGGGAGACCCCAGACCTCCAGGAAAGTGAGGAATCCATTCTGGCAGGCCAGGGGGGAGCAGAGAGCTTGGGGGCCCTGGAAGACTGCTGCAAAGGGGCAAGGAGGGGACCCCAAGCCTCCTGGCCCGAACACCTTTCCTGAACCTGGTACGGTGGAGGGGGAAACACCCTGAGAAGGCTGGCGATGGAGTGGGGCCAGCGGGTTGCAGCGACTGTAACATTTGGATGCTGCTCACCACCAAGCTTACAGCCTCCCGCATCTGGGCCATGTCAAGCCCGCCTCTCTGAGTGGGGATGACAGTTTCCAGGGGAATTGCTGCTCTTTAGCAGATGAAAGGCCTGGTGCTCTCACCTCTGAGCCACTCCTAGAAGTGAAGATCTAACCAGGCCTGTCTGGTCTCCACCAGATGATCATATCTGGCAGGGGAGGGAGGGGTCCCTGGGGAGGGTAGGGGGCCATCTTCCATGAGCCCTCTGAGTCCCCCATCCCCACCCCTACTGCCCTTCTGTTGGCCTNTCTCACCTCTGAGCCACTCCTAGAAGTGAAGATCTAACCAGGCCTGTCTGGTCTCCACCAGATGATCATATCTGGCAGGGGAGGGAGGGGTCCCTGGGGAGGGTAGGGGGCCATCTTCCATGAGCCCTCTGAGTCCCCCATCCCCACCCCTATTGCCCTTCTGTTGGCCTCGGGCCTCAGCCCGGGCCCTACCACACACGTCCTGAGCATCACTGTGTACCCCAGTGCCTTCCTGGTCCACCCATGTCGAGATGGACAACGCCTGGGCCTGGCACCACCGAGAGACCATGAAGGGAGTGGCCGCGAGGGACAGGTGCAGGTCTAGCTGCTCCAGGGGGCAGAGGTCAGGCTGAACCTGGGCTCGTAGGGGAGAGGATGGCAGTCCCACTGTCCGGCTCCTCTGTCTGGGTCCTGGCTGCCTCCTGCCCCTGGTGCAGGGCCTTTCCACAACTGCCCAGGGGCACTTGGCCACAGGAGGAGGTGCAGGTGGGCGCAGACCCTTGCCTAGCTCTCTGCTGTCCCCTGAGCCAGGAGGGGGATGCCAGTCAGCTAGAGAACCAGGGTGTGCCTAGATTGCTGACCTGAGTCTGTCTGCTTTGCACAGCAGAGGCAGCTGGGATGGCAGGGGCAGGCCGCCTGCGCTGGGAACCACGCTGCCAGCAGCCCCTGCCCAACAGAGCCTCAGTCACCGCGCTGCTGCCTCCACGCCTGGACGGGCCCTGGATCTCCACTGGGTAAGATCCGAGGGTCATACTGACCACAGGCCCCTGGGCTGGGAGACCTTGCCCTGAACCTCTGTGTTCACATCTGTGAAATGGGCACAATTCATCCGGTTGTCCAGAGGCTGCCCAGGCATGGGCTTGCTTGTCACCCTCCCCAGAATGAGCCTAGGAGGCTGGAAGGAGCCATCCACCCAATTCTTTTCACCTGATAGTCTCACCTGATGTTTCCGAGGCCCCACTGCTGCTCTGAGGGGTGGGCTTGGCGCTCTGCCCTCACTGGTGGGGCAGCCAGGACAGTCCTCCCTCCCAGGGTCAGAGAGAAGGCAGGCAGCGTCCTCACCCACCATCCCCTTGGGCCAGTCCCACTCTGGTGTCAAGGACTGAACTTTGCATGTCCTCCATGCACCTCCTGAGGTCAGGGGGATAATTCCACTGACAAACATCTGCTAGTAGCTCCTTGGGGTGGGTGGGGACTTGAGATCTGCAAAGTTGCTCTGGATGCATTCCCAGGCTCTGCCCCCACCTTGGGTCCATGGGCCAGGTGGGATTAAGGCATCACTGGCCAGGGTCACTGTGAGATAGAACATGGGGAGGAAGGGGGCTGGCTGCAGGCTGTTCTTGTCCTGGGACAACAGCATTCCAGATAGTTCTAGAAGCTTCTAGTATTTTCTTCCTAGAAAGTCCTCCATTGTACCCTTCAGATAGGGTCTGCTGCTTTCAGGGAGCAGCATAGGGAAGGACCCAGAGTCTGAGAACCACGAGGACATCTAGTGCAACCTACTACCTTCCCTTGGGCAAATCTCCCCACGCTGGGGTGTGAGTCACTTCTCTCTGTGTTTAACTACCACCGTGTACTGATTCTTACAGGTGGTAGTTCTTCTTACGATTCTTCTTAAGAAGAATCTTTACGATTTCCTGACGATTCTTCTTTAAACCAACTTGCTTTTGTTGGTGTAATTATATTAATGTATTTTTACAGCTTTATTGGGGGATACTTGGTATACTGTACACATTTACAGTACTGTGATTATGTTTTAAAGGAAGTGTAATATCACTATGGATATGGAGAGCTGAGCCACTTGCCATAAACAGGAGGTAACCATAAAAAAAAAAGTCTGAAAACAAAACAACATCATTAAGTTCTCACCCGATTCTCTCACTGCCTGCCTAAGGCCCCAAGTCTGTTTGCTTTGGGAGAAAGGGGAGGTTGGTGTTGAAGACATAGGATAGAAAGAAAAGGCTGGTGAGAACATGTTTCTCCTGCTCCAGCAGCCCTAGTACGAAAAATACTGAGAAAATAACAGTCCAGGTACTGCCTGTTTGTGGGGGGGCTTGTCCACCGTCTACCCCAGCTGAGTACCCACGGGAATGTCCCAGATGCTCCCTGACCCCAGCCCAGGGTGTGACAGGGTCCAGGAGTCCTGTTTTCATCACCAGCAGAATAAGGCCTGAGGACCAGGGCTGGCTTTGTAAATAAAGCTTTACTGGCACACAACCACACCCATTACATACAGTACTGTCTCTGGCTACTTGGCTCCAAGACCTCAATCTTAGGTAATTGCAACAAAGACCACCTGGCCACAAAGACAAAATAGTTATTGTCTGACTCTTTCCATGGAAAGTGTGCTGACCCCCCCAGTTTAGGTCAACAGGTCTGTCACAGTCTTGGATGAAGCCTGGTTTGGGGTGGCGGGGAGTGGTGGTGGTCAGCTTAGCAAATGGGGAGACAATGTAAGCGTTCATCACTCATGAGTCACTCAGTGAGGACCAGGGTTGGGGGATCCAGTGTGTGCCTGGTCCTGCAGCAGGTGCCAGGAATCCACTGGGGAGAGAACAGGCAGGACTCTGCCTCCTGGAGCTCAGAGCACAGGGTTCCCCACACAAAGCAAAGGAGCCCCCATTTCTTAAACACCTCCCAGGTGCCATCACTGTGCTGGTTGCTTCCTGGGAGCCCGGCCTGTGGATCTGATGCCTAAGTCCAGAGGAAGAAGTTGGGCGTCATCCCAGGTCACACTCCTCATGAGGGACTGAAATGGAGTTTGAACCAGGGGCCTCTGGCTGCAAAGCCTGTGTGTTTCCTGGACCAATAGAGATCCCTGGGGGACCCAGGCCAGAATGGGGGAGATGTTGGCTGAAAAAGGTGCTCAGTACCGAATGGAAGGAAAGCTTCTGTTGAGACCATAAGGCAAGGGGAGAAGGCCCCCAGCACGCAGAGTGGGGCTGAGGGCAGCTGGGGGAACTGAGCCTGCAGGCCTGAGAGAAGGCTGCGGGAGGTGGAGCCCGGAGCCGCCCGGGCTTCACCAGGCACGAGCTCAGCTCACTGCCCTGCACCCCGTCTCCCTCTGCCCCGCAGCTGCGAGGTGCGCCCGGGACCCGAGTTCCTCACCCGCTCCTATACTTTCTACCCCAACCGCCTGTTCCGCGCCTACCAGTTCTTCTACCGCGACCCCTCGTGCAGCGAGCCCGCCCACTCGCTGCTCATCAAGGGCAGGGTGCGCCTGCGCCGGGCCTCCTGGGTCACCCGCGGCGCCACGGAGGCCGACTACCATCTGCACAAGGTGGGCGTCGTCTTCCACAGCCGCCGCGCCCTGCTCGACGTGGCCGCGCGCCTGGACCACAGTAAGGCGGGCCGGGACTGCGCGCACCGCCTGCCCCCGGCGCGGGCCTGGCTGCCCGGGGCCCTGTACGAGCTGCTGGGCGCCGGGGCTGAGCGTGACTGCGCGGCCGCCTTGGGCTTCACCATGCACGAGCTCAGCCTGGTGCGCGTGCAGCGCCGCTTGCAGCCCGAGCCCCGGGCCGCGCCCCGCCTGGTGGAGGAGCTGTACCTGGGGGACATCCACACCGACAGGGCCGAGCGGCGGCACTACCGGCCCACCGGCTACCAGCGTCCTCTGCAGAGCGCCCTGGTGAGTCTAGGGCCCAGGGAGGGTGAGTTCTGAGAGCCTGGGGGCCTGTCCCTGCCTGGAGCCCTCCTCCCCCCTCACTCCGACCCCACACTGGTCTGCTGGCCTCAGGACCTTTGCACATGCTCTTCCCTCTGCTTGAGGCCTTTCCTCAGGTCTGGACAGGACTGGCTTTTCCCAGCAGGAGCTCCTGGGTTGCCTTCTTGAATTTGGACCTCCTGGACTCTGGAGGGTGCTTTCCTGCCCCTGCTGGGATGGTGCAGGTCCCTGTCCCTGAGGGCTCTGCTCCACTGTCCCCTCCCATCCCCACTCTGCACACACTCAGGGCTGCACTGTTTATTTGCAGGTTGACTGCCTTGCCCCAGCAGCACTGGATCCTCTGCATAGGGGAAGCCCCCTGCCCCTCTGTGTCCCCACCCAGAGGCCAGGGGCTGGCACACTTGCTGGGCCCATAAACGTTGCTATATGAACTGGGGGGTTGAGGGGCACTGAAGCCACAGGGCTACAGGGCTTTGCTGCCCACTCTCACAATTAGAAGAATTTTTAATTCTTTTGAGTTTAGGTTGAGATTAGTAGAAATGAAGTTAAGGTTAGGATGCTGGTTTAAGAATGTCTGTAATAGATACCCAAGGGATATTTTTCAAAAGTGAAAATCGTTCAGGTATCCTTATCAAGTGGTCTTTGAACCCACAGGCAACCCTCACACATTCAGCATGTATTGAGTGCCTGCTGTATACTAGACACTTAAGGAATTAAATCAAATGAGGCAGAGCACCCACTGTGTATGGGGGGGCAATGGGAGGCGGGGGCACCCTCTGCTCTCTCTCCTCCTCCCTCTTCCCTCCTCCCAACTCAGGATCTGGGAGGAAGCACAATAAGAAGTTCTTACAATCAGAAAATTAGCCTGAGTTCTTTTCATGACCTTGAAACAATTCTCTGTTTGCCAGCCAATGTTCCAGGCTACTCTGATGTCCATCCTTCTCAGAGCGGAGAAAGTGCTGGTAGTGGGGTGATTACTGGCACCCATCACCTCATTAGGAGGGCAGTCTCCTCCGGACACAGAGAGAAAGGACCCCAAGGTGCAGAGGATGACACCGTCCCTGGGGCCATACACTTATCCTTCTGCTGCCTGACCACCCAGGGTACCCATGCAACCTGCAGTGCGATTGCTAAGCAGGACACACGTGCATGTGAGCCTGGGCCGGCAGGCCAGATGTGCAGACATTAAATTAAATGTCTTCAAACCAACTGCCCCCCTCCCCATAGAAAAAGAAAAAGGAAGATAATTTCAAAGATGGATACACTGCAGATAGACTCTCAAGTAACAAATTAGTCATAACCTTAAGCTCTCTGGGTCCCAAGCCTTGCCCACAGCCCAAACCAGATGGTAAATATGAACATTTCTAGAAGTTAATTTAAAGCCAATTTGATCCCCAAAATCATTGCCTGGATATAGAGTCCTAATCGACCAAAATCATCTAAGCCTGGTGTCACCTCTAGGGGTTAATTAGAAGCTGTTCTGTGGTGTTGGGATAACTTTATGTAACAAGCTTAAATCAGAAGGAGTTTGGCTTGCACACAAGTGTGAATTCTGCTGGCCAGGGTCTTGTGTATTAACACGTGCAACTCCGGACCTGTGCACAGTGATGCCCGGGAAGGTTTTTTGAGGGAGATGGGTATTTCCTTCCACCCTCTTCCAGAGCATCGGAGAAGGAAATGCTTTCTCTTCCCCGCTCTCACCTTCCAGTCACGCTTGTTCTCCATTTGTTTCTGCCATTGCAGAAGACTGGTTGCCCCAGATCATCAGCCAGCATCCCCAGATAGCCTGTATACAGAAGATATATCTTTTGAGGGAGAAAGGCAGGCCAGAGATTATTTTGATATAATACATTATGTCCTGTCAATACACATTAGTGTAACAACAATTGGAATGTGGGTTAAAATGCCTAAATTAGGGGAGATTCTTATCAGCCAGCACTCCAACTACCAGCACTCCAGCTAACTACCCAGCTTTCTTGCTTCTTTGTTACAAACATTTCTGTAGCCATTTATTTAGCATTGCCAAGTGCTTTCAGGTCCTCTGGGTCAAAATCCCCCCAAACAAAAAGAATATCATTTTCTGTGTGATAGAAGTAGCATTCCGGGCAAATGTAGGTTCATCATAGAAATAAATAAGAAGAGCTTATAATGTAGCAATCCAAAATAGAAAAAAAAGTTCTCACTCATCCAATATGTCCTTTCTAAATCAGAACTCCCAAATGCCCCTTGTTTGGCATGAGACTCACCCAGCGGCAATCTGTGGAAATATGTTTTGTTTTTTTTTCTTGGCAAGAAAAAAAACTTGGATCTGTTTTCCCAGCTGGACCCTCAAGAAGCATTTCCCTTCCTGGCCCTGTTGTACGCCCTTGGCCCTGAGTCCCCTTCTGGAGCAGCTAAAGCTAGAGATGCTTGCTTTGACAAGAGGCTGTTCCAAGACATTTACCTTTCAGAATGATGCTCTCAACTAAATTCTGGGCAGCAGCTCCCTTAAAAAAAAAAAGAAAAAAAAAGTCAGTATCTTGTTTCTTCTTGGCCTGGACTGAGCTTTTTCACTCCAAAAGCAGACTGACTCCTCCCACGCAGTTTGGTTCAGCATCTGCATCCTGTTGACGTGTTTTACTGTAAACCCAACTCATGAGAATTTATACGGCAGAGGTAACTGTAAATAAGGCCAAAGAGAGAGAAAAACAAAATCCACAGCCTCAGGCACCTGAGGACTGTGACCTCACCCGACAGTGCAGTGGGAACTGGGTTTCCAGTTCTAAACAACACAGGAATGAACATCTTTGTGTCTCAGCACTTTGCCAACTTTCCAGCCACCTCAGCACAGACCTTCAGCAAGCGGGTTCTGGGGGCATGAGAATTTTAGTGGCTCTAAAGTAACAGCGCATGGAAAGCGCTCAGCCCAGCTCGCGCCCCTTAAAGAAAGTGAAAGTGAAGCCGCTCAGTTGCGTCCGACTCTTTGCAACCATAGACTGTAGCCTACCAGGCTCCTCTGTCCATGGGATTTTCTTGGCTCTTAGGAAGCACCTAACAAAGAACGAGTTGGGAGTGAAGGGAGTAACTACAGGCAAGAAGGACAGTAAACGTTAATGGTCAAATTTCAGGACCAAGCAGGCCAGGTGTGGGAAAGGACACCTCCTTTCAAATCCCAGGATAAAAGTTCCATCTCTCCTTCCTTCCTTCACCCAGTATACCTGCTGTGTACAGGAACCTTGCTCGGCTGGGGGTGGAACAGCCAGGGAGAGACGGTCTGGCTCTCTGGAGCTTACTGTCCAATGAAGGGGTGGGGGCGGAGAGAAGAGGAAAGAGGGGATGGTGCATCTCTGAGGGCCACCATCCAAGGCAAGGTCAGAAGAGGTCTCTCTGAGGCCAGTCTCTGAGCTGAGACTTAGAGGTTGGGAAGAGGGCAGTCAGGCCACGTGTTGGGGTGGAGGAGAAGGTGGGTTCCAGGTAGAAGCAGCAGCAGGTGCAAAGGCCTAGAGAGGATGGAGGAGCTGACAGAGGTCCAAGAAGAGTAAAGTGACCATGGGGTTGGAGGCGAGAATGAAGGAAGTGATGGGTGTGGGGGCGGGATCACAAGCCAGCCCACTCCAGGCGCCCTTGCACCCCACCTCTGATGTCGCCCCCTTCCCCTTTGTCTCTGCCAGCACCATGCCCACCCCTGTCCAGCCTGCAGCCTCATCGCCCGCTCTGATGAGCACCACCCACCCGTGCTGCCCCCCCAGGCGGCGCTGCCTCTGCGCCTGGGCGGCCGCTGGGTCAGCCCTGGGTGCGAGGTGCACCCTGCTGTGCTCTTCCTCACCAGGCTCTTCACCTTCCACGGGCACAACCGCTCCTGGGAAGGGTATTACCACCACTTCTCAGACCCTACCTGCCGGCAGCCCACCTTCACTGTCTATGCGGCCGGCCACTACACCAAGGGCACGCCGTCTGTCAAGGTTCGAGGTGGCACTGAGCTGGTGTTCCAGGTCACAAGGGCCCGCGTCACCCCCATGGACCGGGTCACCATGGCCATGCTCAACCTCTCTGAACCAAGCAGCTGCGGGGGCCCGGGGGCTTGGGCCCTGGGAGCCGAGCGGGACATCACCGCCACCAATGGGTGCCTGCCACTGGGCATCAGGCTGCCCCACGTGGAGTATGAGCTGTTCAGGATGGAGCGGGACCCCCTTGGGCAAAGCCTGCTCTTCATCGGACAAAGGCCCACCGATGGGTCGAGTCCCGACACTCCGGAGAAGCGGCCCACATCATATCAAGCACCCCTGGTACTCTGTGACAGCGTGGCCTGGGGCTTCTCCCTGCAGCATGGGGCTCAGCTGCAGACGCCTGTCCGTGGTGGGACACCATGTCCCCATGTGGCCCCTCTCCCCATCCTACTCCTGGTCCTCAGGCCGGCCTTCCTCCAGTGGTTGTGAAATAGGTATATACTTCCAGCTGGTGCCTCAGGACACTCGTCTGGCCCGTGGGCTCCCTCCTGGCCACAGACTGCTACACCCATGGTTGTCCTGGATAGTGATATACAGCCTGGCTACGTCAGTTCAGCACCTGTAGGGTCTGCACCACCGCCAGCAACTTAAGTCACGACCACAGACTCAGGCCTGGCAGCAAAGTCACCTGCTCCGAGTTTCTACATGCTCACTCTGATTTTCCTGGGTAGCCCGAGGGGTGGACTATGCCCATCTCCCTGCCCGATGGCACCCCAGTTCTCTCCTGGAGCCCCAGGATTCAGTGAACTGGGAACATGGTTCTCCACGTGCATGCTGCCACAGTTCTCTTGAGTCTGTGGGTTGCTGTTTAAAGATTATTAATTTGCATTTAGCAATACCAACTCAAAACCAAGCCATGAATTAAAGATGCTGCTTTGGGCTTTCAGCACAACTCAGCTCGCCGGCAGGGGCTCGTTTCTCTTTGGGGGCAACTCGGCTTTCTTGAGTTGTGACTGCTGGTGTTTGTCTGTGCCTGCCTGTGCTTCTGTGAGTCAAGCCTCAAGCTGTCAACAGCATGTGCCAAGAAATTGAGCCCTTCTGGGCCAGGGAGCAAATCAAGGTGGCCCCATCTGAGCCTAGAAGCTCGGCCTCCCTTGCCTACCCCGTATGCCAGTGCGTGGAGCTGGCGGCTGGGGCCAGGTCTTTGGGGGAAAGCAGTGTTTCCAGCCTTTGGAAAGTAATTAATACTAATGACAGCGGTAACACTAACGTGCTCTGTAATTAGGCCTGCACTGGCATCCTCTGTTTTCAAGATTCCCTGTGCTTGGCTGACAAGGAGGGAGATAAATCTCCGGTGCATCTCTGGGACCATCCGAGGGTCACTGGGCTGCCCAGCAGTGTCTGGAGGATGAGGCGGAGAGCCATGCTGTGCCCAGCCTGCCCATGCTCTCAGTTCAGAGGGAGCTGTCATCACGGTGGGGACAGGCTGTGCCTCTCCAGGGACCCTGCCTGTGTTCCCAGGGCCTCGTCTGTACACCGCAAAATTAACTGGCCTCCTGGTGGGCTCAAGGGTTTCCGAGACACTGTGCTGATGAGTCACGCCCTCCTTCCTCTGCCCGAATCCTGGAATCCTATCTATCTCTGGCTCTTATCGCAGATCTTGAACAATTGTCTGTGAGGCTAATGATGCTTTCAGAGGGAGGCTCTTGTCCTCTGTTCAACAGTGTGGGGTTCAATCAGTCCGCTGAAATTGCTAACTTATCTACCCATTCTTCTTAAAAAAAAAAAAAAAAACACCAAGTTAATATTCTCTATAGGTCTCAGAGAGCTATGAGTGTTCCTGGCATATTTACCAAAGTACAAGAAATAATTAGATTATTTACAGTCTCAGACTGCATCACAGTGGGGGTTGTGTGTGTCTGTGTTCTTGGTGGGGATGAGGGTGGGTGGTGGGAACATGTCCACGGCTGAGCAAGTCTTGTGTCTGAGGCTTGAGGCAGCCATACTGCCATTTATCATCAAATTTGAATCTTTTAATAAAATTAAACTGCCTGAAAAATGTTCCTGCTGGTTATTAAAGTCAACCAAGGGGATTATGGTTCTAAAGAAAGGAAGTGAAGTATCTTGGGGAGAACATGTGAAAGAGAATAAAACCAGCGGAGGTGAACCCGGGCTCTCTCCCTGCTGCTCCTTCGGTTCACACCACTGCCCTGTGCCAGTTAAAGCTCTCCAGGGCCTTCCAGCACACACAGAATAAAACCCCAGGTCTGGATGCACCACGGGCTGCCCTGGCTGTGCTTCTGTCTCCTGACCACACCAAGCCGTTTCCTGCCCCAGGACCTTTGCACGTGTCATTGCTGCCGCCCGGTGCTCCCTCCCCCAGATCCACAGGGATGCGACTCCTTCCATTCACATCTCGGACTGCATGCCGCCTCCTGGGGGAAGCCACCCCCCACCCCCAAGGCAGCCTCCGTTTCCTGCTCTCCTTTCTATCCACCCCGTCACTCTGCTTTCTGTTCCTTATAATGCTTGCTGATCACTGTCAGATTTATTCATGTTTAGTCTCTGTCTCGAGGGAAGGACTAACTCAGTCACCAGGATCTTTTCCAACTGGTACGGCCATACCTTGTGCTCTGTAGAACCGGGATGAATAT
This sequence comes from Oreotragus oreotragus, assembly GCA_006410675.1. Classification (NCBI taxonomy): domain Eukaryota; kingdom Metazoa; phylum Chordata; class Mammalia; order Artiodactyla; family Bovidae; genus Oreotragus; species Oreotragus oreotragus. The sequence goes on from SJYX01017888.1 coordinate 23,747, forward strand.
GGTTGGGTAAACCAAGGCTGGTGATCGCAGTTAACCTTCACCAGCAACGAAGGCACTGCCCGGTGATGCATCCCATGAGGGGGGCGCCCCACAGTGTAGGGTGGGACTTCTGCAACTTGCAGAGAGAATCCAGGCTTGGAGGAGAGAGGGATCAGCCCCAGGCCACCACAGCTGGACCCCAAGAGCCTGAGTGCAGAGCCTCTGACTTGGGGTGTCCCAATGGGGCACTGGTTCCTGGCAGGGGTGGGAGTCCTGACTGTGTTTGAAGGACATGAGCCTCCCCTAGTTGGGAAGCCTATGCTGAGGAAGAGAGAAGGTTCCTGGCCTCAGGGACTAGATGGAGGCACCCTCCCATCCTGGGCTTCCTGGTTCTGGAACATTCGACGTGTGCGTGCTAAGTTGCTTCATTCGTGTCTGACACTTTGCGACCCTAGGGACCACAGCCCACCAGGCTCCTCTGTCCATGGGATTCTCCAGGCAAGAATACTGGAGTGGGTTGCCATGCTCTCCTCCAGGGGATCTTCCTGACCCCGGGATCGAATCCACATCTCCTGCATTGGCAGACGGGTTCTTTACCATTAGCATCACCTGGGAAGCCCACTCATTGCTGACAGAAAGTTCTAGGCTCTTTTCTCCAGGGCAAGAAGCCAAGCTTCCCAGACTCTGGGCTCCAGTGACAGGTGGGTTTTGACCCAGAGGACTGAGGGGACTCTTCCAGGGCTGGGGACCCACCTTATCATTATGTTTGGACCCTCCACAGGGAACTCAAGATGGCTTTAATCAGAAGAGGGGAAAGTAAAACCAACAGTTTTCATTCAGAACAAAACAAAATTAATGTTCTCCATTGTATGTTCAGTCACGTTTAAAAAAAAAAAAAAAAAAAAAGAAACCTGTGCAGTTTATAATTTCATAGCGCAGGCTCCCAGGAGGGTAAATGAGCTTTTTTCTTTTTTAATAAAAAGTTTAAATTGTCTACAGCTCTCAGAGGCCTATTAACTAACAGATGCTGGTTATCAACAGAAGTTATTTCTCTGCTTTCTCTAAACGAACGTGCTCAGTCTCCCAGCAGTGCAGCTGGCCTGAGCTTCGCAGCTCAAGGTGACGCAGTGGCTCTGGTCCCTGGGGCCCGTGACGCAGCTGGGAGTGGGGAGGGGCAGAGCCTCCAGTCACAGGGAGGGACCGGTGTCAGTGCTGGCCCGGCCTGGACCCCCTCCCGGCCATTAGTGGAGCCGGCTAGGGAGGGGCTGCTCTGCTCAGAGGGGCTCACCTGGGCAGCAGTGTGAGACCTCCAGTCTGTTCCTTATGGCCTTAAGTGACAGACAGCTGTGGCCTTGTCACACATAAGCACCATCACACGGACGTGAGCCCGGGAGTAAATTACCTGCCAATATTCCCTAGGACTCAACTTTTCAGATTCGAGGCTGACCCTGAATCTGAGATCCCTTTGGCCACCTCCATCCTCCACCAGCCCCAGCCAGCTGGCCCCCTGCTGTCCCGAATGTGGTCCCTCCCAGGTTCTTTGCCTGTGATCCCCCCTCTGCCTGGAGCATTCTGCTCACCTCACCCCACTGTGTCACTGCCCACCAGGGCATCCTCTTTATCTCACCACAGCAATTTTCAGGATCTCAAATACCCTATTTGTTGGTTTCCTTCTTTCTTGTCAGCCTCTCTCCTCTAGGGGCTTCCCTGGTGGCTCAGATGGTAAAGAATCTGCCTGCAATGCAGGAGACCCAGGTTCAATCCCTGGGTGGGGAAGATCCCCTGGAGAAGGGAATGGCAACCCACTCCAGTCTTCTTGCCTGGAGAATTCCATGGACAGAGGAGCCTGGCGGGCTACAGTCCACGGGGGCGGGCTACAGTCCACGGGGGCGGGCTACAGTCCACGGGGGCGGGCTACAGTCCACGGGGTCGCAGAGTTGGACATGGGCGAGTGACTGACACTACTACTCTCTCCTCGAGAGTATGAGTTCCTTGACAGCCAACTCTTGACTCTCTGGCTCCCCACTGTCCCCCTGGGTATGAAACAGAGCCTGGAACAGAGTGGGGGCTCAGTAAACACTGGTTAAACGAAGAAATGCTCTGAGAACTGCCTGGAAGTGCACTGCATTCAAGCATCAAGATGGTAAACCACGTTCTTTAAATACCAGCTTGGAATTTTGTTTTTTTAATAAGATGGACAAAGCAGAACTGTGTGAACTTGAAGATACCTATTTTCTACTAGCCAGACTCTCTCTAGGAAGGAGAGTAGGTACAACTGCTGTCCCAGGAGAGGGGGTCACAGCACTGAACACAGGATCCCCTGAGAATCCATCTTGGGTTTCTCATACTTAACAGAGGTCATGGAGACTGAGGACACCCTCAGCCTCACAAATGCACCTAAGATTCCATGTTCTTGCTGCTCCGGTTCACCCACAAACAAAATGAGCTGAAACCTGATAATAATTCCTGGAGCCACCCATCTTCAACAGGAAAGACCATAACTGGCAAGTGATTCAAGAGGAATCAACAACATAGTCTAAGAGGAATGGCTTTAAATTAGGAAACTTGGTGAGGCTGGGTCTTTTCTCAGTGATGTCACGTTTGTTTCCTAAAGGCTATAATTAATAACGTATTACTCTTCCTCCTACATCTGGTATTTTTTTAATACCTCAGGAGAAAATAAATTAACAAAAAGCTTAGGTGGTTTATTGCTTCTGTTAAAATCAGCCATGTCTGTTTAATAAGACCTATAAATACTGACTTAGCATCCACTAGGAAGGTCTGCCAAGCTTCTGGCTAAAGTGGCCAGGTAGAACACATGCTTTTCCCTCCACTTTCTTCTGAAATCCCAGTAAATGTCAGGAAAGGAATAAAAAGGCACAAAATCACACAGATGAAAAAGGAAAAGAGGCAACAGCCAACAAGAGGAAAATTCTGGGATCTAGAACACAGATGGGCCCCTTTCTGTAGTCGGCTACAAGAAAGTCAAAGGAAAGAGCTGGTGGGTTGGCTGAGAGGTGGAGCTCAGAGGTGTGTCCACTGTGCCCTGAAGGCTAAGGAACTGGTGGGTCAAGGCAACTCAGAAGCAGGATAGCAGTAGGGCTGAAAACAGGAGGACCATTTGCAAGTCTATAAAAGGAGTTCTGCCCCCCAGGCCCTGTCCCTAACCCCTCTAACAACCAGCAGTTTAATCAGAGTACCTTTGGACGTGGAAACTCTTTAGGGCAAGGACAAGGTACAAGGTAAAAATGAAGTAATGACAATTCTCCACATGAAACAGTGAAGCTGTACGTTCTCTTCCTTGTTAAGGGATGATGGCCAGGCTTATGCTGCAGGCAGGAGACTGTAAGAGTCCCCTTGGGAGAAATGAGTCCCAGCTAAACCAACTACAGGGACTGACAGCTAGAAATTCCTCAGCGAGGTATCTGTTAGGTCCCTAATGAGTTAGCTTTCATTGAAATCCACTGTTCAACAAACCCCACCTTCACCCATGCACCTTCCCATCAGCTTTTTAGTGCTTCACTAAAAATACCTGCTTCTCTGGTGGCTCAGTGGTAAAGAGTCCACCTGCCAATTCAGGAGACACTGGTTTGATCCCTTGGTAGGGAAGATCCAATGAAGAAGGAAATGACAACTCACTTTGGTATTCTTGCCTGGGAAATCCCATGTACAGAGGGGTCTGGCGGGCTACAGTCCATGGGGTCACAAATGAGTCAGACATGACTTAGCAACTAAACAACCACAAATAAATAGCTAAGGATGGTCAAGGATCACCAGGCATTTGAGAAAACCTCTAAAATGGTAGAGACACAAATCTAGTCCAAAGCAAGTAGTAAGTAGTAGATAATGCAGGGGATAGACCCACAACAAAAACTATACTTTCCTCAGTGAAAAGAATGTTAACCTTTTAAAGACCACCACCATTTTTCAGTCTCTTATAACAACAAAACAGAAGCTTCTAGAAAAACAACAAAAGAAATATAATATCCTCAATGAAAAGAAAGCAGCATATACATCTAGCAACAGCAGCTGGCATCTAGCAACAGCAGCTGGCCATAAACAAATAAGAATAACTGGAAAAGAAAGAAGTCTTGAAAATGATAAATACATTAACAGAAAAAAAAATCAAAAGAAAGTTGGAGATTGAAGAATTTCCCCAGAAACAGAAAAAGGATCACACATTAAAATGGCCTCTGACTTCTTATGGGCAACACTGGAAACTGGCAATCAGTGAACAATGCTTCAAAATCCTCTAAATGATTTCCAACCTTGATTACTATACCCACTACAACTATCAACCAAGTAGGAGGGCAGAATGGAACACTTCCAGAAATGTGAAATTCTCAGAAAAATGATCTCACCCTTACTTCTCCATTAGAAATCTGCTAAAGGATAGATGCTGCCACGTTCTTCAGCAGGTAGTAAAGCAAGGAGAAAGCAAGAGACCCAGAAAACAAGAAACCCAACCCAGGAGAGAACAAAGGAAGCTCCCAAGATGAAAGGGAAGCAAGGGCCCTCCTGGGATGAGAGCTGGGCAGCAGGCCTAGAGATATCAGTCCAGAGACTAGCAAGGGATGCAGACGTCCCAGGAGGGAGCTTTCTAAGAAAACACACACACACACACTCACACATAAAAATCACAGGCTACCCAATATGCGAAAGTACTAAAGAGAGTTATACTTCTGTCAGATTTGGAGGGCTGAATTCCAGATGCATAAACTAGGCAAACAAAACACTAAGATGCAGTTATTCTGGGGGAGGCGGGGGGAAGGTCCTGGATACATACACTCATGGAACATACAAGGCAGAGCTGTGAAGAATATTTTCCTTGGAAGGAAAGCTATGACAAACCTAGACAGCATATTAAAAAGCAGAGACATCACTTTGCCAACAANGCAAACAAAACACTAAGATGCAGTTATTCTGGGGGAGGCGGGGGGAAGGTCCTGGATACATACACTCATGGAACATACAAGGCAGAGCTGTGAAGAATATTTTCCTTGGAAGGAAAGCTATGACAAACCTAGACAGCATATTAAAAAGCAGAGACATCACTTTGCCAACAAAGGTCCGTCTAATCAAAGCCATAGTTTTACCAGTAGTCCTGTACAGATGTGAGAGTTGAACCATAAAGAAGGCTGAGCACCAAAGAATCGATGCTTTCTAATTGTGTTACTGGAGGAGACTCTTGAGAATCCCCTGGATAGCAAGGAGATCAAGCTAGTCAATCCTAAAGGAAATCAACCCTGAACATTCACTGGAAGGACTGATGCTAAAGCTGAAGCTCCAATGCTTTGGCCACCTGATGAGAAGAGCTGACTCATTAAAAAAGACCATGACGCTGGGAAAGACTGAGGGCAAGAGGAGAAGGGGGCAACAGAGGATACGGTGGTTAGATGGCATCGTTAACACAATGGATGAGTTTGAGCACACTCCGGGAGATGGTGAAGGACAGGGAAGCCTGGTGTGCTGCAGTCCATGGGGTCACAGAGAGTCGGACGCAGCTGAGCAACAACCGCCAGGCATAAGGATACTTGCATAGCCAGAAATGATGACATGCCATGTGGAGAGGCCAGGAGAGGAGACTGTGCTCCAGACAGGGGTGGGCAGAAAGGTTATTGGAGCTAAACCCTTATCTTCCTTAGAAGGAAATCAAGAAATAGCACCTAGACATGAAAAATCAAGAAAAAAGCAGCACATGCACACTCTTCAGAAATATAGAGGTTAATTACCAAAAGAAATTAGTGCAAAAAACAGCTGCCTCTAGGCAATGGAAGCTAGGAGTGATGAGGGTCTGCTGGTTTTCATTACGAGCCTGTTAGAACTATTGGGCTGTTAATACCATTAAATGAAATGCTTGGGTTAAAAAACAAAATTAAAAATACCACAAGGCCAAATCCAATGACAGCACCTAGAATGTCCCTTCAAATTGCTTTTAATCCAATAAGGGGACAGAGAACTGGGGGCAGGGGTGGTGGGCTTGGGAAGGTGCCTCAGAGCCGGCAGGCTCAGCCAATGTCTGCAAATCTCGCTTGTCCTCAATGTCTGAGGCTTAGGGGAAATACTGAGGGTGTGATGGGGCCACATACCCTCCTGTCCTCCCAGGTGGCACTAGCGGCAAAGAACCCGCCTGCCAGTGCAGGAGACGTAAGAGACGCAGTTTGAGCCCTGGGTGAGGAAGATCCCCTGGAGGAGGGCGTGGCAACCGACTCCAGTGTTTTTGCCTAGAGAATCCTGTGGACAGAGGAGCCTGGTGGGCTACAGTCCAGACGGTTGCAAAGAGTCAGACACGACGGAAACAACTCAGCACACACATGACAGGGACACGGGGACTGGATGGCTGTCCTTTGATGACTTTACCATTCCTAATGGAGTTTGGAGTCACGTTTAGAACTGGCAATGTGACTGCAAGGAGAGGCTTAAAATACGACAGTGGGCCTTGGCTTGATTTTAAAGAGTCCTGCCCCCCTATACACATTTTCCTAACATTTTTGAAGTAGCATAAAGGTACATTTTTCCAGAAGTCCATAACACTTGTGTTTCTCCAAAGTTTTGCTATTTCTTTGCTTCTTTGAAGTGACCTTAGTGGTCAAATATTGCTAAGAAAACAGAAGTTCGACTTGAAAAAAAAAAAAAAGGAAGTCACGACTCTTGAGTATGATTTCCAAGGGCATTCTGTGTCTGATGCAGTGCGTCACTCCCATTTAGGACCCGGCAGGTTCTTAGGGAGCAGATCTGTCTTCTAATGCACTGACGAAAGATAATGGCAAACTGGCGTGGTTACTGCTTCAGTACAGCACCCTTTCTTGTTTAAAAAGCCCTCACCTAGAGATTGTCATCGGAGAAGGCAACGGCACCCCACTCCAGTACTCTTGCCTGGAAAATCCCATGGAAGGAGGAGCCTGGTGGGCTGCCGTCTCTGGGATCACACAGAGTCGGACACGACTGAAGCGACTTAGCAGCAGCAGCAGCAGAAATTGTCCTCCTGAGGTGAAGTAACTCAGAGGAGAAATATGACATCTCTTATATCTCATATGTGGAATCTCAAAAGAAATGACACAAATGAACTTATTTACAAAACAGAAAGAGACTCACAGACTTAGAGAAGGAACTGATAGTTGCCGGGGGGAAGGGATAGTTAGGGAATTTGGGATGCACATGTACACGCTGCTATATTTAAAATGGATAACCAACAAGGACCTACGGTGCAGCACAGGGATCTCTGCTCCGTGCTGTGATGGGCTGGATGGGAGTGGAGTTTAGGGGAGAATGCATAGCCGTATATGTATGCCTGAGTCACTTTCCTGTGCACCTGAAGCTATCACCACATTGTTAATTGGCTACACTCCAATACAAAATGAAAAGCTTAAAAAAAAAAAAAAAAGCTTCTATTTCACAGCTGGGATTTTAACCCTGTACGGATTACTACCATTTTCAGTACCTTTTATATGAGGAAGCTTTGCCACGGACTAGGAGGCTGAAACACATCCTCTTAGACCCCAGGAATGTGATGTGTGATGTTCAGACCCCAGTGCAGTAGTGAGGCTGCTGATTCGGGTCAACAGTCCGAGCTCAGTTTGCTGGCCACACAGCGTGATTTCCTCTCCCACCCAGTCCACTTCTGCACTCTTTGCAGCATGTGATTTTCCTGTTAGTGAAATCACATAGATTCCTATTTGCACTTTCATAAATGTGTCCTCAGCATCTTCATTTTTGTCATTCTGTCATCAGCCCCTTGTGTGGTGTGCCTTTCAATGTCACTGCTGATCCTTTACCCCATGAAAAGCTGCTCAACCTCACACACAGAAATCCCAGATTAAAACTGGGAAACCAAGTGCATGCTTCTGATGAGCAAAGATCAAAAGGTCAGCGAGGCAAGATGCTGGTGAAGGAACAGAAGGAAAGGAGGCAGTTCTGGGGCCACATGCCCCCACGTCCTCTGTAAGATGTGGAGTCATGGGGTCAAATTTTACATGCAGGCATCCTTCCCGTGGGGCTTCCCAAGTGGCACAGATGTAAAAGAATCTGCCTGCCAATGCATGAGATGCTGGAGATGTGGGTTCTATCCCTGGGTCAGGAAGATTTCCTGGAGGAGGAAATGGCAACCTACTCCAGTATTCTTCCCTGGAGAATCCCATGGACAGAGGAGCCTGGCAGCCTACAGTCCATAGAGTCACAGAGTCGGATACAACTAAGTGACTATGCATGCACACAATGCCCTTACCCAAGTCTCTTTCAGGAACTCTCTCCTGATATTCCAGCTCACTTACAGGGGCATTTGCTGCAGCTGTGTTTGCAGCAGCGAGACTAGAAATGACTTAGGTGCACCTCTCAGAGGGCTGGTTGAGAAAAATCACCCAGGGGAGACCCACAGAGCCATTCAGAAGTTTGTGGCCACAAAATGATCTCTAAGATGCACTATAAAGTAGCGCTCAGGACAGGGAGGGGAGTGTGTGCTGCTGCTTGTGTGTAAGAAGACACAAGGGCTCTGCACATACAGCAGCACACAGAGGGCAACTCTGGGGAGAGCTGAACAGGAAATGGGGTGTGGGGAGCCTGGGGAGAAGGGAGGCGGGTTTGGGACTGGAGGACACTGAAGAGGAGCTGTCTACCCTTCACTCTTGCATGAAGCCTTCCCGTCTGCATGTGTAACTTCCTCCAAAGAGGTCAAAATGTTTTCATTAATGTTTTAACATGAAAACCCTGGAAGATGGAGACTATCTGCCACGGCTTAAAAGACCAACGCCACCCCAGTGTGTGGGCTTGGAGGAAGTTTACACCAGTGAGTAATCAGTAAGTCAACAACAAACACCTCCCCTGACAGGAAAACACAGGGATGCAGGCCTGGTCCCCATGCTGAAGCTCTCTGGGCAAAAGTTTCCTCATCAGTAAAATGAGCAGGTTGACCTAAGTCGTTCTGTAAGGCTGATTTCGGGCACAAAATATCTGATTGTTCATTTAAACCAATTTTGTGTTCCCAAGGAACAGTAAGAGAGCTAGTGATTGGCTCTAGTATCTGGTCTAAAGCATGGCTAAAGGCTCTTAGGCCATCCATTCCAAATAATTTTACACTGAAGCATCCTTCAAATACATTCAGAGCACAGAATTTATTGAACATAACACGGAGACGGCTAGTATGGAAAGTCCATGCCTCGGCAGGGCAGGTTTCATCAGGCTGACATGGAACATGTGAGAACATGCTGTGAATAGCTCCTCTGATCTGGACATTGCAGAAACCCCCCACCCCTTCCCTCTGGGAGGTGGAAAATCAGCCATGAAACCATGAATTTATTACATATCAGATAACCAACACGTACCATGGTAGAGTCCTCTCCTGATACCAACCTTTTAAATGCACTCCATGTCAAAACAGGTCATACAACTTAAAATACATAAAAGAAAAACGATGAAAATGAAAGCATTCTAAGACATGTCTTAGAATATTCAATGCCCAAAATGTTAACATATATTGAAGTCAGGATAAAAACCCTCAGCACAACTGCAGAGATCTTTTTTTTCAAGATAGGGAGATATAAACTATGGAAAGAACAGCATGTGTTACTGAAACTACTTCTTTTCTCAAAGAGAGAGGAGGTGAAGGGAACATTTAAATAAAAATAGATCGTTTTGAGTTTCTTCTAAGAAGTTCCAAATGGCAGCAGCTTATAAACTGTGTTTTTTAAAAAAGGAAACACTAGTAAGAGAAATAAGAACCAAATGTATTTTGCGTGTTTCTCTGTACGTAGAAAAGTGAGTCAGTTCACCGAGGCTGCTTACGAATGAAAACCACAAAAAGACAATCATTCCTGTTGAGTAGTTTCTCAGCATCTCATTCAGGCTCTGACACTGAGAAGGTAAACTGACCGATGTTTGCTGAATGAGGGGGTGGTGATAAGCAAGCAGCAGTTCTTGTGCACACAGTGCCAGTAGGACAGACAATAAACTCCGACCTTTGAATCCAAAGAAAATTATCAATGGAAAAAAAAATATTTTTAAATGAATGCTGCACTAGAGGCTCACAGATGAATTCGGTTTACTGCTAAAATACAAAGGAAAGATGGCAATGCAGGCACCCAGTTCATAAAAAGAACCAGGCCTTTCTGTACTACATGGAAAAATGTCGAGTCAATGTGGGAAACACGCACGCTAATTCATTATCTTAAATCACAGAAACTATGCATTCTTGTTAGCACTAAGCCTTAATGAAATCGTGTTAAGATACCTGATTTGTCTCCCTTAGTCGGCAGTTGCTGAAGGGCAATGAACAAATAATGTAACCTTTTCTGTTCTGGCCAGACTTGTTGGGCATCAGTGAAACAAAACCCTCTGGGGCTAGAGCCGCACCTGCGGAAGCAAGGGCCAAGCTCCCTTGGCTCAGGATGCAGAGGTGGGCAGGACAGGAAGCCAGCACCTGTCCTACCCCCACATCCCTGAGCCTGAGGATTAAACACATCCACCCTGCGGTATAATAGAGTAACTGTAACAGGGCATTGTCACAGGATCAATGTTTTCTGGTTTAAAAATAAACATCAGTATTTATTCAGCAGCAGCAGACTATTCATATTACCCCACCATACTGTTTTATTCAACTGACATCTTTTAATCAAAGCAATCCATATCATGGCAACATTCCCAGGTATCATAATTGCAAGTATTTATGGCAAGTTAGATGATAATAGCTTTATTTCTGTTGCAAGTTCTTTCTTTCTTCCCTACTGATTGGGTGCAGACGTTTTCTAATGAGTTATTTCCATTAAGAACACCTAAAATCATTATAGTCATTGAGACAACTGCTCACCCACCTCTACCAGCTTCACTTTTAACTATTATACACAACTGTTTATGTGTGTTCACGTCTTCTAAGTTTTTCAAAATACCTCTCTAATGACGATAAAAGTGAAATCTTTGCTTTTCATGGTGGGGTTACAGCGAACAGAGGGAGGTCGGGTCTGCCAACTCGGGGGTGGGGGACCTTGTACACCCTGATGTTCCTGGAGGCCGAGTCTCATGTGTACCAGGTATGTGGTCAACGAAGATTCAGACACAGGAGGAAGTGGGTTAGTGAATTTATCTTGCTAAGGATGCACTTCCACAGCCTCCCCGGCCTGCCTGTCAGCTGATGCGCTTTAGTGGGGTCTGCTGTGGCGGGCCCCCCTTCAGTGATTTCCCGGAGGGGTCTGGGACCAGCGGCTGTGCTGCTGTAATCCCCAGCAGGCCCCTTCTGTGATGCCGGTTTTTAATGCTGGTTTTTTGCTTCACGTTTCACTTACAAGTTATGTAAAGTCTCCACGGAAAGCCTCATCATCACCTTGTGAGACAGACTAGTCATTTTCTCTCTCAAGCCCCCAAATTCATTCCCCAGGAGCATCACGCAGAGATCTTCAGGCAATGAAAAAATGGAAAATGCACATTTCTTCACTGTCTGAAGTGTGTTTAGTTTCCAAAAGAAAAATAAAGCAGCATCTGAATTAGAGTCCAGACTCTACTTTGTATGCAAAACCAACCACAGAATGGATGAAGGCAAACAGACAAGGTGCACGAAGGGTGCACAACGCGGAGAGGGGCCCCCACTAATTCACCGAGGCCTCTCTTACTGCCCGAGGGGTTTTTGAAGCTGAAACAGCGTCTTAGAGATTTAGGCCCTCGCCAGGAGGCTTCCCAGAGACTGAATTCGTTCCAAACTAGAGGTTCTAAGAAGTTGCTCTGTTTAACCTCCTGGAGGCTTCCTCTTGTGCAAAACAGAACCCTTGCTCCCCAATGTATCACAGTTGTCATGAGGATTGAGTCAATGAACAAGCATAGAGGAAATGCTCTGCACAGGGTAGGGAGGGCATCCTAACAACAGCAACTTTCCTTGCAAGGTTACTATCAGAGAAGCTCTGAAGAAGGCTTTTAAAAAACAAGAGCTTTCTCCATATCCAATCAGGCTGGGAACTCTGAGAGACCCCACTTCTCATGGGGCACAGGGGTTCCCGAGCGCCTTTTCTGGTCTTGTGGGACCTGCTCGCCCAGCTGGAGTCATCCATCAAACGGCGTGGCGGACCTCCTGAACACAGCCCCATTCCTGCTCACATCTCAGCACCAGTGACTGCCACCCAAGGTTCACTGTGCAAGGTCTCCAGAGAGGGAACTCTGGTGAGTTAATGTATTACTTAGGGCTCCTCCTGCTCCAGCCCCCCAGCCTCAACAGGAAGGGGCCATGAGACAAGCCGCTCCCGCCCCAGGGCCCCAGTGAAACGTGTGTCAGGGAACTGCCATCACCAACAGGGGGTACCGTGGCCTCTCCACCTGCCAATGCTGATGTTACTCAAGTGTTCAAGGTGACTTTCAAGTCCACATCCAACTCTCTGGGTTTTTTATCAACAATTTCACAAACAAACTGTAAACAAAAACTTGTAAATGAGCCAGTTCTTTAGAGAAGGAACTGAAAATGATAAATGGCATTCTATATTGGCGTGGATTCTGAGTTTGTAAATATATTTTTCTGTGCAAAAAAAGACACCATTTGAAAAATGTTAAGCTACTTACATATGGTATATATGCTACACACACACACAGCTTGTTTGCAAATTAATTTGAAAGGCTATTTAGCTGTGAGCTATCACTGCATTCAGTTATATCTGACTCAACACAGCCTGCAAGTCCAGTAGCGATACTTTCCAATAGCAATTCTTTTCCTGGGATTTGTTTGAAAGCGTTTAGGTTTTCACGGATCACTGGAGGTTCTTCATTTTTTCCCCCTTCTGTGTTATGTAGGTATAAGCTGTCTCTCTAGGCATAAACTGTCCACTGGTAAAAATCAATTTTGATTTTATCAGTATTTATTACCGCTGGTGCCAGCAGTTTAGAAGACTAGGAGAAGGAAAACATGCAAACTAGGAGGAGAAAAAAATTAAAGCTAGGTCCTCATGCCTACAAATAACACAGCCTGCTGGTCTTTAAGAGGTATTCCGTATGGTGCTAAGGGAGCCTAAATTATCAATTATCAATCAATAAAAATTTATAGGACTCTGTTAACTGCTTGCAGTCTCTTCAGTATCTGTGAGCTCGGGGGTGGATATTTCTAAACCAGGGAGGGCACTGCCCTCCCAGGTGCTATGAGCAGTAACTAGGGCTGCAGGCACCGGAGCAGCCTGATCGTGCCCGCCCAGCCTCCCTTCCCAGCCGACACTCTAACCAGCTTCAACCTAGCTTGTTCCAACCCAGTTTATTCCAGTGAGTTGACTCACCAGCTCAGGACAGAATAGTCTACGGGCAGGACCACCATCTACCTGGCTCACTCTCAATTTCCAGAAAAGAAACCCCAAATCTGCATGCTCTTCCAGGTTCAAGATCTTGAGTGTCCCTGGCTCTTAAAATAATGAACCAGAGCAGCAGCTGCTCCACACACGTTTTCCTCTCCTGACATGCTCTTCCCTGACCAGAGTCACTGACATGAGGTCTGGTCTTCCCATCACTACCCTTCTCTCCCTGGCGGGGGTTCCCTTCTTCCACTCAATCAGAAAGTTCAACAAACTAACAGGTGTTCACCAAGTCCCAACCCCTAAAACGGCAAGAGGTTTAATGAGATGATTAGTTTGAAGAGACAACCTTAGATTTTAAATTTTGATTTTCAGCTACACACAAATAGCCCACATCCTCTGAGACGCAGATTTCCTTTTTCCAGATGTACACAAAATACTAAGTCATTTTCAAACACCTGAAACACAGGAGCCCCAGGCACTCTTTTTGAGAACTTAAGACACCTGATACAGGCACCAGCAAAGTTGTCTCACGGGCCAGATCCCAGCAGCTGTTCTTGTGAATAAAGTTTTATTGGCACACATGGCAACCTCCTTGAAGGAAAAGTCTTCCAACTCCTGCTCTAAGGAAATGGGACTGCGCTACATCCACAGGCACTATTTGTGCATGCTCAGTCACATCCGAGACCCCACGGATTGTAGCCAGCCAGGCTCCTCTGTCCATGGTATTCTCCAGGCAAGAAACTGGAGTGGGTAGCCATTTCCTCCTCCAGGGGATCTCACATAAAGATTAACCTGCTGCAACTGCTACACTTAACAGAAACTGGCAGAACGCACATACTTCCCTGCTCAGTCTTCTCACCCCTTTTCTTAAGTACCTGGATCCACATGGAATAGACACTGGAGACTAACTTATAACTGCTGGCCGGGCTTCCACAGCTTCACGCGATGGGTCTGTGATTGGGAACTAGGTCTGTTCAATGTTTACCAAGAGTGCTCAGCATGTAAACATATGTATTTCTCATACATTGGGTCATTTTTCTTTTTAGATAGGGGTCATTTTTAAATCAAGCTTCCAATGACAAAATAATAATGATAAAAATTTTAAGTGCCCGCACCCACTTAGCAAAAGTGACAAAATGACAAAAGATCTCTTAATCTGGGGGCTTTATTTTTTTTTTTTTCTTTTTAAGATGCTACATAGTCAAACAGAACTGGATTGGTCTTTTACGGCATAAAATTAATTCACAGTCAAGCTCTCCATCACTACTTGACGGCTTATCCAAAGTTCCTCTCGAAGCCCCTCCCGCACCACCCCCACGCCCCGGCCCTGCCTAGCTGGCTCCCTCTCCCCGGCCCCTCTGCTGCCTGCCTCTCTCGCCCTGATTCCAAGTCAGGGCTGCCTGGGAAGGTCAGGACTACACTGGGGCATGGGTGCTGAAGTGTGGGTGGTGGTGAGGAGCAAAGAAAGACAGCACAGGGACCGGCTACTCTTTCCCCTAGACAGTGACCTCGAGCTGACTGCCGCTACTGAGAGTCCTCTCCCCATGGTGCCTATTACTTATCTACACAGAAAACATTTCCTGGCAGTTGTTCTCCAACGTTCCCACGAGTGCCCCTCCGTGTGTGTGTGTGTGTGTGTGTGTGTGTGTGTGTGCACGCAGAGAGCCCTGAACCTTCGGCAGCAACGCCGGCTTCACTCCACGGTGTTAGGTAGCACAGGTGGGTTTTAGGCCACAGAATTAATTAGAATCTTGTGACAGAAGACATGAGATGAAATACATTATATAAGTTAAATATGCATTAAACATCTCTGAATAATAATTCAATCTCACTACATGAACCAATAGTTATCTAGCTTGGTCCCTTGAAGAGAACAGCATTCAATGACTTTGACTTCCACAGCATCGAGTCAATCAGCAACACACACTCCCCACTGCTGATGAGCACAGCCAATGCTGCCACAGCGCCGTGCTTGGTGCCTTCAGGCCCTGTTCATCAGTCCCCAGCAACTGACGGCCAGGGTGGACATGGAGAGGCTGGCTGCAGTGAGTGAGTGGCGTGGGGAAGGACATCGACAGGGTAGGCTCCAGCTTCCCAGAGGCCAGCACCAACAGACAGGGAAGAGTGTCACGTTTGCAGAGAGGAAATCCAGCAACGTGGACCAAGGCTACAGACGCTTAAAATGACATTTACAACATGCCATTACCATTTAATCACGGTTTCCCTTGTCATTAATAAGGTTCACTCTTTGCCCCAATCATTTACTATGCGTTTTAAACTTTCTAAAAGATTGTTATATTATGTTCTATTTGTGTGTGTGTGTGCATGTGTGCACGCTGGTGCACACAAGCGGGGAGGGGTAATTTAAAGGCAAGACCTGTGAGATGTCATCATACATTAATTTCTCTTTACACATGGTTATGATAAATTTAAATCCCACACTGTGGCGGACCCATCAATCCAGTCCCCGTCTCGCATGCTGCCTCTACAAGGCGATCTTCCCTATGATCACGCCAACGATGAAGAAGAGGACGACAAGCGCCAGCAGCCGGGCGCTCAGGCCCTCCTCCTTCCCAGCCGCGGCTGCCGCGGGAGCGGGGCTGTTGCTCTGCACTGTCTTCCTCATCCGAAGTCCGTCTTCCTCCTAGGGGAGCAAACACACGTTTCAAAGACAGTCCAAAGCACCAGAAGTGGAAGGCAGCTGTACAGCTTAGCAGAGGTTTGGCAGGGGGTGGGGGGGTGGGCAGGGAGTCAGGCCCAG
>SJYX01017888.1:39884-84061 GCA_006410675.1 Oreotragus oreotragus
CCCAGACTCCATCACACGATATGGTCCCCGCCTCCTCATTTTGCAAATGGAGAAACAGCCTACAGAGAAGAGACTGGCTTGAGGCCCCTCTTCTTCCATGCATCCACCACAGTGCCGCTGGTCCCTTTGTCTGAGCAGGGCACTAATGTGGTTCTCTGGGATTTATATAAAAAAAAGTTCTTCACAGAAAAGAATCCTAAGAAATGACCGAGTAGGGGACCTGGATGCTTTTAAATGTTGAGCTCTGTCCATGGTTGATACTTGGTGAGTTACATGGAGACTGCTGGACTGAAAATGGGATGTCTGTAATATCAAAGTATAACTGAACTGGATATACACGTCTCAAAATTTTCTACTTAATGCATGGAATTTCTACCAAAGAAGAAACAATCTTTTCCATACACATGAAGATAACTTGCCACATTTTCCCCACCTACACAGACCTGTGAGAATCGACAATTTTCCTTTCTTCACAAGCCCAAATAGGGCACGCATCAAGGCCTTCCTGTTCTAATTACCCTCAACCCATCCCTGACAACCTCCACAACAGCTGCACTCTTTTCTTCTCCTTCAGTTCGTTCACACTCATCCAGTGTCTGACAGATCTGACAAGAGGCAGCCAGCACCTTAAGCCCACCCCTCCCCACACTCACGGCCATCTCTGTGGGACTGGTTATCAGCATTTGTGGCTGTGTCTCCCCGGCTACCCTGGGGCTTATTTTAAGGGCAGGGACCACCCATGGCTCTATCCCACAGTGCTGGGCACACGGGAGGGTCTTAGGAAATGTGTGGCCAAATGAAAGGATGAAACAACACAAAATAAGAAATCCTTGTTTGGCAAGATAAAGAATCTTCTAATGTCAAGACTGGTCTGATAATATTTTAAAGACACTTTGCTCAAGGGGCATGGCCAATATTGCTGCATGCTGATAAATGACTGGTGCTATTCGATTAACTTCAAAAAAAAAAAAAATGGGCACAGCAAAATACAGCATTTATTTTATTGGGTTTATATAGAAGCTATTTCCACCTATTTATCACTTTAAATGGCACAGAAGAGAAATACATTCAAGAAGAAGCTTTAGGCGTATCTTAGACTTTTAGCCAAAAGTAGAGTGTCAGCTTCATAATTTACTCCTTACTAACAGCAGTCACTGAACGAGGCAAATCGTGATTACTGCAGAGAAAGACAAGGATGCCACTTCCTAAACCCCGTTGGCCCCCCGTGTCTTCTACCTCATCAGAGTAAGAGAAGAAAGAGTCTCCTGCAGTGAATTTATGGCGTGTACCTGGTGCTATGCAGTCAGAGAGTGACAGTCTATGGTGGCTGCGGACATGATCAAGATGAAAAGAACAGACTGGCCTCAAGACTTAAGCTGCAACAAAAGATCCTACAATCAGATGTTCTGAAACACTCTCTTTAACCCTGTGTATGAAAGGCATACTTTCAACACCGGAAGGGGCCTTAACAGGGTCTTGCAAACAGAGGCCGGAAGCCGCTGTGATGGACAAAGTTACACAGTGAGTCCAAGTTTGGCTGGTCATTTCCACACCTGCCTCGCTACAGCACCAGTGCAACCTCACCCCCCAGCGCCAGGGTCACCCTCCAAAGCCAGGGCCACTCGCCAGGTCTAGGGCCATCAACTGGAGCCCCTGGTTCCCTGTAATCTTCCCCATGGATGTGATAGCATCCCAGCTCCAGTCTCCTGACCATAGTGATAGAGGATGAGACCCCACTGCTAGACCTATTTAGGATACTCAAAACTCAGAATGATGATCTCCTTAAAACAGAATACACGTCAGTCTTTACTCTCTTCAAAAAGGTTCTCATCCAATGGGGATGGAAGAGGGGCTTGAAAATGTGAATTCAAGATAACCATTGTTGTTTTTTTAATTTCAATTTACACTAATGGATTTTTTATTTGTCTGTTGTCTTTTTATGAGGGGACAAGAGTTTAAATAGTTGAAAAACTACTGCTCAAGGGACACTGGTTCTTAACTTGGGGTGCACGTAGGCATGTGTCCAAGGATTGTTTTGAGAACCTTAGGAAAGGTACAGAAACTTCAGCCTGGAGGGAAAACGTGCAAATACAAGACAACTCCCCAAATTTCATCAACCTCCTCACCCAAGACCATAGCAGCAAAGCCCCCCTTCCCTGGAGACGATCAGGAGACAAAAAGCCATTACCTTGAACTGCCTGTTCTCCTCCCGCAGCCTCTGGACTTCGCTCTGCAGCCTCTTACACTCTTCCATCACCTTCTTAACTTCAGTGTCGTCCAAGGAGGAGCTCAGAGCTTTAGACACCGTTGGTGTTTCTGTCTTTGATGCAGTTGTGGGTATAATTTTATTTATTTCTACATCATGCTGTTCAGAAATAAATGAAAGCCCAAGTGTCACCAACCACGTATTAAAGGACTTCTTCATGCCAAGTAAAGTAGGTCTCAGCAGACACCCCCAGGGGAGCGTTTCATCCAAACTGTACAATGTCACATTTACTTTTAGAACGGATCACTTTATCACCTAGTATCTTCATAATCTAAAACTGGGCTCCAGAAATTATGGATGAGGGCAAATAATGAAGTCCGGCTGAGACTAATACTTCAAAGAAAGAGAAAAGGGGCTGTGCGCACTGCACTATCAAATTCCTGCCATGAAAAATCAGCAGAGCACAGCTGTGCAAGCTCAGGAGTCATCAGCAACAAATTACCGTCACTACAGACGCGAACATCCCCCAGACTGGCTGGGTGGGGGCAGAAGGCCAGAGGGGACCCAGAGGGTGATTTGTCTCCTGAACTTAGACAATTGCAGCGATGGGATGAAGGTGCGACAAATTCAGCGTCTATTCAGGTATTTCAGCCTGGGGAGGCAATGCGTTCCTCACTTCCCCAGCCACAACTGCGCTGTGACCCCCTCTGGAGACCCACTGGGGATGAGTGAGTACGTGGGGGCCGGGGAAGCCTGGAAGCCCTCGGGGGTCCATGCGGCAAACGGAGAACAGGGAGCTCTACCCTTAGTCTCCCAGGGGAGAGGAGTGAGGCCCTGGCAGGCAAGACCTCAACACACAGAGCTAACCTCCAAGCACATAGCTGGGGCCAGAATACAGTCCTCAACTATCCACAACTGACAGAACATGCTGTGGGAAGAGGGAAGGGAAAAAAGGAACGACCACCACCACTCATTCAAAGAAATGGGATAGTGACAGTGGTCAATTAGCGAGCAGGAAAAAAATGCTAAGTAGTTTTGACACAAAGCATCAGCATTCCTGGAGATCGTTATGGATAACGCTGAGGGCTTGAACATTTCTAATACCACCACCAGCTATTAACAGCCAAGGTGGTTTAATACTCTGCATGGGTTTTAAACTGTGTTAACACAGTTTAAGTTTTTTGACTAGGGTGAAGGGAGGTCCATGCCAACCTGGCTCATGCTTTGGTTTCACACAGAGAAAAGTGAGCCAGCACCTGGGAGGGAGTCACTCCTTACCCTCAGTGCTCAGGCAGCAAAGAGGGTGATTCTCAACGGGAACTGGCTCTGCCTTGGGAAGGGCATACCGGGCAACATCGGGAGATGCTTCAGGTCATCACGACCAGGGATGCTACTGGGGTGAGGTCAAGGGTGCCACAACACACCCTGCAAGGCACAGGACAGCCCCACAGCGAAGGACTCCTGGCCCGAAAGTCAGCAGGGCTGAGGGTGAGAAATCCTCATCTAAAAGCACACTCTGACTGAAGAGAATCTGGGGATCAAGAGGTGGAGAGTTGGTGCTCAAGAGAAATGCAGACAGGGAAGCCTGCAGACAGCACTGCACAAGAGGAGCTGAGTGCTCACCGTCTTTCCCACTGTTAAATATAACAGCAACCTAGAACTTTGCCCAAGTCAAAGAAGCTCTTTGGAATTTATGACATTTCAACAGTCAACAGGTTGTGCTTTTCAAAGGCAAAAAAAATTTCAATGAGTTCTTTCTGTGAATCTTTCAAAGGCAGATTTCACAAAGGCCCACTTATTTGTTGACTTCAGCTCATTTTTCTCTTCATACATCAGAAGAAGGAAAATAATTTGCCAACTTAAATCTTGGTTTTGCAGGAGATGGTATGCAAATAAGTATCAGCTTGCAACATTCAATTATTGTTAACTATAAACATACTTACTGGTTTATCATTTTCTGCTGGCAATTCAAACACACATCTAAGTTTTGAATCCATAAGGTCTTCCGGTTTTGCCTCCTTCCACTAAAACAATTTAAATTCAATAATCAGGATATTATAAAGCTGCTAGAAGAATGATTTTCTTCCTATAACTGACAATTTCAGAAAAATACGCTTAATGAGAAAGCCCTGATGTACATCAAAAAAAGAACTTAAGTCTGCTGAGATTTCAATATTTTTAACGTGACAAGATTAAATACACCAGCTCCCCTGAATATTGATTATTCTTCACCAGCCCCGGTCGTGCTGCCGGACTCCTCCACGTCCACCAGCGCTCCTTGTCACCAGGCTGTGAAAAGCACACAGGACAGAGAAGACCACCCCTGGACCCAGAGGAGCCTTCTACCCTGCATCTGGATGGCCTAAGGACATCTGGGCTCTCCTTAAGAAAATGCAGCCTACTTCACAGGGCATGTCTTTCTAACCGGAAGCCCATACTACTTGGAGGTGATTTTAGAACACTGCCAACTACCAGCAGGGCACAGGAACGGGAAGGCCACTCTCTGTGACCCCTACTGTCTGGGCTGAGCCCCACTCCCTCAGCCTGCTGGGAGGAACACGTTCCTGACTAAATCCATGCTCTGGGAGGAGGCACTCCTGGCTTACTGCTCCTCATTTTGGCAGAGGAGAACAGGAATCCCAGATGTTCTGAGAATTATAGAGTAAACCAGCACAGCAAGAAGGTGATACAGCAAAAGGAATGAATTCCTCCACCCTGACCCCAGAACCATGCAGGAGGCAGAGAGAGCAACAGGCACCAAAAGTCAAAAATGGGAAACAGTCTCTGCGTCAAGCAAAACAGGAGCGCACAGTCATGGAAGAGCATGCCATTCAAGGGGTATGGAAGAGTGTTTAATTACACGGGGAGAATTGACAGAATACAAAGAAAGAAACTGCAAGCAGTATTTTAAGTCTGTTCCTCTGTATACACACACACACGTGTGCACAGATACATGTGCCTGTGTGCGCATATCCTAAGAACTTCAGACAAGGATCATCTCAGCATGTTGAAAATCACCGAGTGAAAGACTGCTGGCAGGCACAAGTTCAGTGATCTTCGAGGATCTGACTGCTCTGAGTATCACAGATCACCCCTTAACCGCCGGGCAGATGTGCTCTGCACTGGACAGAGGTGGCAGTCACCACCCTAACCAAGTAATCAGACGTGACGTCACTGAAGGAGGGACATGATGCCCACAGGACACTACCTTGCAAAAAAACCAAAAATACCGAACCTGAGTTTAGTCATGAGGGAAGAATGTGATTAAATCCAGAATGTGGGACATTCTCCAAGGCACCTGGTCTGGACTGTAAACAGGATGAGTGTGCACCAGCAGAACAACAAAAGGCCATTTCTTGAACTGGGAAATGCTAATATGAGTTTCTCTTTTAAACACACTATTGAATTAACGTTAAGCCTCTTAGCCATGAGGGACAGGCTACTTAACAGAGCTGAGTCTAGGAAAGAGCCTGCCCTTGTTACAATCCATTCAGGGATGGTGAAGTTTCGTGAACAGTCAGGGAACTCAGCAAAAAACAAAGTTTAGGACAGAAAAGAAGCAAATGTGGCAACTGTTAACAGGTGAATCTTAGTAAAGGTTAGACGAGTAGGCACTGCTGTTTTTTCAACTTTCAGTACATCAAAAATATGAAGAATAATATTTTAAAGTAAAGAAAAACCACCAGGCTCTCACTAACAGTGGTTGGGTCTAAAAAACTATGTGACTACAGGTCACATAGTTTTATTTTTGCTTGTTTGTATATATCCCAGATTTCCAACAAGGTACATTTCATTTTTTAATTGTTATGAACATTATCATGAAAGAAAGTAAAATTCACTTTTATTGTACCCTGAGGCCCGGCCTATAGCAGCACTCAGATATGACAGCTGCCAGACACTCTGCCTCACACTCTATACACAGCACATTTAATCCCACAACAACCCCGGGAACTAGG
Organism: Oreotragus oreotragus; assembly: GCA_006410675.1. NCBI lineage: Eukaryota > Metazoa > Chordata > Mammalia > Artiodactyla > Bovidae > Oreotragus > Oreotragus oreotragus. Next base: position 46,047 of record SJYX01017888.1, read on the forward strand.
TTTTTTCCCCCACTTTACACATGACCAAACCCTCAAGAGAGTTAATGAAAACTGCCCAAGGCCACAATGTTAGTAAAAGGCAGAGTCAGCTTCACACCCAAGGCCATGCTCTTTCACCAAGCCATGCAGCAAAGCCAAACAGAACATATTCTGGAGAGTCCACGCTGTGCATTTGCCATAAATTATTTTGATCACACAAAGTAACATGAAGCGACACACCATGTTCCAGGAAGTTTGAAAGTAGTGAATGTATCAATAATTATTTCTATGAGAAAGAATGTGAACACAAAGCCTAAAATTGCTGGTCTCTGTGAAACCTCAAATGTCTCCTTTACCCCTTACCTCCTGCCCAGGAGTTACATAAGCATGAAGGTGGTCAGCTATGCTTTTCTAAGACTGAAAGAAATGGCTGTGTGGTCACACAAGGGCCTGAAGGTAGGATGTGCATGAAACAGTACTTCAAATAAAACTTCGAAAGAGAAAAAAAAAAAAAAAACATAGTGTGAATCCTAGCTAACTCGAATTTGTAGGCATTCCTCGGACGACTCCAGTCTCTAAGTTTCAGTTGATGATCTGGAAAGTGGTGAAAATGTTGAGGCAGTCTTGCCCTTCTTTTCCAAACTGTGAGGACTAGACAGTCTGTCCTCCCTGGGCTGTGGATATTAGGGGTCTATCAGTATACTGTGACTCTCACTCACAGCACCAGGATGCCTGCTGATTTATTCACGCGTGTAAAAGGCTAGGGGTAGAACTGCCATTATAATCATCTTCTAGAAAAATCAATACAAGGGACTGGCTGTGGGGCTCTGTCCCCATGGCGACCAAAGTCTGTGGACGCTCAAGTCCTTCATAGAAGATGCTGCTGCTGCTGCTGGCACTTCACACCCACAGAGCAGAACCCAGAGAAACAGAGGCCCAACTATAATGCATCAATTGCTTATTTTATGAAAATGAAGTCAACTTATTTTTACCAAAATTAAAAGATGCAGTTGAACATGTATTTAAGGGGAGGGGGTAGAAAAATCAAAGGAATCTGGGGGGTGGGGCAGGGATACAACAACAAAAACACACAGAATGGCACTTACTAGAACCAAGCAGGGGGAGAAAAGCCTAAAGGGTTGAAGGATATTTAATATTCCACTCTCCCCCATCCCTCTAGATTCTGAGGGATCGGGAAGAAGAGGCAGAAAGCATTTTCTAGAATAAAAATTGCCCTTTTCTGCAGGGGGAGGGAAGGGTTAAGGTAGAGAACCCTCAGACCATTCAAGACACAACCCACCAGAACAAGGAACTGCTGAAGGAAACCAGGTAGAAAAGTCAGAAGGGTGTTCTGAAAGTTACATAAAATGTTAAAATCAAAGTTCTAGAAACCCATAAAGGCAGTCAAAGTACAAACCTCCTGAAAGGCACCATTCCCCTTTAAAAACAATTTTGACATATTTTGAAATGCATGCACCCACAATTCTGCACCTATTCATTTTTTTTTTTTTTTTAATTACTGGGGAAAAAAAAAAAGCATTCAGTACTTACTACTGCTTCCATATCAGAAGTGTCAGTTGGAGCAAACATAGACTGAACCATAAACTTGTGTTTACTTTTCTCATTGGGATCATAATCGAAAGGCTGTAACATCACTGAGAAAGAAAATATTTCATTAGGAGGGTCAGAGCTTGGTTACCGGCAGCCATTTGTTACGTTAATACTTGCACTTTGGTGGTAAAGCAGTTCACCAGGATGCTCTTCTCGGAGCCTCACGAAGCCCCTGGCGAAGTGAGCCCTTCGAGATGAGCAGCCTCTTCCCCGCCCTGCAGGTGTCAGGCCTGAGGCCAGGGGCGTGGAGGGACCTGCCTGAAGTCAAACAGCAGCCAGTGGCAGAGCCAGAACCGGGGCTCAGGACCCAGGTCTGCAGACTCACAGCCCCTGACCTGCCACCACGGCACACCTCACCGAACACCTGCCACAGGCCTTCCATCCAGGCCAACCAGACAGGCACCTGTACCTGTCCTGCTCAGGAAAGCGCCCACCAACCATCTCCTCAAGAACTAAGGACGGGCCACGACACCTGAGGAGCGGCTCAGGTTTCTCTCTGTGCTACGCTCCGTGTCAAGATCGTCATGGTCACACTTCAAATACATTTTTGCCAAGGATGTTAGAGAATTTTCACAACCCACACCCTCACAGCATGGAGAAGACCCCATCCGCTTTCACCACCTTTCTCCCAAGAACCTAGAGGACTCTCCCTTGCAGGCTCCCCGGACCGAGCACATTCACAGAAGGAGGGGCTGTCCTATTCTGGCCAGCCTCCCCGGGATCTACCACCCTACTCCGCTAAATGACGGCTGCTTTACCACACGAGGTTTCCTACAAGGCTTTGAGAAACCACACATCTAGTTGAGCTCCCTGAAACCTAACTTGTTCACACGCAAGGAAAGCCTGCTGTAGCCCTGATGAGCGACGAGCTCCCTGGGACTGAGCGTCCCCCTGGGGCCAGAAGCTGGACTCTGCCCTTCAGCTTTACCATCACTTCAGTTAATCCTTCAGAGGCAGGGAGTGTTGCGGAAGGTATTCTGATGCTTACTTGCAGATGGAAAAACTGAAGCACAAAAAGGTTAGCTAACTTGCCCAATACCATGATGGAGTGGCCTGGCTGGAGGGTCAATATTGAGGATCACAGGAGGGCTGAATCTCTGTCCATCCCCACCAGCACCTCCTGTGCTGGCCACTCACCAGTGTTCTCCTGCCTTTGAGCTCACTGAGAACTACCTGGGTTCTGGGTTCTTAAAGCCTCACAGTCATCCACCCCTGCAGTAGACAACCAGCCCTGCCCTAAGCCTGGTTTATAAATGAATCCGGGACCAGACCAAGTGAGGGACCTGCTCAAGGTCACCACGCTGGGAAGCAGCAAAACATGCAGGTCAGCACCCCTTCTGCCACACTGGATACTCTGAGACAGATGGGGTCACATCCCCAGATCCCCATCACGGATCTTACGCCGGATGAGGAGGAGGAACACAAACAGCCCTCTTTGTCTTGGAGGTGCACGGGTCCTTTCTCTCTTGGGGACAGAGAAAGTCTATCAATAAAATAAATACGTTCAATCTGAGGATCTGATATTCAAACTGAAACCATCAGCAGAGGGAACAAAAAGTCATTTAAAACAGGCACAGGGCTACTCCACTTGAAATTTTATTCTTGCAGGTGTAAAAGGCAGGGCTCTATCCTGGAAAAGCAGTCCTTGCTGGTGGCCTGGGACCTGGGATGGAGACAAGTCTGCTGCTGGCCTCACTGAGCTAGCAGGAGCTCTTCTGGAGCATCGCTACACACTGGGGTTTAACACTGAACCCCAGGGACAAATGGCCAGATTAGCAGGTCAACACCACAGACTTTTATTCTGAAAGCTGAATTTCCACTGCATTTTTTCCGCCTCTAAGATTGCAGTAAAGAAGATGTATGTGATAAAGAAGCCACTATCTTCACATGCACTGTGAACCTGCCTGGACAGGGAATGTCAGCTTTACTGGAGTTGGGTCACAGTCTTCCAACTACTATCAGATTAATGTTTATTTTAAAAAATTAAAGTGAATTAGGTTTTGAGAATTTCAGATCTCACCTAGCTGTGACAAAATCACGCTCCAGTATTTTTTAGAATGGGGAAGAACTTAGACTGCATTTAGATTTCAGTAGGGCACAGGTCTAGCAGAAACAGTCTCATCCTTGAGGCTCTGCTTTCCCAGCTGTGAATGGCTTCCAGTCCTCCACCATGGAGACCTCTAAGGCTGAGCCAGGATTATCTGTAAAGATGCCCAGGAGATGAGAGCCATCAGAAGATACTGCTAATTCTCAGAGAAGTTGGCTCTTTAGCTTCAACGACACTGGGTCACACACAAAGAACGGCTGCATCCAGAGTCCCTAAGACAACCCCACATAAAGAGCTGTATCCTCCCACTCTTTTCCCCTTTCCTCCAGGAGGTGCGAGCCAGAAAGAAGGGCATGTGAGCTGCAGGCCCGTCCTACAGTAAACTGACCCTTCCTTTTCATCTCTCCATCTTGTACCATGCTCCTGTCCCCAGTGCCTTCACAATGTCCCAAGAGCAAAAGGAAAATAATTTTTACTGGCACCTAGTATGGACCAGGCACCAAAGAAGGCATATTTTCCTTAGTTCTCCCATCAGTCTTCACAACAACCATCAAGATGGTCATGTCTTCCTTTTTTAGATGAGAAGACAGGGCTTAGAAGGGCTAAGCAGTCTTGCTTGGGCCCCACGGCCAATATTAACTGATGGACCAGAACTCCACACTGGTTCTGTGTCCACGGTCTGACTTCCACGGCACAGGTTCTCAAAGCATTACTCGCAGACCCCGAGACACCCCCACCCTCACGTCAGGTGGTCCATAAAGTCAAAGCTGGTCCTGATGATACCAAGACATTACATGTTTTTTCCACTGCACTGCTACCCCCAGTAACAGTGGGCACAAAAGCAACAGTGGGTGAACCTGCTGGTGCCTAAGCGTGGACACCGGACAGCAGGCACTGCTACTCATGTGCAGTGTGTTTAAAAGGCCATCTCACTTAAGAATATTCTTGATGAAGCAATAAACATCACTCACTTCACTAAATCCCAACCTTGGACAGCGCGTCTTGGCACTCTGCTCTATGAAAACACACATCAAGCATCCCTGCTGCCCTGGGAAAAGCACTTGTGTAACCGTTCTGGGTTATGAGCTAAACTGGACACTTTCTCATGGAACCACTGACAGAAAAACTATGGTCATTCACACCCAGGTATACGGCAGATATTTTCCGAAAAATGAATGAAGTGAACCAGTCACTGTAAGGAAAACAACTTGTAGCTGTTGTTGGTGATAAAATCCAGGCTTTCAAAAAAAACTTAGAATCTTGGGAAACCTCTCTCGGCCACCAAGAGCTTCAGTTTCCCCAGTGAGATCAGTAAGGAGAGTAACAAATCGCACGTTTTTGATATTGGATAATGAAATCTGTCGACAGCTGGAAGGTCTGTGTAACTCAGCTAGCATAATACTACCAAAGCCGTCAAGTGCAAGGGAAACTGATGTATCTTGGTGACACAAAGTTCAAATGGTTTACTGATACGGTGTCAAAGTCTACACTGTACTGACGAAGAAAAGTGTTGCTTGGCAAGTTTTGGCGTAGTATCAAAGAAGAATACCTACTACAATACCTATCAGTGGTAAAGGTGGTTTTACTTCATATACATTCACCGAAACAACACACTAACAGACCGAAATGCAAAGGCAACTGAGAGAACCCAGCCTGTCTTCTATCAAGCCAGAAATTAAGGAAATTTGCAAAACGTATCAAATAATGCCATTTTTTGAAAAGTTATCCTTCACTAAAAATGTGTGAATTGTATTTATTAAAGTTGTTATGAAAGAATACTTTAAAAATTTCTCAGTTTAATTTGCAATACAACAAATATTGATACAACCCACAAACCAAAAAAAAAAAAAGCTTTTTTGGTCTTTAATTTCTAAGCATACACAAAAGGGGCCCTGAGACCAAAAGGTCTGAGTACCATTATTCTACATCAGGGTGCCTCACAGGCCCCTCCAGGAGGAAAATTATATGGTTGCTAATTCAAGTGAAGGCACTGGTGGCTTCCTACAGTCCCCTCTTGGGAGAATGTACCATTTAAAAGAAAAAGCAGTTCACACAGACCAAGTTTCAAGCCCCATGTGCACACACACCTGTCCCTGAGAGGAGGAGACTGGGGCACCCCGTGCTAGGCTAACCAAACCACCTTGCCGCAGCGTGCTCCCCTCTGCAGGTGCTGCTGTCTGATACCCCTGTCACCCTCAGAACTCACAGATGTCACCAGCCCAACTCCAGGCCTAGAGTGCACTGCCTGCCAAGTCACCATGTGCAGAGTTAGAAGGACCTCAAGAAGACAGAACTTACACGGAGACCTCCAAGCTCACGAGAATGCAAGCACACAAGAAGTGGGTACTGGTGGCAACTAACCCACCTCACAGGAGCACCGGAGACAGCAGAGGGGGTGGTCAAATACCCTCTGTAAAAGGCAGGGACTCAAAACACAGAAGCACAGGTGCCCAGTGCACCTTTAAGGCCGGGGAGGAGAAAGCTTCCAACTCAGTGAAAACTGTGACCACCGGGGACCTTCAGGAAGCACAGGGTGTGAGGCGGGTGCTTGGCCCCTCCCTCTCTGCAGTGACGCTCCCTCCGCCTAGAGCAGCAGGTGAAAGACAAGGCCTTTGCAACCCACCAGCTCTCCTTCTCTGTGGGCTCCCCAACCAGCGAGCAAGAGTGAGGAGGTCAGGGGGCACTCAGACCTCCTGAAACTCCATGAAGGCTCCTGGGCTTCAGCATCTGCATCGTGCTGCCCCCAACTCATGCCCAAAAGGCTGTATTTCTCAGCCGCTATCATCTCATGTCAAGTTCAATTTGCTATACCCTATTAGCTGGAACTTTACAAGAACATGACAGAATAAATGTTGTTAATCATTTGTTCTCTCAGCTCCATACATGCAAATTGTGACAGCAATTATGTACTTTTTTCCATGACAGGCTATAAAAGAGCTTCCCATTAACTTATTTCACTTGAATTCCAGAGACACTGATGATAAAACCCTCTTAAATGAACCATCTATCCTACTCTTTAAAATGTATCGCTGATACTACAATAAAAAGAAGCCCGTTACCAGGAGACGGCCTGGAGACCAGGTCACCACTCACCAGCATTAATGCTTTGTGATACACTGTCAGCTGAATGCAGGTTGTAAAAGTGGGATCCTGGTAGAGAAGGGCCTTTCATAAAACACTGGATCAATAAGATCAGACTTTCTTCAGAAGACACGCAGAATATACAGTACTTAACACACACAAACACACACACCTCGGAGAAATGACTTGATTAAATGCTGCATAAAAGCTTATGAGAACCCGGGCAAGTCACAGATCACTTTCATCTGCATTATAATGGCAACAGAGCAAATGAACAAAAGCTTAACAGGCACCTTGGCACCTGCTTTATTATTATTTTTTCACCTCAGAATTTTGCCTTTGGCGTGCCTCTCTCCTGTTCACAGGACCATCATCTCAGTGCAGGCCTCCTCCAACATCCAGGTTTCTCCTCTCAGACCTCCTACCTCCTCCCAGTTTCTCTCAGACAAGTTCCCTGCAGAGCCCCAATAACCCACGTATTCCATCTCCCCCAAGCACCGGCTCTCCAGCTCGATAGTCCTCAAACGAAAAAACCCCTTTCCCAAGTAAGAGACAATCAGTCCACACCCACAGTCTCCCTCTCGCAGTGTCCTGATGTGATCCAACAACTGGTCGCGCTGCTGGTCCAACAGGCGTGCACAGGGCGCCAGCCACGCCCACAGCTCCAGTGCTCTCCACGGCTCCTCTCACCACGTTGGCCTTAGGCGGCTGGCGCCCCACGCAGTCCACCTGCCCTACTCACATCCCAGTATGCCACACCTTCTCGGGCTTTCTCTGACTCTGAACTTTCTACTAGTCTGACTCTGTCACGAGGGGTCTCCAACTTCAGCTTACAGCAGACCTACCTGGAATGCACATTAAAACACAGCTGGCAGGGTCCCACCTCCAGTTTCTGATTGCATAGGTCTGGGGTGGGGTGACCTGTTCCCAGCTGTTGCTGGTCCAGGAACCACGCCCGGAGAAGGTGGGCTGAAAGCACCCCCTGAAGGCCGTCTCACCCTCTCGTCTCCTTACTGGGGATTCACTGTCAGCGGGCGCCACCCATACAGAGCTCTCCCATAGGCTCACCTTTCCCGCACTCACTCTTCATCTCCTGGTTTAAGACGGTGGATTCTAAACCTCTTATCACCACTGTCCTCTCACAATCTCTTCACTTTACGCCTCTGTCAAACTGTCCTCTACCAAACTGCATTTAGAACGTCATAATGAAGTCACTGCTCCACTTTTTGGGAAACTGATCAGAGACAAACCAGAACTCTGCCAACAGCTTAGAATAACCAGTGTTGCCACAATAAGGTGACAGAATTCTAGCCTAAAGCAAAGGACTCAGACATTTTAGTTAGACTAGGTGCCTTTATCAGGAATAAATTTATTGTTTCCTTCAGCATGCTCAAAATGTTGAAAACAAGACTAACTTCCTGGACTTCTGCCTATTCAGGGACCCATGGATGGAACTATGAGTCTAGTGGGTAATTAATCTTATCTACTTATAAATTAGTTGACGTGGAATTGTCCTTGCATTCTTTAAAGGATCTTCCAGTTCAGTATAGATCATCTTAGATAACAAACTCCTCACAGTCTGATTAACTTATTTGTGCAGTGTTTACAGTACAAATGTACCCCAATACTGCTAGAAATGAGGTGCATCATATACACGCCTAAGAACATGGCTCACTCTCTTTCATAAACAACTTTTAAAATGCACATCTATTTTCAAAATTCCAACACACTTTCCTATCTCCATTAAAGCTTTGTAATGGAATCCCACATAGCCTTTCCTGAGTACTCTCATGTTCTGATTATCAACTCACATTACGTTTGTCTTAATCTGAACCACATGCCAGGGCCACTGTGCAGGGAGAAAGGTCTGTCCTGAGGCTGGGGTTAATTTCAGACCCCTGGTTATCTCTCCCATACTTGTCCTCTGGAGTGTTCCTGTCCAGGCCTTCACTGAGGCCACCTCTCACAGCTCTTCCCTTTCATTCTGGCTTGTGATGGGCTGGACATCGCGACAGGTTAACAGAGAGTCTAAAGTAAGCGTATAAGCAGGAGAGTTAAGGTTAGAAGCCCAGGCGTATCAATGTGCAGGGACTGCCATCAACGACAGGAACATGACTTTTGGCTGCTCCCAAGTTGTGCTAGGTTTCTGCTCCTTGGCCACACTGTAACAGCTGACATTACTTTCATCTAAGTGAGGTGGACTTAATGTACTTGGATAAACCCTCTTGACCATGATCTTTTAAAATGGAAAGAATAAGTAAACTGTGTTAAACTCATAAAAAGTGAAACATGGGATTCTTGTTAAGAAATTTTAAAATTATAGTAAAGTTTTAAAGAAACCATTAAAAGCACGATTAAGCTAAATTTTTATTGGTAATCTACCCCCCTTTCTAAAAACAACAGAATCTCAACTGGAGAAAAAGATTAAAGACATCTTGTAAGTACAACTTTGAGTTGTTCTTATCTGAGAGTAGTAAGCATGATTCACGAAAACCATCTATAACAAGGTTTCGCTTATCAGAGACTTCCAAAGCAGACGATCACACGAAGAATGTGCTCTTAAGATGCCCAAACCCCCTCAAATACAGCTCCCGCTATCAGCACTTGACAGACGGATGCCTGACTTCCTTCTCTAAGGGCAGCGGGCTTAGACTCTGGTGCTAATCACCTAAAAGCTGCTGCCCAAGGTTGGCTGGTCCAGGGCAAGTGGGCTGCTCCACTAAACTGAGTCAGCAAAATCTTAGGAGGATTAATTATCAATTGCGATCCTACCCAATTACATTAATTGACCAGTGATTCCATCCAAGAAGAGCTGCTGATATTCACTCTCTGTCCTCAGGATTTTACTGGAAGAACTCTGTGCTTTAAATGTGATTGAAGTAAGTGCTGAAAGGGGCTATATGTCAGGAATGAACATTGTTCCTGAGTTCTTTGAATTTAAAATACAGATTCAGACGCCAGAAGATTTGTGTCTGTCTTTAATCCACTTTTGATTCCCAGGGTACACTTAGTAAAGTGTATCTGTACTAAATACTGGTATCTTTAACAACTCTTTCCAAGGCCCACCCTGGCAAACAGATATTTTGCATTTCTAATTTGCTTGGTACATAGGCAACCAATGTGCATAATTGAACTGCAAATGGAAGCGCGCTTGCTACTTTAGTGAAATTAGAATTCAGTGAAGGTTATAAAAATATTAAACTTAATATCATATTACAGGAAGCGTAAGTATTTTTGATGGGCCCATAATTTTACCACTTCACCTGCTGTATCTGCTGGCAAACATGGTTTGGAATATTAATGAAAAACTCCCTTGTTATTAAACTGCAGTATTAAAAAAAAAAAAAAAAACACCAACAACCACTAACAGCTTACCACAAAGACATTTTCAGAAATTATCTACCTTAAAAATATTTCCCCACCAGACAGTTCAGAAAACAGATTTAATTTTGTAAAGCTAGAACAAATGGAGAGACCCCCCACTGATTCAAACAATTCATTAATTCAAAAAGTTCTATTTTCCTTGCATCTAAAATCTCTGGGGGGAAAATCCAATCTCCTCTTCTCCAATCTCCATTTAAGTGTGCCTATTTTGCTGAGGTCCATATTTGAATAATTCAAAACCATCTCTAGTAGATGGTGTGTATCAAGGAGCAAGGGGCCAAAACCATGGCATTCTGGGCCAATTAATGCAAACACAAAGCACCCAGCACCCTCCCACCCACTGCACTGCCTCACCCAGCAGACAAGATCCTGACGGGGCAATCAGAAAGAGATGAAAGGAGGACCTATCCTCATCTAAAGGGCAAAGAGAAGGACTCACTCAGAGACTCGGGTGACCAGACCCCACAACAGCCCGCTGGGAAGTCCATCAGTTTCCAGCTATGGCACTTAAAGCTCAGTTCATACCGGTTTCCAATTGTAACTTCACCACCCGAGTTTGTAACACGGGAATTTGTTCCGTTTAAGGACCCCAGTACGAGACAGAAAGTGCCACTTTCTGAAGAAAATAAAACAGGTCAGAGCTGAGATTTTTGACACAGAATGTGAGGTCCCGAGTATCAAACTAAGCTGACAGCGGAGAAAAGGTTCCAGGGTATACCTTGAAAGACATCAGACAGCTAGAACGTCTCAGTCCCCCATAAAAACTCGACTTGCAAGCCTTCAAAACTGCAGTCTCTCTGGCCAGCTCCAGATACCATCCTCCTCCTCCTCTTTCCTCCCTGCTTGCTCCCCTTCCCTAAGAATGATTTATAACCTTTCCTAATAGCTGTTAGGGTTTTCAGAAATGGGGAAAGAACAACTTCCCTGTGCGGTATGTGCGCCATTCTGTACAGACAGGGCAACACTGCTAGTTATTTTTGGTTGACCTGATGACCTCCTTTTCGTATTTGAAAATCTACTAGTGACTTTTCGCATAAAGAAGAAAAACAAAAATTTTTTAAATTAGAATTAGAAAAATTCCATAAATTAGTTAAATACATCAAACTGATGTTATTTCCAAAAATGCGATTCAGATATTGTACACAACCCACCTTCAACAGAAACCAGCCAGTCTTTGTCAAAGTTAGTCAAAGAAAATCCAACCCCACTCTTGTACCACACTTCCAGTTAAAATTCTGCAGCACTAGTAAGTAAAACACTTTGTGACATAAATACTATTCCCTTCATCTTACAAATGAAAAAACTAGAACCTTCAGAGGTTAGTTTTGGCCAAAGACCGGCCAGCAGGCTCAACAGCAGGGCTTGGGTTTCCTCTCAGGTTTCTGCACCCAGGTCTACTCACCTCTGAGTAGAGTGGGTGCAATCCAGCTCAGCCACGCGTGCCCACAGAAGGGAAGCTGGCCTGAACCCTCTGCATTTCCCCCTGCTGGCGTCCTCCTCCTCCTCCTGAGGAGAGGCTCTCAGCTGAAGGAACCAGGAACTCCACATTCTCACCTAGACGGCATCACCTGGCTGTATTGTAAGAGAACCCTTGAAAAAGTACAATGCTTTCTGCCCCAAGACACAGCTGTCTAATAAACAGTACAGTGACACCTCAGCACAGAAAACCCCAGCAAGCGGAGGCTGGCCTCCTTTGCTGACAGGTGAAGCTGTCCCAGAAAGGCAACGAAATCAGGCTTCATCCAGGTGCACCTCAAGCACTGAGGCCAATGCACACCAAATAAAAACAAAGGAGCCCTTTCTCACGTGCAAGCATAATCTTGTCTCATTAGAAGGAAGGCCTGCAAACATAGGGACATTTTGTTACTCAACTGCTTTTCCCCAAGTACATGACACTCTGCGAGCCCAGGTATTTTGTTCTGTATTTGCTTGTGAGCAGGGCCATCCCCCAGACACTGCTGAGGCAGCTGTTGTCGTTCAGTCACTAAGCCATATCCGACTCTGCGACCCCATGAACTGCAGCACACCAGGCTCCCCTGTCCTTCACCATCTCCCGGAATTTGCTCAGATTAATGTCCACTGATGCCATCCGACCATCTCGTCCTCTGTCGTCCCCTTTTCCTCCTGCGCCCAACCTTTCCCAGCATCAGGGTCTTTTCCAACGAGTCAGCTCTTCACATCAGGTGGCCAAAGTACTGGAGTTGCAGCATCAGTCCTTCTAGTGAATATTCATGGTCGATTTCCTTTAAGATTGACTGGTGTGACCTCCTTGCTGAGGCAGTTGGTGTCACCAAAGAGCCACTGGATCAGGACAGACACCTGGCTTCCACTACCAACCAGCTCTGCCATTATCATCACGTACCTCTGATTACCCCACCCCCCACCCCCTGAACCTTTCCTTCTTATCTGCAAAAGGAAGGCCACAACCACAAAATCTTGGTCTTCCTTAGCAGACAATCATAAATCAAACAAATGCCCAGGGTTAGTTATTACTTTAAAAACTACTCCTCTGATGGGGGAGGGGTGAGTCTTTCTGAAAGACATACACTTATGCTCACCCATTCATATTTAATATCCGAAGGCACACCTACGCTGTATATCTGCCTGTTGAGACTATTTTATATTCAGAAAACGATGTTGCTGCCCCAAATTTATTGTGAAAAGTGGGTAAGTCTCATCTGCTGACAACCGTGCTTAAATATGTCATGGGCAACGAAATCAAGAGGTAAAAAAGAAGTCAACTTTAAAAAGGGAATAAAAAACATCAATTGCCCTTGATTTCAACAGAAAAACGCAAACCACATGAATCCAAGGAATGCTGAAATGCCAATATCCTGGGTCCCCCTCCCTGACCAGTGAACTACAGTGCAGAAGGTTTGGGGACCAGAGCCAGACAAGCAGGATGTACATCTTGGTTTTGTCACCGGCCAGCTTCGTGAGCCTGTGGCCACCGGAGTCATTCTGGTACAACGGGGTAACAGTAATGCATTCCATGCTGGGCAGATAACAGAAATTACATGAGATAATACGGGTGCAGACCCAGCACAGAGGAGATTCTCAACAAATGTTGGCTCCCACCCTCCTGATTCCTCCTGGATAATAACCTGATTCGAGAGTCCGAATCAGGTCTTGCAGCCTCAGAGAGAAATACACAGGGGGACAGCCAGTGTGGGTGCACCCTAATGAGAGAACCCAGAGGATGCAGGGAACAAGAGTCTGCAGAAATCATGAGATAATGAAACACCTTATATCTTTCCAAAGAGGTGAGTCATTTTCTTTCAGGTGTCAAATGAATAGCCAAATGTATCACAATCAAAATCCGTCAGGAAAAAAAGTCAGCCAGATACCCATTTCAAATGAGGAGTAGCTTCTAATGATGCCTCAGAGCCCTTGGTGACAGTCTCCTGATACTTGAAGAATTAACACACACTCCCCCAGAGCTCCTCCACAAATACAAAAGGCACTGCTGGATCCAGAAGTCCTAATGAGCTCAAAGTTTATTCCATTTCTAAAATACATTTAAACTCAAACCCATCGCTTACATCTCCTTAATTCTGAAATCCAATTCTCAGTTTGGGCACTCTACCAGCATCTTTTCAAAAGTTGGACTCTGGAAAATAAATGCACTCTCAGACAGAAAGGGTGGGGGAAAACCCATCAGACATGCACAAAACTTGCACCCTTGAATACATTCCAATTTCCTCAGCCTTCATCTCCCTTAGCTTTTCACAATCAGTAAAGTGCAGTTACCAATCATTGGAAATGACATGAGCTTAATGTCAGAAATCATTTAGCTTAAATAAGAAAATAACTCCATTTAGCTTTCTCCCACAAAGTAAAATTAAGTTTGTTTAGCCTTTTTTTTATTTATTGCCAAAGGGCAGATTTAATTTCAAGGGAGTGAAAACCCAACTCATTCTCAAGTAAAGTCTGATGTTACCACTTTAATTTTGCTCTATTGAGGCACAAAGGCTGTAAGCATTAAACTAAAGAGGCATTAATTATGGAAAAACAATAGGTGAGTGGGACCCACCAAGCCTTTTAATCAGGGGTAGGGCGCTGGGGGGAGATGCCTACCAACTTCCTTTGCTATACTGTAAACACAAGCTTGAAGAGATCCCACTGCGTCTAGGGAGACTTTTTAGCCCACCCTTCAGGCCTTCATTCTCAGAACTTACCAGATACGTTAATCGAGGCCCCTGCATCAATGATCCCACTGTTGGGCCTCACGCAGTACCTACGTGGTGCTGTGGTCTTCACTTTAAAACACACATTTCGATCTGTCGGGTTGCCAAGCTTCAGGTTGGTGGTGACAACATCGGTGAAAGGACCTGCAGAATGAGACACAGACTGGTTGGGGATCCCATGAGGACCATGTGGAGGAAAGACTGACTTATGGTATGGGGTCAGGACGGATGTGGAACGTGGTTGACCCACGATCATTTCATCATGACACACAGGAGAGATGGGCTGAGGCCGACACACTAACAGTGACAGCTAAAATCCACCACGGTCTCGTCACACCACCAGGCACCTGGCCTAGTGAGTATTCCAGCAGACAAGGTCTCCCTGATACCTCACAACTTTACTGCAAGACAAGAACACTGAGGCTAGGGAGAAAGGACCACTTGTCTAAAATTTTCATGGTAGTTAGTGGTAGCGAGGATCTGCAACCAGGCAGCCTGAGTCCAAGGCCAGCTCCTTAACCTATGCTGAACACTGATTTCCACAGTAACCAGGTGAAATCTAACAGAGAAAAGGTAAAGGACTAGACTTGGGTCCAAAATGATGACCAAAGGCAGCAGATGCAAGAAAGACTTCGAGGTGTTAGTGGTCTGTAAACATAACCCCTCAACACACAATACAGTGATGCTACAGCCAGGTCAGAGTCCTGCGGGGCAGCCCACACCTAAAACAGCGCGTTCACTTTTAACTACCCAGGCTATTGGAAGATTGAAACAAAGCTCAGTGCCCTAAGGGTATTTTTTATTATTATTTATTCATTTTCTACTTTATTAGATTTTTTTAATTAAAAAAGTAAAACATGCTTCTTAAAACAAGCCAAACAATAAAAGATGTATAAAGAGGAAGTTAATAAGCTTTCCCCTGTCCCTTGAGATAACTAATATTAACACTGTGGGAGATTCATCTGCATCATCTATGCTTACACAAACTGGACATACATACAGGAGTGTGTGAGTGTGTGTGTGGCGGAGGGGGGGTGGTAACAAAAATGGGATCATACTACTCACAGTACTCAGAAACTTCTCTGAAACCTGACCCGTAAGGTTTATGAAGGAGTCAGGTGGGAGGGTTGAACTTAATGTCTCTTAGGTCCTTTTCAACCCCTTTTCAAATTTACATCTTTTCACTGTGTACAGCAATGGTGTCTTTGTGCATCTTCCAGGCAAGCTCTTTACTCCTATCTCTACGTTCACAGGGAATTCAGAGATGGGGTGGGGAGGTATATGTGCCCCTGTGCTCACAAACTAGGAAATACATACAGTTGGTTCATCTGCTCCATAAGAAGATCCGCAACAAAGATATTTACATCTGTGCCTCGAACATTTTTCAATGAGACTCTGAGCTTCTGAGGACAAGAATGATACCATACCAGTTTTCACATCTCCAACACAGTGCCTGGCATCTAGTAAAGGGATGGGGGCAGAGGGTGAGAGATCGAGATTGACTGACTGAGAGTCCTTCACCAAGGAGGAAACCACCTCGTGGATTACCACCAGCAAAATTAAAATCTCAGGCTGCTTTCTCGCCTCTGGAGGTACTCTGGGTATGAAAAATCAATCTGATATGGGCTTAACAAATATAAATTAAGAAATCAATAATGGTGAAAAGAAAGAAAGGAAAAGAGACTCAATTCCAAAATAAAATAAACTACAGCCAGTTCTGCTAGAAAGCTTATTTTGAAAATGTGAATCTGTTTCAATGTGATTGATGTGCATATTAGGGGGACAATCTGAGCATAAAATGAATTTCACATTTGCTTATGTGTGATTTTGCCTGCAAGAAACGCTAAGTGATCACAGAAAACAACATCCAGCTGAACTGAATGCACAGAGATACAGAAATCACAGCTACACACATCTCCATCACCACCAGCTAAGCGGGCTCACCCTGTGGCCCTTGCAAACTGTAACTCTTCCAACGACCACTTCCACAGGCAAATGTCAGTTTTTCATGTTAGAGTATCATATTTATTGCAGTATTTATCTTTTTCTGAGCCATTTAATATGTGCTAAACTGTGCTTCTGCTTATATTAGGTTCCCATTTTTATGTGTGTCTCTGACCAACAAAGCTTTTGAGTGTTACGCACCTAACCTTGTTCCTTCCTCTCAAGTCTTAGGCTTTTGTGCTATTTTGTATAGGATGGTGATTTTTAGGAATGCATATATCATATTATAGCAGGAACTACCATACTACTGGATTATCTATAGTTTTGTAGTTACTTATACTAAAAGCTACTTTCAGTCTTTGAGCAATGACACCTTCAAGAATGAAATGGCTAGGGAATTTCCCAGTGGTTCAGTGGTTAAGACTCCAGACTTTTACTGCCGAGGGTGATAGTTCAATTCCTGGTTGGGGAACTAAGACCCTACAAGCCACGTGGCGAGTTAAAAAAAAAATAAAAAAAGTGAAATGCCTAATAACAATTTCTCCATTTGCTTACCTTTCCCATAAGCCCTGCCTTTGACCCTCTGGCAGCCAAACTGGAAGCCACAAGAGCGGGGCATTTTCCAGGTCCAGATGTGGCTAGACGTGGGGTGTTCTGTCTCCCCTACTGACTCCACCACACAAAGCCTCTCCCTACAAGCTACGTCACCCCCTTACTGAGGGTGGGCACCCTGTGGCTCCAGGGGATTTGCAGCTACAGTGAGGGAAAGCCAGGTGCTGACCACGCTTCATCCTTGTATCAAGTTGCTGGGAGGGAGAAACAGGACACTTGGTGCTGGAGGCAGCGCCTTTATGCCAGACTATCCAGGGCCCCACCCTTTTCTAATCCCCAACACACGCAGCCTGGCTCAGAACGAAGATGGAGGAAGTTTTCTACCAGTAAGTCTCTTTGCTTGAAATGGTATCACTTCAACAATGGTTAAAAAAAACACAACAACACAACTCTGGTTTCCTGGAGTCAAAGAAAGCAATTAAACAAGCACACAAACATAGCTCAGACCTACACAGGCACGGTCACCATGTACATACATTCTTTGGCCCTCACATAAAAAGGGCCCCTACAAGAAGTCCACATAACCACAGCTCCAGCTCTAATGGCGCCACATTACTTGGGGGGAAAGGAGAAGAAAACAGATTTTAAAAATGTAGACACCTGAAGAAAGGTGAGCTTTCAAATACAAAGCCTATGGGGGAACAGTACTCTCACTGACCGTCTGAATCTGATTCATAATCCACCAGGCCTTAAAGCTTTCTAGATACAAGCTGAAATCTGTTCAACAAAATTCTGCTTCAAGAACATGGAAGCATCTTCAGATCGGAATGCCAAGAATTCATAAGCACCTACAAATCCACATCCACCACCCCACCCCGCCAAAAAACAGCATTTTCTAAGGTGGTCTGAAGTATACTAAGCAGAAAACAGGGATTTGGCGAGATTTCACTGTGATGAAATTAAGAATATTCGTTTCCAACTCAGTTTCTCCTGTCCGTTCCTCCTCCTGCTGCCTCATAAACCGGAGTCAGGGATAAGTTTAAGTGCATTTATCCTTTGCAATGACCTTTTCTTCTAGGTAGTCCACAAAAATAAAGCAAATTTAACTGCGGACACTAATCTGCTTCTGGAAACTCCATTGGTTAACCTATTACACAGCAATCTAAATAATATTTTAACCTATATGATTCACTTAAAACTACTTAAAAGGTAGTCTAAACTATTAAAAAGCAAACATTATTTGTAATAAATAAGCAGAATAAATATCCCAGATTTCTCCCTCAACACTCAGTCCTAAATCTTTAAGTATTAGACTTATTGGGCTTACGTAGAGCTTTTTTAATCTAGAGGAAACAATACTAAAAATATATGCAACTGAACATCATCACTGATAAAACAGCAAAGTCTAATGTGAAAAAATCAAGACATTCTGTAAAAACAGGCCAACCCTTCAATCCACACTCCGGACAATTCAAGAATTTTATTGAAAACAAATTCTATTTGATTTGAGTAATTACAGGAAATAAACTATGTTAGTGTTCTCCTTTTCTCCTGTATTAATGAATTAGAATACACAAAAATCCCAATAAAAATGATGTAAGAGCTTGTGAGCATCATTCAGATTTTTACTAGTTACTTTCCTTTCATAAAACTGCCATTTCCATTAAAGCATTATGTAAAAATGGGATTTTACTATACCAACATGGGTGTTTATCTCCAATCAACGTAAACACTGCTTATGCAGTAGAGTCAATTTTATAAGTGAAATATTAAAAAACTAGACTTTCTTCTTTTAAGAGATGAAAAAATGATTTGGTATCTCTAGAACTGCAGCACATTCGTTTAATCATTTTTCTTTCTAATCTTCTAGTCTTTCAACAGTTATGCACATATTTTAAGAACATCTAAAATGTGAAATAGGAGGTCCCCCAAAATGAAACAACATGAGTTTGAGAGAAATTAGGAATATTCCTTAAAGTCTTAATTTTTTTTCTTTTCAGCCATTTGAATAATGTTCTTTATGCCCTACATTATGCATATTCATCTGTGAAAATGCTTGTGAGTTTGATAGATGCTCATGAATAGCATTAACTAACTTGAATTCAAATTCCGTAACATGCTTTAAAATGTATTAAGATAGCTTTTTTTTTTCCTCCCTGGCTGCTTGAAGATAGCCGCCATCATGAACGACACAGTAACTATCCGGACTAGGAAGTTCATGACCAACCGACTGCTTCAGCGGAAACAAATGGTCATCGATGTTCTTCACCCTGGAAAGGCAACAGTACCTAAAACAGAAATTCGGGAAAAACTGGCCAAAATGTACAAGACCACACCAGATGTCATCTTTGTCTTTGGATTCAGAACTCATTCTGGTGGTGGCAAGACAACTGGCTTTGGCATGATTTACGATTCCTTGGATTACGCAAAGAAGAATGAACCCAAACATAGGCTTGCGAGACATGGCCTGTATGAGAAGAAAAAGACCTCAAGAAAACAGCGAAAGGAACGCAAGAACAGAATGAAGAAAGTCAGGGGGACTGCAAAGGCCAACGTTGGTGCCGGCAAAAAGAAGGAGTAAAGATTCTGCAGTGACTGTATCTGTGATGATTGTGCAGATTTTTCATGAAAGAGAATAAACTAAGACCTTTTACAAAAAAAAAAAAAAAAATGACAACTGGCTTCGGCATGATTTACGATTCCTTGGATTACGCAAAGAAGAATGAACCCAAACATAGGCTTGCGAGAGTAGGTGTCCTCATTCGTTCAGTCGCTGCTGAAGACGTTTTTTAATGGCGTTTTATTGTGGGAGCCACAGAACAGCAAGAGCAGGCAGTCGGGAGGGATAACACACTAAACTCTTGCGTGGTTGGCAGGAAAGGTTCTTTGATAAGATGCACGGTTAGAGTGTGGGGTTCAGGTGGTGTCTGCAGGACTTAAGGAGGTGCCTTTTGAGCTGGGTCTGGAAGAGCAGGTGAAGTGGCTCCTGGAGGTGGGAGCTGGCTGGCAGCAGAGGGGTGGGGTTAGAAACCGTCGGTTGGCCCTACCTGAAGTGAAATCTTTATTCCCAAATGTCTTAGAGTTTGCACTTAGCTTCGTAGCTTAGGCTCATTGAGCAAGGATCCATGAAAAGTTTCGGGTGATTGCCCGAGTGGATCCTTGAAGAATACTGGTTTGACCGTCCACTTTTATGAAGATTTTTTTTCAGTCGTGAAGTCTATAGTACAGTGGTCTAAGGTTGGTTGAGTACATAGTGGCAAAAGAAAGCGGATGTGGAGGGCCAAGCCAGCCATGCATTCTACTAAGATACTTGACTGTCGAGATTTGATGTGCTTATTCCTGGAGTTGGATGAGTTGATGTTTGCAAGTCATGTGTTCATATGTACACCTTTTTCCTTCAGCATGGCCTGTATGAGAAGAAAAAGACCTCAAGAAAACAGCGAAAGGAACGCAAGAACAGAATGAAGAAAGTCAGGGGGACTGCAAAGGCCAACGTTGGTGCCGGCAAAAAGGTACAGTTTATCGAGGAAAATGCAGAAATGTCAGTTTCAGGTTTTCAGTTTGTAGAAAAGTGGGGTTTTGTTTTCTTAATAACCTTTCTTAATGTTTCTTCTTTTCCCACTTCTTCTGGATTACAGAAGGTAACCTGTTTTGAGAAGCCACGTAACGTAGTAACTTAACACCTCAGTAGAGTAGCTTTGCCCACCTGTACAGTTTATCGAGGAAAATGCAGAAATGTCAGTTTCAGGTTTTCAGTTTGTAGAAAAGTGGGGTTTTGTTTTCTTAATAACCTTTCTTAATGTTTCTTCTTTTCCCACTTCTTCTGGATTACAGAAGGTAACCTGTTTTGAGAAGCCACGTAACGTAGTAACTTAACACCTCAGTAGAGTAGCTTTGCCCACCCCTTAGCTCACAGATTAGCACAGCACAGGGCCACATCGGTTCAGTGATCCTGGTGGGTGCCCTGCAAGTCTTACCAGGAAAGTTTTCACTTTACTGCTAATTGCAAAGGTTTGTAAAGAGGGAGCGGATCTAGGTTCCCAAGACTGACGTCCTTAAAATTGGCAACTGATTGAGGAAGCAGCTGAATCAATGTGGCCCGTGTTTTCCTGGCATGCTGGAGAGGCGGCACAGTTTTCCGTTGCTTTCCTCTCCAGTTAGTCAGGAGTTGAGTGATTTTAATTCTCAGCTTTTTACCAGCTTGGCTAGCTAATTGTAAGTAGTTGAATGGAATTAAGGTGTTGGGTTGTCAAATTAACAAATAATTAAGTGTTCTGTGAACTTTTTTTTTTTTTTTGGGTGGGGTGGGGTGAAGAGAGAGACATCACATTTGCACTCCCATCCTGGGGTAGGCGGTTTGCCAGTGAAGGCAGCCCAGGAGGTGAAGAGGGTGCCAGCAGCGCCCGGGCGAGTTGCAATGAGTGAAACTGTCATGTGTAAGCTACAGTTACTGTCAGCCGAATGCATTCTCTTGTTTCACATGGGGGAAACGGAGGCCTCCGGGTGTGGAGCCACTTTAAGGCTTGCCATGCCTTTACTAGTTCACTCATTTGAAGGTTCACCAGTTTTTAACCCCGCTCCATTCTCGACCTATTTTTTCCTTGATCCCGACTTTAAAGAATTGAAGTTTGTTGAAGTGGATTTAGTTTGGTGTGGTTCTTTTAAACTGTAGTTGAAATAGCTATCAGTTTACTCAGAGCTCTTCTTACCGGTTGTTTTTGTTTGTAGGGTAACCATGCTGAATGCCCACGTTCTTTGGTAGTTACTGTGTACAAGCAGTGGGGCCGTTCAGAAGGGAATACGATTTTTGTGGGATGTAGAGTTGGTCATTCAAGAAGGGTAGTTTACCTAAAGAAAGTGCGATGCTTGTCAGACCTCTGCGGGCTGTTACAAACAGGGTTGTCTGACAATAACATTTGTGGAATCACAGCTTCACCCCAGAGAAGTGGAACTTGGGGTGATTTTTGTCCTTAAGGGTACAATTGGCAGAGTCTGGAGACATTCTTGGTCCCAGCTAGGAAGTGTCTTCTAGGTAGTCCACAAAAATAAAGCAAATTTAACTGCGGACACTAATCTGCTTCTGGAAACTCCATTGGTTAACCTATTACACAGCAATCTAAATAATATTTTAACCTATATGATTCACTTAAAACTACTTAAAAGGTAGTCTAAACTATTAAAAAGCAAACATTATTTGTAATAAATAAGCAGAATAAATATCCCAGATTTCTCCCTCAACACTCAGTCCTAAATCTTTAAGTATTAGACTTATTGGGCTTACGTAGAGCTTTTTTAATCTAGAGGAAACAATACTAAAAATATATGCAACTGAACATCATCACTGATAAAACAGCAAAGTCTAATGTGAAAAAATCAAGACATTCTGTAAAAACAGGCCAACCCTTCAATCCACACTCCGGACAATTCAAGAATTTTATTGAAAACAAATTCTATTTGATTTGAGTAATTACAGGAAATAAACTATGTTAGTGTTCTCCTTTTCTCCTGTATTAATGAATTAGAATACACAAAAATCCCAATAAAAATGATGTAAGAGCTTGTGAGCATCATTCAGATTTTTACTAGTTACTTTCCTTTCATAAAACTGCCATTTCCATTAAAGCATTATGTAAAAATGGGATTTTACTATACCAACATGGGTGTTTATCTCCAATCAACGTAAACACTGCTTATGCAGTAGAGTCAATTTTATAAGTGAAATATTAAAAAACTAGACTTTCTTCTTTTAAGAGATGAAAAAATGATTTGGTATCTCTAGAACTGCAGCACATTCGTTTAATCATTTTTCTTTCTAATCTTCTAGTCTTTCAACAGTTATGCACATATTTTAAGAACATCTAAAATGTGAAATAGGAGGTCCCCCAAAATGAAACAACATGAGTTTGAGAGAAATTAGGAATATTCCTTAAAGTCTTAATTTTTTTTCTTTTCAGCCATTTGAATAATGTTCTTTATGCCCTACATTATGCATATTCATCTGTGAAAATGCTTGTGAGTTTGATAGATGCTCATGAATAGCATTAACTAACTTGAATTCAAATTCCGTAACATGCTTTAAAATGTATTAAGATAGCTTTTTTTTTTCCTCCCTGGCTGCTTGAAGATAGCCGCCATCATGAACGACACAGTAACTATCCGGACTAGGAAGTTCATGACCAACCGACTGCTTCAGCGGAAACAAATGGTCATCGATGTTCTTCACCCTGGAAAGGCAACAGTACCTAAAACAGAAATTCGGGAAAAACTGGCCAAAATGTACAAGACCACACCAGATGTCATCTTTGTCTTTGGATTCAGAACTCATTCTGGTGGTGGCAAGACAACTGGCTTTGGCATGATTTACGATTCCTTGGATTACGCAAAGAAGAATGAACCCAAACATAGGCTTGCGAGACATGGCCTGTATGAGAAGAAAAAGACCTCAAGAAAACAGCGAAAGGAACGCAAGAACAGAATGAAGAAAGTCAGGGGGACTGCAAAGGCCAACGTTGGTGCCGGCAAAAAGAAGGAGTAAAGATTCTGCAGTGACTGTATCTGTGATGATTGTGCAGATTTTTCATGAAAGAGAATAAACTAAGACCTTTTACAAAAAAAAAAAAAAAAATGTATTAAGATAAAACTAAGCACAGTATAAACCATTTCCTCACTCAGGTTCAGCTTATTGTCATTTGAAAGTGTATATTTTAAGATACGAAGAAGATCTAGAAGTGTCCTGTCTTAGAAAGTAAATAATAGAATGTCAGCAGAAGTATGCGTAGCATTAAAAGTAAAAGCAGAAACAGTGAATCTTTCAGTCTTACTTACAGAAATGGAGTCTCATAATTATAAAGCTCTGGTTTTAAAGGTCAAGGAAACAAAGTCACAAGCCAGCAAACTTCTCAACAGCATGACATCAGATTTCAGATAGTGGCAATTTCATAAAAAATGGCTGGATAAACTTATCAATCAAGATTAACACAAGAGCATTTTGTGGAAAAAGTAATCCATTAAATCTTGAAAGATTTTACCAATATATGCATGGTTTAAGTACTTCCTTTCTGTGACCATTCACTCCAAGATCCATGGAAGAAAAGACTATAACAAAACTTCCTTTCAGAAAGAGGAAACCACCATTTTCATAAAAGAATGACCTAAGCATTCAGGTCCCAATGACTTTTAAAAGGAAACAGTGGAAACACCAAGTGAACTCAAAACTCAATCTTGACCTTACTTATCTTTATAACTCTAGCAGATCATATCATCCCACATGTAAAGTGCAGGACATAATTTAAGGGGTATTACTTTTACTTTGCAACTCAACTAGAAAATAAAGGTACACACACACACACACACACACACACACACACACACACACAACTACAAAACCCCTAGAAGATAACATAAGAACTAGATACCTTGGGTTTGACATGATTTTTCAAAAGATACAACATGGAAGGCACAATCCATGAAAGAAATAATTAATAAGCTGGACCTCATTAAAATTAAAAAGATTTGTTCTGCAATGGATACTGTTAAGGAGAATGAGAAGACAAACAAGCCAAATACTAGGATAAAATATCTGCAAAAGACATATTTAATAAAGAATTGTCACCCAAAATACATAAAGAACTCTTAAAATTCAACAATAAGAAAATGAACAACCGAACTTTTTTAAAAATGGGCAAAAGATCTAGACACCTCAGGAAAGAAGATATACAGAAGGAAAATAAGATCTACAGACAGAAAAAAATATACAAATGAAAAGATGCTCAACATATGTCATTAGGAAACTACCAATTAAAACAACACATGAGATACCAATACACACTTTTCAGTGGCCAAAACTTAAAACACTTACAGCATCAAAGGCTGGCAAGGATGTAGAGCAACAGTTCTCATTCCTCACTGCTGCAAATTCAAACCTCTGGAAGACAGTCTGACTACTTAACACACACACACACATACTCAATATACTCTCTTACTACACAATCCAGCAATCACACTCCTTGGTATTCACCCATGAGGGCAGAAAACCCACACGCACACAGATGTTGACAGCAACTTTATTTATACTGCCCAAACCTGACAGCACCAAGATGTCCTTTAGTAGGTGAATAAGCTGTGGGACATACAGACCATGGAGTATCATTTTACATTAAGATGAGCTATCACACCATGAAAATTCAGACACAGATGAGTCTTAAATGCACACTGCTCAGTTAAAGAAGCCACTCTGAAAAGACTATACCCTACATAATTTCAATTATGTAACATTCTGGAAAAGGCAAAACTATGGAGATAGCAGTTTCCAGGGCTTATGAAGGAATGGAGGGATAAATAGACTTGAGTACAGAGGGTTGTCAGGGCAGTGAAACTATTCTGTATGATACTACAATGGTGGATAAGTGTTATTACACATTTGTCAGAGCCCACAGGATGTACAACAGCAAGGCTGAACCTGGACTTAGACTGTGGACTTTGGGTGACATGTCAGTGCAGGTTTATCAACTGTAACAAATGCACCACTCTGGTGCTGGATGCTGACAGCAGAGAAGGCTGTGCATGCGGGGGCCAGGCGCAACTCTGTGCTCAAGTTTGCTGTGAACCTAAAACTGATCTTAAAAAATAAAGCTTTCTACCCTGCCAAATAAAAAAAAAAAAGAAGAAGCACCCTGAACATCTCAGATATTAAGTACCACTGATTTTTAACAGACATTATGTAGATATAACTGGATAAAGATAAATGAACAAAGATGCTGTGTTTTGCTTTTCCTTTTCTGGAGTTCATGAAAAATTCTGGTGTTGCAAATAAATATTCTTCCTATGTAATATGTCTCCTCATGTAGCTACAATACTTTGAAACTCAAACTGTGTGTTACCAAGGAAGTTATATACCAATCTGATATATTATCTATCAGGTCTCAGCTTTCCAGATATAAACTTAAGAGTTATTAGTTCCACACTAGTTTTTTTCACACTGCATAAAAAGAGCTATATTATTTTATACTCTTGCAAACACAATTGAGGTACATCATCTCTCTTTTCTTCAACCCTTCCAAAAAACATGTTACCATATTTCACTTCAACTCTGAAAAGATTATCTTCTGGGAAGGTAATAATCTGTCTCCAGAAGCCTAGGACTCATGATGGATTTTGTTAAGACAATGCAATTATGCTTGAGGTTTCAATACAACAGACTCTGTGCATGGGAAAATATATTAAAATGGGGAAAATGGCCACTCTAAAGTAAATACTGGTTGGATATCTTACAGATGTCTTCAAAACTGATCCTTTGACAGTCTGTTTTCATTAAAGGTGTCCTAATGCTTCTTGCCTTCCCAACCTACCTGCAGTGCACCAGCCTTCTCTTTATTCTTCTTGTTTATGTTAGGCTTCTGCTTTCAGAATGTAAACTGCCTAAACAGAGAGACTTTTCTTGTTCACTCCTGATCACAGGTTTCCAGAGCATTTCCAGACGTAGCATGGATGCTCAAAATATGAGTGAATGGCCATGCCACACTTCCATCTATTTTGGTTTTTTAATTTCTTTATTTTATTTATTTTGTTTTACTTTAAAATACTGTATTGGTTTTGCCATAGAAGGCTTTCACTCTTCCTGCACCCTCCCTCCTGGAGGCACCACGAGGCTCTGGGTGAATCAACACTGAGCTAGCTACTACTCCCTCTGCATGATTAGTCCCCTTTTCATCTTCTGCACAGAATCAACGGACAGTTCACGTGTTCCTTTCCTGATTGCTTCCCACCTGGAGTGAACCTCCACACAATTCAGCACCGGATGTCCAAAGCCTAGAACCGCGCGTGCAACACACACAGTAAAGGGCTCACTAAGTGTCTGCAGCCCGAATGAATACCAAGCTTCCTCAGAGGCAACCTAACTCTGATTCTGACAAGTTTCCTGTAAAAGAATGCCTCATCCATAATTTCGCTCTGAAATCATGATATAGTTGTGCTGACCATACACAGGTTGAAGGTACTATAAATAAAAATGTTCACTTGTGTCAATAAGGCTTTTATCACTATTATTCTATGATAATTTTGTTTAAAGTTGTCCCTCTAAAAAATGAAAAACAGATTTCTTAGTAACAGATATTCAAAGAGGGTAAACTCTTAAATAACCATGAATTCAAGAATAACAACACTGGGAGTTTTTTTTTTAATCTATTTTCTTGATTTAATTCTTAGCTCACACATTAATTCAATGTTTTGCAAACAAAAATAAAGCTTTGCAATTAATGTGCCTTTACTGGCAGATACTGGATTCCAACATTTCAGCATAAAGTCTTATTATATATCTCTGATTCTGAAAATACCACAAATAAAAAGAACCCGACACACACACACAACTTTCCCAAAGAAATCTTAGAATGCAAAGTGTTCTAAATTAATAGAGCAACCAACCCACCTGATATTCCTGGGAGAGAGCCAGCTATTGAGAAGCATCACACCCATTATTATAGCAAGAGAAATCAAAACCCAAGAATATTCACTAATGATGCCATCAAAGGCACACTAGACACTGGCTTGATTGAAAAAGACTATACCAGCCTCGAAGGCTGCTTATTCAACTCACTAGTTTCCTAGCTCCTCTGGAGCAAGAGGAAATAAAATTCAGTCTCCCATCAACTCCGTGGGTGGGAAACTACACCATAAGGCGCCCTACTGTAGTGGAAGAACTCAGTGGATGGAAGTACTATGGAAGCTTAAGAACAAACTCAGGAAAGCTCCCTGCGAAAGATAAAAAGCTGGACAGCAAGGAACAACCGCCTAACAAGTGGAAGGATATTTGGAGCTTACATTAACAGACAAGCAATTATTCAGAACATATAAAGAACTCTTATTAAGAACAAATGTGTCAAATTCTTATGAAGAACTCTACACAATTGAAAAGAATGAAGTAGATCTGTATTTTAACAACAGATGGTCTTAAAAACATGTTAAGTGATACAAACATTTAATAATAATACATTAGGTAAAACAAGAAAAACAAATAAAAAGGAAATAGTTCACACAAAATTCCTCTGAAAAGTAAAGAGAGGAGCATGAATGGGTAGATGTGGAGGGCAAACATGTCTTCAAATTCTTGGTGAAGCTTATTCATTAAAGAAAAACTTCAAAACAAGTCTAAAAATTATTAACATTTAGTTATTTTGTATTTAGATATTTATTACATGATCTGTATTTTTCTGTAATTGTACTTTTTCCACATGAAAAGAGCTATAGTTTATATAAGATCCAGACAATGTTCTAAGAGAATTTTCTTCTTGCCTAGAATGCTCTGTATATATAAAAATACTAGAATCCTGAATTGTGGAGTTTCTTGAAAACCTATACATACACACACACACACACACACACACACACACACACACAGAGAGACATACACATCAACAGCCATTCTTATGTTATTTTTATACAAATGAAAGTAATTATTTAAAACATGTTTAGAGTAGCAGTGGTCTCAATTCAAGACAAAAACCGAAACCTCAAATTCTTACAAAATCTACTGTAAAAACCTTGAGGACTATAATAAGCCCTTACACACCTAGAAATAAGACTAGAAGCCTTTACACACATAGAGATAAATTCTATGACTACTTTCGGTAATGCAACACCTCTTTTCTAAACAGAAAAATGGCAGAACGTTTATATAAGAGCTGAAGTTTTGTACATTCCATCAATACACAGCACTAGGACAGATTATGGTACACCAGTGAAGATTATTTTAAAGTGATGGCACACCTGTCTAGTGTGAATTTTATATCAGTTCTAAAAAGATCTTAGACTCAATTTTTTTTCAATGCAGAATCTTTTGTCCCACTGACTAACAAAACATCTAATAATTTTTCTCTATTTAGAAGATCAAAATTTGTGATTTGGAGAGATCAGGAAAATAAACAAAAAGGTAAGCAATACTCTACCGAATTAAAACTCTACTTAAATATGAGGGGCAAAACATGACATTTTTTTCACACAAAGCAAGAAGAATCAAGACAGAATTATGCCCAAATGAGAGAGACATGCGTGATTAGAGAGCAAGGGGTCCCAATTTCTCATGGTCATGGTTGTGGCTGTAACTTGACTGAGTTATAAATTAACAGTTCAAGTCAAGTGCTGAGAGTCAGTATCAGCAGAAGTAAAAACTTCCCCAAAATGTTCAACCTTTAATGAAGATGAGAGACGGCATACAAACAGCCGCCACACCAAAATCAACACATCCCAATTCACAGCAGACACACAGAGGAGAGAAGGAAACACACACTTAGCATTCTGCACCTCTATGGTCCAACGTGAACTTTCAATTTGTGAACAATGAGAAACAGCAGAATTCGGTTTATCAGTTAGTATGTAATCTGCTTTGGTTTCCTTTTCAACAGAGAATCTAAGTGGCTATACCAGTGAAAAGAGATTATCAACCAGGAGAGCAGCTTCTTAAACAAATTCAACAAGAGGCCAGAGAAAAAGGCTATGAGACTTAGATGAAAAATATCTTCTATTTTCCTCCTTCTCTGCCTTTGGAAATCATATTCATTCTTCAAAGTTTTGCTCAAATGCTCTTTTAAAAAGGCTTACCTAATCTCTCGGAAAAATTATTCCTTCCTATACTGTGTTCTAACAATAAGCTGATGATGACCAAATTTATATCCTGACCCTCTCCTCTGGTGTCCACCTGTGGCTGTAATAAGCCATCTTAAGTTTATCATGGCCAAACAGCAGAGCCCCATTCCCTTCACCCAAACACACTGCTTCCCATCTCAGGAAAAAGAAACCGCCATTCACCAAAAAGCTTGGGCCAAAAGCAGTTACCTTACTTCCCCTCCCATTCCACATTTAATCCTTCAGCCAGCTCTACCTTCAAAAGGGATTTGGAATCTGAGCACTTCTCATCCCATTCTCTTCATTGCCACCATGCTGGTTCAAGCCAGTCTGTTGGCCTGGGTTAGGGATAACTTATGGATGATGCATGGGTGGACAGATTATCAGGTAACTGTGTGGAGGATGGACGGACGGATGGAAAATGGGTAAGTGTAGCAGCCTCATGGCTTCCACACACACCATCAACCACACACCTAAATAGCCTACTTTCCCCACACCAGCCATGGTCTTTTAAAAAGACTCCTGCTCAGAATCCTCCACGGTTTTCCAGCTCAGAACAAAATCTAAAGTCCCTCCCACGGCTGGCCTGTCTACCGGGAAGGTGCCTCCTTCCTCTCTGAGCTCCTCTGCAGGCATAACGTCTCTGCTGCTCCTTGAACATACCAAGCTTATCGCCACCCTAGGGCCTTGCACTTGTCCTTTCCTCTCTCTTCAATGTTCTTCCCCCCAAATGTGTGCACAGCTTGCAGACTCATTTTACACAGGTCTCGGTTCCAATACTGTATTGCCTTCTCAGAAACTTGGCCTTCTCCAATTGCCCTCTTTATAACAGAACTCACTTCCAAACCCCTTTAAACTTCACCCACCATCCTCTCAACCCCATTTAGCACCTACTATTATCTCAAAGCATATTCTACATATTTCCCAATCTCTTATTTAGTGCCCATCTCCCCCACTAGAAGATGAGCTCCGTAAGGAAAAGGTCTTGTCAGTTCTTTCATCTCGGTCTCTCAAGCATCCAGAACAATATTCAGCACAGTGCAGGCATTCAATAAGTAGCTGAGGACTGCACAGGCCAGGTACTGTGCTAGGCCCTCAAGCTCAGCGGCGACACTGCTCTTCTGCCCAGAACCCTGAAGAGACCGGGCCAATACACTTGGACGGCTGTCCCAGGACCTAACCAGAATTAAAGAGCAGGAATCTCTGGGACTGGGGCTCTGGAATGACGTATCTTAAAAAACAAAGTATCACATGATAGTGAAGTTAGTTAACAGTTAACAGGTCTATTCTAAGCACTCTATATGCATCAAATCACTTAACCCTTCTAATACACTCAGAAGTGAAGAATTTGAGGCATGGAGACATTAAACATTTTATCCTAGATTTTCAGGTGGTAGATCCAGCAGTCACATCCAGGCAGTCTGGCCCCAGAATGCACACTCTCAGCTGCTGTGCTGTACTCGACCTCTCACTGCACAGAAGACCATGTGGAAGTTAACACATAAAGTGTTGTGTAAACACAGGAGGGTACAGATGGCGGGGAGCTGAACACTGAGGGGAAATCCCAGAGTTTGAAAAGATGAAGGAACATACTTTCTAAGTTGAAGGAAAAGTGTTGGTGTGAGCACGGTGTGGTGTGATCAAAGCTTGCTTTGGAAAAGGAGGCCACATGGCTACAGCAGAAGGGGTCTGAGCGAAGGGAGTGAAAGGAGAAATGGGGCAAGGGGCGATCCCATCTGCTATGCTTTTTATAACACCTTATAGTTTAAAAATAAGCTGTAAAACCTCATACCTATACAAGTCTGGCAATGAGCTCTACAGGAGGAAATGAAAGGAAGAAAATTAAAAGTGTCTCTAGGAATGCAGGTGTGATGAAGGAAAATGGGTTTCCCTCTTCTCTTCATGTGCTCTAAACAGTATCCACTGCCTCTGCCAGCCTCCGGGGGAACCCAGATCTAAGAGGAGATGTACTCACATAAGTCTGTGTGTGTCTACGTGTTTGAACATTTCAGGTGTTTAAAATGGAGAATAAAAGCTGAGACTGTTTTAAAAATTAAAAAAAGCACGGGCCAATTTGAAAGCCTGTGATGCTGGCCTAAGAATTCTGAACACTAACCTATAGGGTTGAGGAAGCCAACAAACATTTTCAAGTTTAGAAAAATAATTCTGACAAGTGTACGCAGGATGGCCTGAAGGAAGGATAGAGTATATTAGAGCTAGAGGGGCACATGGGGCAATAATCCTCCACTCAGGATATGGCAGTGGAGAGAAGCAGAAGCACAGGGGTACAGGAGACCCTGCTGATGACAGTGGCTGACGAGATGCGAGTGGGATGGGAAGAGGGGGCAGTGAAACACTGGTTTAGGATTCCTGGCTTACCCACGTGGGTTCAGGGGCCACTCCCAAGACAGGGAAGGCACATTTGAGAGCGTAAATCAGGAATGCAGCGTGGAATACAGCGAGTCCTGCTGTACTTTCATGACAACCAACAGGCAGGAATGTCCAGCAGGCAGAAAGCCTCGAGACCAAGATATGCTTGGAGATACAGATTTGGAAGTTTTCTGTGGAGCAGTAAGAGTTGAAAGGACTGTGAATGTGATAACACACAAAGAATGCTTAAATGGAGAAGATGGAGTACAGAAGCTCGGGAAATGTCAGCATCCAGTAACCATGATCAAGGGCTAGGGAGTTCACCAGAAAAGTCAAAGGCGAAAGCCGCAGAGAGAAAATGGGTGAATTGAGAAGGGCTTCAGTGGAATGTAAGGTATGAGAACTGAAAGGAAACTAGATGTAAACCACTCACTGAGATTCACTGCTTCCAAAAATTTAGTTGTGATGTAAGACTGGGCATTTGCTTAAGCAGGGGAAGATCTGGAGGAAGGTAGTTTCTTTTCAGGAAGGGGAAACTTAAGCATGTTTGTAGGCCCTGGGAAAGCATCAAGTAGAACAGAAATCTGAGGGACCAGGAGGAGGCTGACTAATGGAGCAAGACACCAAAGGGATGGAAAAGGAATGGAGCAAAGCGCACTACGTGAGAGGTGGTGCTGAGTCTCTGAAACAGGAAGGGAGGATGGTGGAAATATACATTTGTAGAAGAGAAAGTGACCAACCCTAGGTAGAATATCTTAATACTGAATGTCAGCTGCACACAGCAGGCCTTGTTGATGGGTTCCACCATTTCTTTCCACAGAAAGCTGTCTTTTTCCCCCCCCCCCTCTTTACCTTTCTCGACACTCTCAGACCTGGACATTGACTCCCTGGAATGTGCCAAGCGCTGTGCATCATGCTGAGCACTGGGATCAGGGGTAAAGAAAACCATCCAAAGGGCAAAGGCATTGCCAGTTAGTAGAGAAGGAAAGCAAGTAACCAAACACAGCTGACTGTGCCAAGTGCAGGGGCACAGGCATGGTGTGTGTGGACAGTGTCAGGAAAATGACCGCAAAGATGCGGAGGAGGGAGCAGTGGGACAGGAGAAGAGGTGAATGCAGGAGCTCTGGGACTGGGGGAACCAAAGGCCAGAGCACATGCATGAGGCAGCTGACGCCGGGGAGATCAAGGGCACAAACGACTTCCCAGGTGTCGTTAGAGAATGCAAACTTTATTCTTTTGGCAATGGGCATACAAAAATTTAAGATTTTTAAGAAAGCAAGAGAGAAGCTGAGATTGGCCCATCTCAAAGTGCCATCAGTACAGAGACAAGCATAAGGACTGGGACACGAAGACCAGGTAAGAAACAATTACAGTCATCCACGGGAAAAGGAGGCAGCCACGGAGGGGACAAGAAATAAAGGACAGACCTGAATACTGGGCTTTCAGAGTGTGAGCTGCTCAACTGTGTACATGTGGATACCATTCAAGGAGGTATGTGTCAGAAAAGGAGGTCCAAAGAAAAAAGGAAAAGGGAGTGGAGAAGAAAACATTTTGGGGCTTGCGGCACGTAAAGTGCCTGCAGCCCACATCTGAGCTTGGGTCAGTCCTAGGATCATTCTAAATGCTGGAAGAAGCCAAGGGAACTGGCAGAAGAGACAGGGAGACTGGGTGGGGGCTGAGAGGAGAGAAGAGGAACAAGAGCCAGGGAAGGGAAACCTGTGCCCCTCAGCACCATCCTCAGGGCTCCTGAAGGAGCAGGCACAAACGGGGCCAAAGGAAGGGAAGACAGCCAAAAGGTCGTGCGGGAGGAGGTGAGGGAAGAGCGTCGGGTCCCACGCCGTCACAGATGCCAGATGCTCCAGAGAGTACTGTGTATGTGAGGTAAGCCGTCACAGATGCCAGATGCTCCAGAGAGTACTGTGAATGTGGGGTAAACAATAACATAGAATAACGGATGTAGGAACGAGGCAGTGAAGTTCCCAGGTGATGGCTCAGGAGTGAAGCTTGCTAGCATATACGCTCCTTCCTTCCAGAAGAGGAGAGCAAGCCCACCTGCGGACCGGAGAACGCAGTTAACTCTTGTCTGAAAGTGGACAGGAAAATATTCAGATGTTTACTGAATAGCACTAATTGCCAAAGTTAGGCATGTATGCCTAGAGTTAGGCATGTTAAAAAAAAAAAAAATCTAATTATGAAGGGCACCGAAGGCATAACTCATTAAAACAAAATTTTTTTTAAGAATAAAATAAAGAGACCCAGGTAAACTGAGTTTTCTCTGGACTGCTCCAGATGACCTCTCACATTTTTTTCACTTCTGTCATTCTCTGGGCAAGATGAGAAGAGAGGTTAACCAGGCAGGCACAGTAAACTGTCAACCCCTGCCCCCAAACTACATGTGAAGTTCTGAATGACTGGATTCTCCAAGGAGTGATTCAGAACTTTGCTTCGTTCAATTAGTAGAGCAGTGTCTGACTTTTAAAAGGTCAAAAAGCATGAATTTGGATCTTCAGAGCAGTCCATCAAGATACATTAATATGCCAACAAATCAATTCAACCAAGAGAATGAGAATTCAAATAAGCCTCCACAAGGACAAACCTCTGGTTTTTCAGCAAATCCTTCTTTTTATTCTTTATGTATGCGTCTATTTCAAATGGTCAAGCCAAACACTGAAAAGATGACCTAGTCCAGGACTGTATCCCTTCTTTGGGGTTACTATTAAATAGCAGAAGACAAGAACATATCCATAGTCACCACTGGGGAAAACTACAGAAACAAAACCTATAGGGGCCTGCAGTCTACAGCATGGAAGACAAAGCCAGCATAAACGAAGCACAGCGAGCAGGTGCCATAACACGCAGGTGGTACCCGGTTTGTACAGTTGGAGGTGATGCAGAAAACACTGGAGCTGGGTAAGAACACCCAAGAATACTCAGGAAAAGTTACTAGAATACAGTGAGCTTTTCAACAGGAACAAGAGGGCTCATTAATTAAAGGTCTGACAGCCCACTAGTGCAAAGCACTGGTCAGTACTAAGAGAAATACAAACCCCAGTTTCTGCCCTCAGGGGGCTTTCCATCTTTCTTCTTCAACTAAAACAAATTTTAACAGCATGTTCTCAAGACTGGAGCTGGAAGGAACTCCAAGAGGCCTCATCCAACAGGAAAGGGGATCAAAGCTGGGCGGGGAGTGACAGGGAGGGCAGGAACACAAGCCGCGCTTTGTAATACAAAGCACACAAGCTTCAGGGGCTGAAAACCGGAGGTGCAAGTTCTGCATTCCGCCAAGTGCCAGTCCAGCTCCTCTCATCTCTGAAACGCAGAGGATGATAATCCTGGCTGCTTTCCTAGATCTGAAGTGCTGGTGATAGGGCTTGGAACATTTAGCACTCTAAAGGCTGGAGAGTGCTCAGACTGTGCAGAAGCACAGAAAACTGACCCAAGTATCCTTCCTTTCTTTCCCTTTCCCCCATTATACTATAAATGTTGAGTGATGTAACTAAAAGGCTAAACAGTACCCAATCAGCCTGCACTGTTTGTGATGACAAGCACTGAGGCAACAGAGGACACGTGAGGAGTGATGGTAGAAGGGAAGGTATAGTGATAATATCAGCTTATAATTTTCAACATTAACACAAAAATGACACAATCAGAAGTCACTGAGTTAGGATGAAAAGTTCTTAGGGGAACTAGAATTAGTACAATTATTTTTTTTTAATCAGTCACTCTAACACTCCAGAACAACACTGCACTTCATGGAAGCAGTGACAAGGAAGCCATTACTAGATTACAATGACAATTAAGCACTTTTCCTTCATTTTCATATTTCATTTGTCTTTCAGCGCTCTTTCTCAATTCCCCGTGTCCTATTTCCAGTCCTCCTTTCTGAGTCACACTCCCACAAACTTTTTAAGAGGAGCAACATAGTCAATGCAATGATAAAGAACAGGGGCTCTGCAGTCAGACAGATCTTGGTTCAAATCCACATCTAATTCAGGTTACGAACCTGAATTAGTCTACTTCCTAGTCCTGTTTTAAGAATAAATGAGCGCTTACTTATAGGAGGCTGGACACTCTAGGGCCAGGATGCCTCTCCAACCCCCACCCCAGGGCCTGGCCCACAGGAAGCTTTTGGGATGTGGCAACCAGACCATCCCTGAATCACAACCACATTATACTCCATCAGACAAGAGGGGCCCCTCTGTCCCTGAAGAACACCTCAAAGCCTGAGCTGTGGAAGAAGAAGAAACTCCAAACATTCCCAACTGGACGATCGTCCACTACGCGCACAATCACCACACCCCTGCACATCTCACGATTCCCATGAGTGGCTGTCATTACTCAAGGAAGGAAGACTTCCTGAAGTGCAACCCCTGCAGAACGGAAGGGCTCCTTCTAACATTCACTGTGAGGCAGTCTCCTGCAGCGTTTGAGAAATCGCTAGTCATCTTAGCCCCACCTGTAAGCTTTACAGCAGCACCGATGAAGGTCACATTTCAGACATTCTTATCTTTTTTTATGTGCATAACATCATATATATTATTATAGAACAGTAAAACGTAAGTCACTAAGTCGTGTCCAGCTCTTTTGCAACTCCATGGACTGCAGCCTGCCAAGCTCCTTTGTCCATGGGATTTCCCAGGCAAGAATACCAGAGTGGGTTACCACCTCCCCTTCCAGTGACATTCCTATTCCTAATAAACACCCTTTTGAACTTTAAATTCCCACTTTACAGATCTGCAAAAACCTGTGATATCTCTGCCTCACACAAGTTTCATCCTATCTTCCAAAGACTCCAGAGCAGATTTGCAGATTACTTGAAAGTTAGTGTGTTCTAAACATACAGAATCATTAAACACCAACTGTTTCTGTTACAAAAAAGAAAAAAAGAAAATTCACAAGGTAAATCAAAGAATGCTTTGGAGTCATCTGTATGGACTTTTTAAAAGAAAGAAATTCCTCCTAAAAATTCCACAAATAGTAACTCTTAACTAATATTAAGAAATTATCCTGACAGCTACTAAGACATCCATAATGGTTAAAAGTTCTCTGCCTTCCTCCCCTGCAAAACGAAACCCTGTTCATAAGTTCCTTCCAGAGATGATGTGAAAGAAATGGGCTTTGCCGCTACACACCTGGGCTAAATCCCTGCACCACTTTTTACCCAGTGGCCCCATCCAGGGGCAGGCCTCCTGACCACTGAGTAACTCGTATCACAGAACTGGGCTATAGATTAAACAACAAGATGAAGAACCTAAAGCCTTTACCACTGTCCGCAGGCTTTGTGGACCACCTTCTGGAAATCAAGCGTTTCTCTTCTAGAAACGTTCATTCTTCCCTTCCCTTTTCTTTCATACTGCATAACGGGTGGAAGCATCACTACGGCCACTGCTTTAAATTCCAGACCCAAGTAACTGCCGGGGAGTGGTGGTGTCAGTCTAGCACTTAGCCCGTTACAAATATGCCCTCTGTTCGAGCTCAGCCAGTTTTCTGCTCCCCTCCACTCTCTGAACATCCTTTAAAAACAGCCCAAGGAACTTGGTTCCTGAAAGTTATAAGCAATTCAAACCTAGATAAATGGCCCAGGGGGCCATTATACTGTCTTAAAGTGGTTCAGATGGCAAAGAATCTGCCTGCAATGCAGGAGACCTGGGTTCGAACCCTGAGTGGGAAAGTTCCCTTGGAGAAGGCAACTGCTACCCACTGCACTATTCTTGCCTGGAGAACTCCATAGACAGGAGGAGCCTGGTGGGCAACAGTCCATGGGGTAGGACAAAGAGTCAGAAACAACTGAGTGACTAACACACAAAAAGCACAATCCAAAACACGCAACAGCCTCAACCTCACTCTCCTCCAAAACATATATTTCCCCAACCCCCTCCCAGACAGGTTAGGGCTAAAGGACCTCATTGAAATGCCAACTGCATACTAATTCAAGCACATCAGTTATCTGTGTGAAGGTGTGCCCACATGGACCTGCACACAAACGCGCAGGCACAAACACACACACACACACACACACAACCAGAAGAAGCCTGACTGAAGACACTACTTGACAGATGAAAAGAAACACTAACCTACTAGTCAGAAAGTAATAACCCTTCTGAAAGGATGAAGGAAACCTCTAGGAAAGTATTTCTATACCTTTAGAGTTTTGTGTCATCAATGCTAAAATATTATTAAAAGAAAGCACTACAATAGTTTCCCCATGGGATGATGCCAATTTCTCAAGGATTTTTTTTTTCCCC
>SJYX01017888.1:85135-214254 GCA_006410675.1 Oreotragus oreotragus
GGGCAGGGAGCGGGGGAGAAGGGGGATCCAAAAGCACATTAAGGCATTGTTTCTAGACATCAACAGCTTTTGTCAAAACAACAGTTTAACATTTTGAAAAACAGATATTCTAGAGATACGATTTTGACACACTGGCATTTTAAAAAATAATCTTAAATTGACTGTGTTCAGTAATTTTGCTTGCATAATTAAGCTCTTTAAACAACTCATGTTTTTGGAAAGCCAACAGCCTAAGTCTGTCAGGTAAAAACTTCAAAGAATGAGCCCATCCAGCAGGCAAAGGCCAAAGCAATCCTGGATATGCTATGCTGATGACAGCCTGAGAGGGGCCTAAAATGACAGAAAATGAGGGCACAAGCCCGCAAACCGTAACACAACTTTGTTTCTAACGCAATCCCAGTGCTAAATAACTGTGCAGAAGGCTTTTATTTTACTAGAGACACTCGATGGCAACCTTGTCTTGACTAATGGAAGTCAGCACTCTTTGTTCTTCTTTCTTGTGCTGAAAGCTCTGCTCATTTGTTTCAAATCATGGTCATCCTTCAGATGGCAAATTCTTCAAATACAAATGGGAGATCTATAAAGCAATCTCGGAAATAATGCCTGATGTAAAAACTCAAGTTTCAGGTTCTAAAAATCAAGCCTAAGGGCCATGTGTGAGCATAACCAATATAGTTTATTCCCCTGATTCCTCCCCTCATTTTCAGCTACTTAGTGGTAATATTGCTGGGTCAAAGTTCTCATATTTTGCCTTCAGCACTGGAAGGAAAGATGCTATATAATTTTAATAAATAAAAGATAGTGTTAATAATGTTTAAGAGTTCATTTCTTTATTAAGCATCAATTCAGACTAATTATTTTAACAAATCTACACTTGCATGCAGACCTACCAGGTAATTATCAAGATAATCGTGTTCACATTACAAGCGCACACAACAAGGAACTATCACCATTTTCCAAATATAAGCACACAGCCAAGAACTAGCCATCTTTTCCTCAAGGAGTTAACTGTAAAGAAAAGAATAAGTGAGTAAAAATAAGTTAACGTCTAGTTCACATTTTTCTCCCAGGAACAAACATTTAGGAGTTAATAACACAATCTATGAAGACTTAAGTTTGACTAAAGGTTGGTAAGTTTAATGCCACTTGCTTCTGATGAGCAAGTTGGTTAATAATTAAATAAACGAACATAATCTATTCAGGATGGATTTAAACCACAACCATAAAGAATCTTAAGCACACTGCTGACATTTTGTTGTGCTGTAAAACACAGTCTGCTCTATGTGATCATGAAATGTTAAGGAAATCAGGGCTATGCTAAAACTAAAGAATTAATGCTGTAATTAGCATCTGAAAGATAATTACTGCATAGAACAGACTATATCTACAAGGTTTTCTATTTTTTAGCTTCCTAAACAATCTTCAGCTACAAGTTAACTAAAGAGGGTGAACTAAAGATTCTAAGCACTTTCCTCAGACAAAGAGAGGTCCCTAACCTACTGACCCAAGCTCCTCTTTCCTCATCAATAATCCAGTGGGGCTACCCCCCTGTTATCCATACTGACCAACAGGACTACCTGAGGCTTCCTGAAGGTCACTGGTTCAGTTGCAGAATCAACCAAAGGTAAATGGGTCCACAGTGGATTTAAACCTTAACTAACCAGCTCCTGAGGACAGTCAACAGACCATTCTCACGTGACAGTATCATGAGATGGAGGAGGACACTAGGGTATGAAGAAAGGGGAAGAGTCCTGGGCAATGACCAAGAAAATATACAACATACTACTTAACTATGGATGAATTAATGGAAGGGGAGGGAGAGGAGAAAGAAAAGATATGAAATGCCCTAAAAGTTGACTTTCAGAAAACTCTCATTGAGCTGGGCAACAACTGGAACCTCAGAGAGAGAAAGTAAAGGATTTGGCCTTCAAGGAAGAACAGAAAAGAATAACAATGTAAAGCACACTTTTCACAGGTTTTAAAAGCCTTTAACTCTTTCAGAAGGGTGACTCCAATCCAAAGAGAGATCCGACTAGTCCACCATGGCAAGTATCACAGCACCATGCTTCTTTTGGGAGGCCAGGGAGGCCTTCTCCTTCTGACACTTAACCACAATGCAGCTCAGCACTTTCTTTAAGATTGAACAAGGTCCTGTAAGGCTGTGTCCTCTTTATTTCTGTAACATTCTTAACTTCAACATAATCACACAAAATGTCCAAGATGAAAAATAATCCAACATATACAACCCTATACCATCTTGCTGCCGCTAAGTCGCTTCAGTCGTGTCTGACTCTGTGCGACCCCATAGACGGCAGCCCACCAGGCTCCCCCGTCCCTGGAATTCTCCAGGCAAGAACAGTGGAGTGGGTTGCCATTTCCTTCTCCAATCCATCAAAGTGAAAAGTGAAAACGAAGTCTCCCAGTCGTGTCTGACTCCTAGCGACCCCATGGACTGCAGCCTACCAGGCTCTTCCGTCCATGGGATTTTCCAGGCAAGAGTACTGGAGTGGGGTGCCATCGCCTTCTCCACTATACCATCTTAAGCTACACTTAAAAGATGACTAGTTTTTCTCCTCTAGATGATAGACATTTAAATTATATCTTCTTATGTAAAGTTAGCTTAGAAGTTTGATTCATCTAAGTGAACTGTCCGAAGTCAGAATCATCATTCCAAGTAATCTGGAAGATACTAGTTAAATGAGCCAGTTCTCATCCTGAAATGAATGCTCTCTATATAGCAAAACAGGGTATTGAACCCCATTTCATGATTTTAGTGCTCAGTTTAAAACAAACCCACAAACAAATCATGAAAGTGGTTTACTGAAGACTGCATATGCCTCTTCTGAAGCCACAAGCAACAGCCCCCAGGACTTTCCTGGATCACTTCCCCAGCAAACATATCCAGCGACTTTGGCCATCATTACTCTGGCCAACCCTAGGCTGAGAGATCACTCCTCTTTGCCACACCGTTCAGGTCAAGAAATTGAAATGATGAAACCAGTTGTGTAAAATACAACCAACCTGTGTACAATACCCTACATTTACAAAGCAGCTGCTGCTGCTGCTGCTGCTAAGTCACTTCAGTCGTGTCCGACTCTGTGTGACCCCATAGACGGCAGCCCACCAGGCTCCCCCATCCCTGGGATTCTCCAGGCAAGAACACTGGAGTGGGTTGCCATTTCCTTCTCCAATGCATGAAAGAGAAAAGTGAAAGTGAAGTCGCTCAGTCTGTCCGACTGTTAGCGACCCCATGGACTGCAGCCCACCAGGCTCCTCCGTCCATTGGATTTTCCAGGCAAGAGTACTGGGGTGGGGTGCCATTGCCTTCCCCACAAAGCAGCTGAACAACCATAATCTCAACCAAACTTTCTACAGGAAGCAAGGTAGATATGAGCACCATTCCCATGAAGAAAAGAGTAATCCCAGGTTTTGGCAAGCAAAGTGGTCAGCCTAAGCTCAAACATCACTAAGTAAAAGAACTGGAACAAGAACTGAGGAGAGTTTATGTACAAGAGTGGGGTTAAGGCTGCAGGGAGAGGTGGGGTTAATCAGGGAGAACTAGCTGAGGAGACACAACACAATCTGCACTTGGATACAGGCTGTGTCTGTTCACAAAGGCCTTGGAAGATACGACTCCTGTCAAACAGCCAGCCTCACAGACTCTGTTGCCTCGTGACCACAACAAAGGCTCTGTACCCTTTGTCATTCAGATATACTAATGGCATCCCAAAGGAGCCCAATAGTCTCAGCCTTTGTGCCTCTGTACCTGCAATTTTCTCCAACTGACACACTCCCCACTCCTTTCTCCCTTTCACCCACTTCCAACTGACCTTTGAACTCAGGTCAAATGATACCTTCTTTGGGTGTTGATCTTGGAGCAATCTGGATTGCACTGTTCTGGGTGATTCTGTTGTCAGTTATCTTCCCAAGATCTAAGTTCTGGGGTTGGGGGTTGCGGGAGAATGGGGGCATCTATGTGATGTGACTCATCTTTTCCTGTTACTTGTCACATGGAGTAGGCAATGGGTAAATGCCTGTGGACTCAAAGAATGGACTTGCCAACTTCCGGGAGGAGTTAAGCCAGGCTTCCAGAGTAGAGAATTTCAGACAATTCAAGTGGAAACCATCACCTTCCACATTCACTTGAGTTACCAGATTTCTCTCTCAGCCTGGCTCCTCTAGAAGGCCTGACCATGGAATTATACTGCCATGGAATTATAATCCACGTCACGGCTTTGTGGTCTGTGTTTGTTTGAACTGGAAAACCTTCCACTGTTTATACATTTGGAATCACTTCCAAATGTGACAACCTGAGATTGTTAACCTGGGAGGCAAAATGACAGCCACCACAGTGGAAGAATGCCCAGGGATCAAGAAAGCATAACTGTTAAAAGAGCGTGAGCTCTGGAATCTGGGTTCCAATGCGCCATTTGCCAACTGGGTGACTCTGGGTAAATTACCCACACTACCTCCTGCCTTAAAGTGGGGTGTGTGTAGCCAGCAGGCATTGCAATGCCGCAAACATCGACTGAGGAGCTACTCTGGGCCAAGGGTTGGTGACACTGCAGTGACCTGGCCATTCAATGGAAACCATGCTTGCATCACGCCAGCCTGTGTTAGTCCCTCCTGAAATACTCTGGAGTACAGGCTTGCCAACCTTCACTAGAAGCTAATCTTTAAGAAAGCAAGGGTCTTGTCTGTCTTGTCCACTCACCCCTCTCAAGTGCCTATCAAATATCTGCTACACAGTCACTCAGTACATCTGGAAAGAAGGAATGGTCAAACCAGATGAAGACCTTCTTGTCCCCTAGCACTGTGTTTTGGTGGAGAAAGTAGGGAATAATAACTAAAGATGAAGGCACACATTACAAGGGGCTTGGGCTCGCCGCAAAAATATAGGTGGCCCCCTGGGCTTCCTCGGACTCCAGTTCCAGGCTCTTCCGGGTGGGGAGGGGGAAGATCTGACAGCCCTCCCCCACCCCTCTCCCACGGCTGCACAGGTGTGAGCCACAGGCACAAGGCAGAAGGAAAGTTGGGTCCCGTCCCGTTGAAACTTTTGAAGAGGTTTCTATCATTCACTTACTCAACAGGTGCTTATCAGGGCCCTAAGGTGTGGAGGGATAAAACGGAGACGTGACCAGGTCCTGTCCTCATGGAGCTTCCCTCCCAATGTGGAGGAGACACAGTACTCAAGTGCGTAAACTGGTCCTCGCACGCAGGGCTAAGTTGCCGAGCTGCCAGGAGTGATGCTACAGGGCGGCCGCAGGTGTCCCGGGCGGGGGCCTCCCGGGGAGGCGACCTCTGACCTAGGACCTGAGCCTTCAGGGGACAGGCGGTCGCCGGGGCCCACACTCTGGGCGGAGGCCGCAGACCGGACAGGAGGGGTCACAGCGGCAACTGTGCGAGTGTCTGGAGGGCGAGGCGCGGGAGGCTGTGGAGGAGCAGGCCCTGGACTCCCGCACCCGACCCTCGGGGCCGGGGAGGGGGCGCAGGCGGACTCGCCGTCGGACGGGGGCGGGGCGGGGGCCGCGGCCGGGGGGCCGACGTCACCACCGCGCCGCCGGGCCCTCCGGAGCGCGGGAGGGAGTGCGGGGCGGCGGGCCCGGCCCGCGGCCGAAGATGGCGGGCCTCCGGGCTTACCTCGGAATTTGAGCTCGTGCTGCGGCTCGAGGCTCAGGACCTGCTCCACCTTCGCCATGTTCCTCGGCGGCGGGGCAGCTCGGGAGGGGAGACCCCTGAGAGGTCACCTGGGGCGGGACGCGTGAATGCTGCGCCCCCTTTAAATTTGGAAAGGGGGGGCCTGCCGGGGCGCGGGCGGGGGTCGCCTATGGGTTGCGCGTTATTCACTTGTTAGATTGGCAAGGACTAGGAAGCTGAATGATGTCCAGGGAGGGGAGGGCCTGAGTACAGTGTGCTTTGCTCGCCCTTGTAGATGAGATGATAGATCTCTACTCCTCCGTTCCTAAGTCAGAATTTGCTCAGGTAGCCTCCTGTCTCCAGCTCCAGAATGGAATCCAAGTATTTCAAGCCATTATTTTCCAAACTGTCAACATGGAGTTTCTTTGTTGATTCCCAACCAGTGTCTTTCGAAAAAAAATGAAGTTGAGTAAAAACAGTGTATATTGTACCTTTCAACTGGGGTTCTGGTTTGTGTGAGAAGATAAATATCTTTTTCTTCAAGCCAGTTTTGTATTGTTTCCTTTGCAGCTGAAAGCATCCTGGATGATTCACTGAAGGTGTGAACAGTGCAATATTTCTGGAGGGCCATCTGACTACATGTGTCAAAAATTTCAGTAAACGTACTCAGCAATACCACTTCCAGGAATATGTCTCAAAGAAGGAATGTGCCATTTTGTTTGTATGTGCCATTTAAAAGGATGTTCATGGAATCAATATTTTTAATAGAAAGAAATAGGACTAAATAACTGTCAATAAAGATGATATAAAATATGTTGTATTCCCAATTCTAGGGCTTACCAGGTGGTTCAGTGGTAAAGAATCCACCTGCCAATGCAGGAGACACAGGAGACTCAGATTCAATTCCTGGGTCAGGAAGACTCTCTGGAAGAGGAAATGGCAACCCATTCCGGTATTCTTGCCTGGTGAATCCCTTGGACAGAGGAGCCTGGTGGGCCGCAGTCCATGGGGTCACAAAGAGTTGGACACGACTGAGCTACTAGACATGAGCACAAATACAAGCTGGATTCTACACCAGGGAAAGCTATGCATCCAGTAATGGATGAGATTTATACGTCAGCGAACTGTCCACACTGTCTTAGGATAAATGACACAAACAGGAAATTATTTGAGCACTGAGTTAAAAAGTTAAGACAGTTTGTTTGGAGCGATTTTTGATAGAGACAAATATCATCACTAGATGCTGACACCACTGGATAAAGGATGGTGCAGAAGGATGTGTACGTGTTCTCAGAGGATTGCCTAAGGTTCTTTATTGACTACAAGGGTAGGGGGACTT
This sequence comes from Oreotragus oreotragus, assembly GCA_006410675.1. Classification (NCBI taxonomy): domain Eukaryota; kingdom Metazoa; phylum Chordata; class Mammalia; order Artiodactyla; family Bovidae; genus Oreotragus; species Oreotragus oreotragus. The sequence continues at coordinate 92,112 of SJYX01017888.1, forward strand.
TATAGCAGAGAAATCTGCAGATGCCACCGTAACCAAGCGATCAGACTTTGCAGTCCCAACAACGAGACTCTGTGAGCCTCCTGACACGATGCCTTGTAAACTACCACCCAGGTCATATCCTTGTCAGAAATATTAAGCCAGATCTACTCAAAAGCAAACAAACTCAGACTGTAGGGCCTTCAACAAGACAACTGGCTTGGACTCTTCAAAAATGTTCATGTCTGGGAATCCCCTGGTGGTCCAGTGGTCAAGACCCCAAGTTTCCACTGCTGGGGCCCAGGTTTGGTCCCTGGTTGGGGAAATAAGATTCTGCAAGTCACACAGTGTGCCAACAACAACAAAAATGTCAGCATCACAAGAGGAAAAAAAATGACAAGAGAGAAATATTCTAGAACTGGGCTGTCCAACAGAAATGTAATGTGAGCTATAAATGCAAGTTAAAAATTTTAAATAGCCACGGGTAAAACTAATTTTAATAATGTATTTTTAACCCAATACAGTCAATGTATTATTTCAATATACAATCAATATGCAGAATTACTGATGAAATAATGTACATTTTTTTTGTGTGCGCTAAGTCTTGAATACACTCAATTTGGGCCAGCCATATTTCAAGGGCTCAAGAGCCATATATACAGTGCTTGCTTTGGCAGTGCTTAGACTAAAACTGGAATGATACAGAAGAAGATTAGCATGGCCCCTGTGGAAGGATGACATGCAAATTTGTGAAATAGTCCACATTTTTCGGACACATATACACCACTGTATATAAAACAGATAACTAATAAGAACCTGCTGTATAGCACAGAGAACTCTACTCAATACTTTGTAATAGCCTATTTAGGAAAAGAATCTAACAAAAATAGTGGATCTTGTACATGTGTAACTGAATCACTGTGCTGTACACCTGAAGCTAACACAACATTATAAATCAACTATACTCCAAAAAAGGGTTTAAAAACAAACAAACAAACAAACAAACAGTCACTTACAACTGGGGACTTCTGTATTGAATAGCACAGCTCTAGAGTAAAGAAGGCTGGGGGTCCAGTGGCTAAGACTTCGCCTTCCAGTGCAGAAAGAAGGTTTGATCTCTGGTCAGGGAACTAAGATCCCACATACCATGTGCCTCGTGGTCAAAACAAAACAAAACAAAACATAAAACAGGAGCAATATTGTAACAAACTCAATAAAGTCTTTAAAAATGGTNGGAGATGTGTATAAGAGACAGGAGTAAAGAAGGCTGGGGGTCCAGTGGCTAAGACTTCGCCTTCCAGTGCAGAAAGAAGGTTTGATCTCTGGTCAGGGAACTAAGATCCCACATACCATGTGCCTCGTGGTCAAAACAAAACAAAACAAAACATAAAACAGGAGCAATATTGTAACAAACTCAATAAAGTCTTTAAAAATGGTCCACATCAAAATAAAAGAAAGATGACTAAAGAGACAGTCACCAAATGAAATGTGGGATCCTGTATTGGAACTGTGTGTCTAACTGGAGAAAGGGTAGACTGTATATGGAAGGGAAAGTCGCTCAGTCGTGTCCAACTCTTTGCGACCTCATGGACTGTAGCCTACCAGGCTTCTCAGTCCATGGGATTTTCCAGGCAAGAGTACTGGAGTGGGTTGCCATTTCCTTCTCCAAGACTGTATATAAGATACTATTATTATATGTATGGTAAAGTTCTTGGTAAAAATAGTAGTTAGTTATATAAAGTGTATTATGTGTTCAGTTGCTCGATTGTGTCTGGCTTTTTGCTACCCTATGGATTGTAGCCCGCCAGGCTCCTCTGTCCATGGGATTTCCCAAGCAAGAATACTAGAGTGTATTGCCATGCCCTCCCCCAGGGGATCTTTCCAATCCAGGGATCCAACTTGTGTCTCCTGCATCTCCGGCACTGCAGGCGGATTCTTTACCACCGAAAGAATGATGCTATTCTTAGGAGATACATGCTAAAGGAATTGAGTGTCAAGTATAATGCTTGCAACTTACTTTTAAATGGTTCAACAGTGGTGCTAAGTCGATAAACAGAGATTGAAATAGATACAGATATACAGAAGAAGGGCGCAAATACTAACAAACAACTGGTGGATCTAGGGAAAGAATATTCAGATATTTATTGTACTTTTTTTTCCAAACTTTTTTCCAGTTTGATAGGCCTGAGAGAAAAAATAGATTACAATAATGATAATGACAGTTTAGATTCCTTACAGTTTACAGCATATTTTCATATATATTGTGAATTTAATCCTTTCAAAGTCTATGAAGTTAGATATTTGGCATGTTTGACCTTTGTTTTATAGTAAAAACAAAACAAAACAAAACAAAAAAACATTTCTTTGGTGCCCAAACGCATGCCAGGCACAACACATACATTTTCTCTTTTAATTTTTCAAAGGAAGCAGGTGGGGTCTCTCCCATTCATAATACCTGACATCTGGGGCTTTGGTAGGTCAGGGGATTGCCAGGGTCATAATCTGTGCAAGCTCCAGAGGTAGAGTTTAAACGCATCTCTGTCCCTCTCTGGGGACTGAGCTCTTTTCTTTTTCTGCCTCCTGTTTGTAAGTCCTGTTTCACAAATGTAGAATGGGAAGCCCAGAGAAGTTAAGTAACTTTTTCAAAGTCATACAGCTACCAAGGGGCAAAAGCAGAAGTCAGACCCAGTCTTCACTCTGTCTCCAATTCCACAGCTTTTTTTTTCACAGCAGCCAAACCAGTGGAATGGCCCCTCCCCTCCAGTGAGTGCCCTGAAGTCAGTCTGGGCTCTAACGGGGTGGCTCATGTGAGAAGAAATCTTGGAGAAAGGGCCCTTGGCACAGGAAATTAGCTGAGTTGTTGAAGCGGTGCCAAAGAAAGGCCCGCAATCTAAGACCAGGCGTGGCTGCAGAGAAGCTTTGTGAAAACAAGAGCATGACTGCGCTGAGTCATCTGATGCTCTGATTAAGAAGCATGAGTTGCCACACCATGTGATGGGGTGGCCATAAGCTCCAGCCCTGGAGACATGACCTGGCACCGATTCCATTACTGGAGCACCAGGGTGGTATTCAGGCAGGGTTATGTGTTGGGGGAGTGCAGTGCGGGGAGCAAGTCAGGACTATAGTCTCACAACTGTGCTGTGCTTTTATAAAAGTAAATACGAATACTTTTCCATATTCAATGAAATTTCATTTATATTTTTAAGTGAAAACTAAATTTTTCATTTGATTTTAATGACCCGATTAAAAGACTGGGTGCTTTACTGAAAGTCACAGGTTGGAGAACAATGAAGTCATTTGTCCAAAAACTCAAATAAGAAAATAGCCATCACAACAGGAATCTGAGGGGCCTGTGCATTTTACATCAGAAGAGGCTCAGGGCAGTGAGGACTTCTAAAGGGTGATCATCCCTTCAAGGACCACCTCATGCTTCCCACTGAGTAGGAGACTCCAGCAGGGGCTTACCAGGGGGCTGTGAAGCTGAGAAGGTCATCGTTCTGTTACTGAGTCCAAGCTCATACTGCTCGCCTCATGACAGGCTGATAAATTGAGAAATGAGTTGTTGGGACAAGGAACTTTATTCAGAAAGTCTGCAGATGGAGAAGATGGTAGACTCATCCCCAAGAACCATCTTGCCTGGGTTAGAATTCAGGCTCCTTTTATACTAAAAGGAAAGGGAGTAAAGTCAAACGTTTCCTGGTTCTTGTCTGTCTCTGGAGGGAATGTGTTAATTTCTTCCTCCCTGTAGTCATTCACAGCTGGGCTTGGTCAAGTTGTTTCTTGTGAGATAAACAAAGGTATTTTATCTTAATGCTCATTACCTGGGAAGCAGGGTTCCCATAGATGGGCTGCTGCTGCTGCTGCTGCTAAGTCGCTTCAGTCATGTTCGACTCTGTGAGACCGCATGGACTGCAGCCTACCAGGCTCCTCCGTCCATGGGATTTTCCAGGCAAGGACACTGGAGTGGGTTGCCATTGCCTTCTCCGACCAGAGATGGGCAATTGTATATAGCTTCCCTGGTGGCTCAGAGGTTAAAGCGTCTGCCTGTAATGCAGGAGACCTGGGTTCAATCCCTGAGTCGGGAAGATTCCCTGGAGAAGGAAATGGCAACCCACTCCAGTATTCTTGCCTGGAGAATCCCATGGACAGAGGAGCCTGGTGGGCTGCCGTCTATGGGGTCGCACAGAGTCGGACACGACTGAGCGACTTCACTTTCACTTTCACTTTAAGCTTATAAGCAACATCCCTTTAGAGATTACCTTGTAATAGAATACAAAAGTTCTTCTCTGTTACATTCTGAGCACAGATCTTGAACTACAAATCACTACCTGAACTGCTGGAAGGAATTGACTGGCTGTCCTAGCGGAGTCCTGGGTCTTCCCAGGCTCAGCCTCCTAAGAGAGCGTGTGTCCTTAGGGAAGCCTGGAACGCACCACGAGACCCTCACACTGACTGTGGCATAGCTTAGACTGGGTCGTGATGGCCTCTTTCCTTTTTTCAATTTTATTGACGTATAGTTGATTTACAATGTTCTGTTAATCTCTGCTGCACAGCAAAGTGACTCAGTTATACATATATATGTGTATATATATATATACATTCATATTCGTATTCTTTTACATTATAGTTCATCACAAAGTATTGACTATAGTTTCCTGTGCTATGCGGTACAGCCTTGCTGTTTGCACTTGCCCACCAGTAGATACCAGGCCACAGTAGGGTAGACCTGCTGGCAGAAATCAAGGCTAGCAGCCAAGGTCTGTCATTCAGATATCCCACGTGGGTGTGACTGCTGAGTTAATAAATTCTGTAGAACTCTGTCTTCATCCTGAATTGGCCTTGTTATACGGTCAACTTACCTGAGACTTTCATCCAAACTCATCTGAAAGGGATATGACGTAAGGGCTACAAAGACCGGCAGCAAAGGGCTTACACCGAGACCCTTCCAAAGAGACCTCCAGACTGACCACCAGCACGTCTTCCCTGTGGTTCAGTTCAAATCCCCATTGTTTTTTAATCCAAATCTTTGCCCTGCCAAGCACTAGGAAAAGCAGGTCTTACCCAGTTAAGAGCTGACACAAAGGGGTCTCTACCTGTGGCCTGGTGACTCTGCAGCCTAGAAGGGCTCACAAGTCCCCCAAGTCCCCCAAGTTCCCACTGAGCCCCAAGGCTGGGGACCAGACCCCAGAGCTGGAAGAAACTTGTGTGGCTCAGAGTCAGAGCAGAATCCTTTGTGCTGGAAAAGACTTCACACTGACCCCAGCATCTTGTGACTCACAGTACCAAACGCTGTTCCTAGCTGGAGGAAATGATGACACTTCCAGCCCTTAGAGGAGATCTGTGGTCATTGTAATCAGACTAATACCCTGTTCTGGTTCAGTGACGCAGGGTCACATTTTCCTTTGAACTGCGAACATCCATGTCAGGCATAATCACACCACCTCCCTCCTTCTCGTTCCCATTCTTCCTCTCTTCCCCTCACCACACTTTCTTTCACCCTTTCCTCCATTTTTACAGGGATGTGAAATTCACATAACACACAATGGACCATTTAAAGGGTATGACCCAGCGGCATTTCATGCACTCAGAACTGTGCAACCTTCCTCTCTCTCTAGTTTCAAATCTTTTCATCACCCCGAGGACCCCACAGGGAGGAAGGGATCATTCTTGTTTCCACTTCTCCAAGGCCCTGGCAGCAGCAACTAATATGCTTTCTATCTTTATAGATTTGCTTATTCTGGACATTTCATATAAAAGGAAGCATACAGCATTGCAGGGGCCCCCGAACTCTGAGATCTAATGCTTGATGATCTGTGGTAGAGCTGATGTAATAATAATAGAAATAAGGCTTACACACAATAAATGTAATATGCTTGAATTATCCTGAAATCATTCCCGCTCCTGATACAGGAAAAAATTACCTTCTATGAGACTGGTCCCTGGTGCCAAAAATTTGGGGACCCATATTGAATACGGGACCCTCTGGTCTGATATCTTTCACTTAACATTTTGTTTTCAAGGTTCATCCAAGCAGTCGCATGTAACAGCACTTCATTCCTTCCTATGACTGAATAGTATTCCATTGTGTAAATATGTCACAATTTGTTTATCTAGTCATCTACAGATGGGCATTTGGGTGGTTTCCACCTCTTGCCTATTATGAATAATGCTTACGTAAACATTCACGCACAAGTGTCTCTGTAGACATGTTTTCATTTCTCTGGAGTGTACACCTAGAATTTTAGGAAACTATCAAATGTTTTTCCAAAGCAGCTGCACCAGTTTGCATTCCCACCAGCAGAGGAGGGTAACACTTTCTTTCATCTGATGAAACAAAACAAAATCAAAACAATTGGCTCATCGTAGAATAGTGAGTCTGCCGAGGACATTTAAATAACCAACCATCTTTAGCAACAGTGATTCACCAAGTGTGGAAAGGTGAGCTTGATGTACACCTAGAATTTTAGGAAACTATCAAATGTTTTTCCAAAGCAGCTGCACCAGTTTGCATTCCCACCAGCAGAGGAGGGTAACACTTTCTTTCATCTGATGAAACAAAACAAAATCAAAACAATTGGCTCATCGTAGAATAGTGAGTCTGCCGAGGACATTTAAATAACCAACCATCTTTAGCAACAGTGATTCACCAAGTGTGGAAAGGTGAGCTTGAGACAAACCCGCCCAGCTGGGTCCCCAGCTTTCCCTGAAGGGCAGAATAAGATCTTTGAGCAGGGAGAGGCTTCACTGAAGCTTTTCTCGCCTGGTCTGTCAAGTGCTGTCTCTTATACACATCTGGCGTCGCGCAAGTACGGGGGAGGGGCGGGTCCGGGACACCCAGAATTGAGGACCATCATCCTGAAGATTATTTATTTAGGCAGGGCGCATGGGAGGCAGATTTTGTGTTAAGTGCTTTAGTCAATAATTAATAAAAATGAACTTCCACTTCTCCTTGCTAATGTGCCAGGCACTTAGAGATTTTGAATAATAATGAAAGTACGATTTATTCTTATTATAAACATGATGTTTGTGAGTGAATGATGTGTGTTAGACACGGTGACGTGTGGTAAGCAATAAATATAAATTTAGTAAGCTACCAATTATTGCTTGCTTATTTTGTGCCACTGTGCTGAACGCTTCACATAACAACAGCATCGATTATAATAAAAGCTACTCTACTTTAAATGTTTACTATGTAACAAGCACTGTGCTGAATCCTGTACTGCTAATTGCAACAAATATTAAGAAATACAACGATCAAAAAAATTGACCTGGTTCCTACTTTTCTCTAGAGGCCATAGATGAGACAGCCTTTGAATAATAACCACCCACACAAATACACTTTTAAAAATTACTGAAAACCTATATCTGTTTGGTTTTAAAGTGAACACTCTACCTCATTATCTCATTATTGACATTTAAACTTTACTTCATTGTGTAGTGTGTACTACCTGAAATATGTGTTATTAATATTTTCCTTTTCATATATAAATGAAAATAGCAAATAGCTAACATTGACTCTACATGATAGACATATAGGTATTCTTTGTACTGTTCTTCGCACTTTCCAATTTGAAATTTTTCGTAATTTTTAAAAAAGGGTTTTTTTTAAAGATAATCTTTGTCTTTTAACTACAGCATTTGGTCCATTTATACTTATTATATTTATGATATATATGGATATATTTCTACCATCTTATTTTGTGCCTTCTGTTGGTCACATTTGTTTTTTTCTTTTTCCTTTCTTTTTGCATTTTTAGAACTAATTTTTTTCTCATTCCACTTTTCCTCCTCTTATATACTCTATGCTGTTTCAATGATTACTCTATACTTGGCTCCCTGAAAATAAAAGGACTTAAGTGTACTTTCATAGCCCATCCTCTAAATTGTATGCCTTAATTATACTAATATTTTAAGTTTAATCTTTTCCTTTTTCACCCTGTGAGCCATCACTAATTTATACAGTCAGTATTGATTTAGACTCAACCACACAGTTACCAATTTCTTTGCTCATCTTTTCTTCCTGCATCTTTACAATCAGAATCACTTTCCTCATGCCTGAATCTTTAAATTCTGTTTCAGGAAGTTTGTTGGAGCAAATGCTGTTGGATTTTGTTCTTCTAAAATTGACTGTATTTTTCTCCTGTTTTTGCAAGATATTTTGGCTGGTTTACTAGAGGGACAATGGTTTTCTCTGAGAGATGTTGGATGCCACCACTGACTTCCAGCTCCCATTGTTACTGCTGAGGTTTCAGGTGACAATCTCCTCATCATTCCTTCAGAAATGTCCTGTTTCTTCCCATTGTCCTGGGGTTCTGCAGTTTTATCACAATGTATCTTCTAATTTATTTGTCTTAGCTCATTCAAGCTGCTTTAGCAAAATACCATATAGACTGGATGGCTTAGATAACAACATTTATTTCTCACAGTTCTGGGACCTGAAATTTCAAGACTGAAGCACAGCACATTCTGTGCCAAGTGAGAGCCCCCTTTCTGGTTCATAGTCAGCTGTTTTCTTGCTCTCTGGAGTCATTTTTATAAGGGCATTAATCCTATTCATGAGGTTTCCCCACACATGACCTTATCACCCCCAAAGACCCCATCTCCTAACACTGTCTTTCAGGAATTGCATTTTGGCATATGAATTTTGGGGAGGATACAAATGCTCAGTCTGTAGCATTTATCCTGTTTGAATACTCAAGAGTTTCTGAATTCGTTGACTGGAATCTTTCATCACTCTGGAAAATTCTCAGCATTTAAAAATTTTTTTTTAACTGTTGTAAAATACACATATGATTTACCATCTTAATCATTTTAAGTGTGCAGTTCAATAATATTGAATACACTTACACTGTTGTGCAACCATGACCACTATCCATCTCCAGAACTCATTCATATTGCAACTCCATACCCAATAAATAACACCCTCTCTTTATTAAAAAAGAAAATGTATTTATTTGGCTGCATTGGGGCTTAGTTACAGCATACATGTGGAATCTAGTTCCCTGACCAGGGATCAAACCCAGGTCCCCTGCTTCCATGGAGTCTTAGCCACTGGATCATCAAGCTGCTTTAGCAGACCTAATAGTTATTTCTTTTAAATGTTACCTTAGCTCCATCCTCTCACTCTTTTCTCCTAGATATCTGACTAGTAGTTTATTCAACCTAGATTTTTCAAGCTGTAGGTTGTTTCCCAAAGGTGACTTATAAAATCAGTTCAATAGGTTGTTACCAGCACTGAGAGAGAAAATGAACAGAAAATATCAGAGTGCATTATATATTTTCATGAAAATTTTGTTTCATTGTGTTTATTAACAACATACCGATACATAAAACTGTCAGTTCAGTTCAGTCGCTCAGTCGTGTCCGACTCTTTGCGACCCCGTGAATCACAGCACGCCAGGCCTCTCTGTTCATCACCAACTCCCAGAGTTCACTCAGACTCACATCCATCGAGTCAGTGATGCCATCCAGCCATCTCATCCTCTGTCGTCCCCTTCTCCTCCTGCCCCCAATCCCTCCCAGCATCAGAGTCTTTTCCAATTAGTCAACTCTTCCGTAGTAAGTTACAAATAAAACCCATTCATCAGACCTTCTCACACCATTCTCCCTGTCTCCTTGCCTCTGTGTCAGGGCTTCATCTCTCATCTCTGTATCCCATATTGTGGGTATGTCTTCAGATCTTTCAGTCTGTAATTGTTACTGAGGCTGCAGATAAACCTATTCCAGGAGTTTTTCATTTCAGTCATCTTTTTAAGCCTCTATGTTCTATTTGGGCTTCCCTGGTTTCTCAGTTCCTTTACACAACTAAGGATCACATAGGCAGGTCTCTAACATTGGTTCCAGCCACGCCCCACCCCATTGAGGGGTTTTGGTGCTGGTCTCCACTGTTGTCACTTTAGGCAGAGGCAGTGGCCAGGTCATCTTGAGGGGGGTAAGTCCATGTTCTTGGGCCCATGCAGAGCTTCTACACCTGCCTCCACGAGCACTTTAAAATAAACTCAGCATGTAAGCAATGGCTGAGGGGCCCAGAATGAGTCACCCTGTCCACTGGATTATTACTGAGTCACTGATACCCTCGGTGGGCATTCACAAGGGACACTGTGAACACCTTCAGATTGTGCCCATCCAAGGAGGCATCCCCATAACCCCTTCCCACACCTCCTTGTCACGAAATTCAATTCTGCTGTATCTGTTCCTAGCCGCCCACTACCGACGGGTCAGTGTACATCTGTGCTTCTGGTCCTCTCTCAGCCAGATAAACATCTGAATGGATGTCTTGAGATTCTGGAAAATCAATGGATTCTCTTTATGTTGTAATTCTGCAACCTAACCAATTAAGTTTTGGGTGAGTGTGCATGCTAAGTCACTTCAGTTGTGTCCAACTCTTTGCGACCCCTTGGACTGTAGCCTGCCAGGCTCCTCTGTCCATGGGATACTCCAGGCAAGAATACTGGAGTGGGTTGCCATGCCTTCCTTCNTGAGTGTGCATGCTAAGTCACTTCAGTTGTGTCCAACTCTTTGCGACCCCTTGGACTGTAGCCTGCCAGGCTCCTCTGTCCATGGGATACTCCAGGCAAGAATACTGGAGTGGGTTGCCATGCCTTCCTTCCGGGGATCTTCCCAACGCATGGATCAAATATGAGTCTCTTATATCTCCTGCATTGGCAGGCAGGTTCTTTAACACTTGTGCCACCTGGGAAGAACCAATTTGGGGTATGGTTTTCAGCAAGGTCAAAAACCTATAGCTGCAAGAAAGAAAGGATTATTATAGGGCTCCATGGAATCCCTCTGGCTTTCCCACTGGGACTTAACTGAATGTTTAGAGAGCTTGTCATTTTCTTTCCATAATAGCTCCAGGGAACTCAGACACAGCTACTACCCACAGTCCCGGGATCATCACTGCGACATCAGGGCAGTGGCCACAGGACTCTCCCGGGCCCTTGTGGTTGTGGGTGCTAGTCACCCTCATGATGCGAAGGCAAGTAGTAGGGCTGCCACTGCGTATACTTGTAGATTACTTGTAACCTGTGCTCAATGCTAAACTGACTCCCTGCGGTGAAAGTAACTCTGAGCTATAGTTTTTGCAGATTTCTGCGGTGCAAACACTCACACCATGACTAATTTTAAGCGACCCGGAGGTCATCGCTGAACACAGAATTAAAAGAAAAGTGCACCATTGGCTCCTGCGAGCTAGTCTGAGCCCAGCACACGCCTGCCTCTATTCCACGCCCTGTGGACACCTCAGTCAGGCATGAGGATGTGGACTAGTCAGACTCTGCACCCTGACTTTGAGGGTCCATCTCCTGGGACCACTCTTGGTACTAAGTCTTTAAGCAGAAGTTACACCAGTTATTTTGACAAAGATAACTTAGCATGAACACATGGTTAATGGGGTAATGGGGAACTGTAAAAGCAAGAAGCTGAAGACACCAAGGTGTCTTGTGGGTAGGGGAGCAGGGGAGCCAAGAGACACAGGCAAGATATTGGGTCATTGGGACCCAGGAGCTCAGAAGAGGGACTTCATTCAGGTAGGAGCAGACTTCTTCTTCCTCTTTTTAAATACTTACTTATTTGGCTATGCTGGGTCTTAACTGTAGCACATGAAATCTTAAATGCTGTGTGTGGGATCTAGTTGCCTGACCAGGGATCGAACCCAGGCCCCCCCTGCACTGGGAGTTCAGAGTCTAGCCACTGGACCACCACAGATGTCCCAGATGGGAACAGATTTCTGAGGAAGGGGTGCAGACTGGCCAGTGCCCAGGCCCCTGAGGAGATGCAGTGAGGCTGCCTCTGGGCTAACCTCCCCAAAAGCTGCAGACTGCTGCCAAGGTGAAAGGTGGCTGCTCAGATGACACTGAGAGCAGACGGGAGCAGCAAGACCCCTTTCTTAGTCCTCGGGTCTCCCTCAGTTGCCTCAACTGAGGAAAGCACCTGAGGAGAAAGAAATAGAGGGAGCTGCAGCCCCTGAACCTCAGAGCGGACAGCAGAGGGTTGATTTAGAGACCAGGGGAAATGGATTCCTAATGCCCACACCCTCTTTGACTTCTTTAAACATTGAAGACACACTTCTGTTTCTAGCCTCCTGTTGCCGAAATGTGTGCCATTTCGAATTACAGTTCCTGCTGGCTCAGAGCGTCCTGTTTCCTTGTGTGTTTTATGATCTTTCAACCTACTGGGGGAATTCTTTGAGGCCTGGTGTTGCCGTCACCTATCACCACTAGCTAGTCACTCCAGAGTCCGGTGCTTCAGACATCGACAATTCACATCGTCTGTCTCCTTCAAGGGCATCAGGGTTGCCTGGGCTCTTGTGGGGCGACAGGAGGAGAGTGGCTAGGGCCGGGCAGGAAGTTTAGGTGCCCCCAGCCCCTGAGGGCTCCCTCATTTCCAACATCAGCAGCTAAGACTCTGCTCTCCCAATGCAGGGGGCCCTGGTTCAGTCTCTGGTCAGGGAGCTCAGATAAGAAGTGGCGCTCCTACAACCACCCTCCAGTGTGACATTTCAAAAAGGACTCACAGGACTCATGGAGTCGCTATACTCATGGTTATGGTTTATTACAGGCAAAGGACGCAGATTCTCACCAGACAAGGGAAGAAGCACACGGGGAAGACAATTCTAAACACGGAGCTCCCATCACCCTCTCCCTGTGGAGTTGGGAGGCATCACTCTTCAAGGTCAGTGTGTGACAGTGTTTGCAGAGGATCGCCACCCTTCTCCTTGCAACTCTTTTGTAACTCCAAATCTATTTTAAATTTAAAAGTCTATTTCAAATATTTTTATTGGATTCTCAACCTTCTAAATTGGCATTCTCTGCAGCGCAATCAGTTATTGTTACTCTCTGGTATTCAAATTCTGTGATAACCAGGATGCAGGCAGGGGGCTGAACCACACTGAATGGATAAGAAAGCTGTGGTACATATACACTATGGAATATTACTCAGCTATTAAAAGAATGCATTTGAATCAGTTCTAATGAGGTGGATGAAACTGGAGCTCAATGTATGGCAAAAACCACTACAATATTGTAAAGTAATTAGCCTCCAATTAAAATAAATTTTAAAAAAATTAAAAAAAAAAAGAAAAAATGGGTGGCTTTGTGGAACTGGTGTCTCACCCCTTTTCTTGCTTCAGAAATGCTCCTGGCTGTCCAAATCCCACCCATTCTCCCTGTCGTCACTCACTCACTCATTCATTCTCTCTCTCATTCATTCACTCATCCAAGTGGCATTTCCTAAGGACCTGCTATGTCAGCATCCCACAGTGGATGGATTTAACCCTGGCTCCAAAGGACCTTATGTCTGGTAAGAGGAGTTAAAAAAAAAAAAAAAAAAACCACCAAAATTGTTACAATCTGTGATAAACACTAAAATAGATGAGAAGAAAGCTACTAAGAGAGACTTCCCTAATGGTCTAACAGCTAAGACTGCACTCCCAGGGCAGAAAGCCCTGGTTCAATCTCTGATCAAGGAACTAGGATCCTACATGCAGCAACTAAGAGCTTGCATGCTGCCAAATAAGGCCTGGGACAGACAAACAAATAAATAAATATTTAGAAAAGAAAGCTACCAAGACACAGTGAACTTTACTCTGGGGGCTGGAAGAAAACTTAAGAGCTCATATGGTATTAGAGAATAATCTTGGAAAAATAGTAAGAAAGATCTCGCCAGACAGAAAAGAGAAGAAAGAGTTCTCCAAGTGGAGGGAAAGCAAATGCAAAGGCCCCAGGGTACATGCCTGCTGGGGCTGATATGGAGGAAAGGCAAGGAGGAATATTACTTTCTCAGGGGACCTCTGTGGAGATCCAGTGGTTAAGATGCTACGCTTCCAAAGCAAGGAACATGGTTTCGATTCCTGGTCGGGAAGCTAAGATCCAACATCACACAGCACAGCCAAAAAATAAGTTAGTAAAAATTTTGAAACTTATAATATTTTCTCACATTTATTTAGCTCCTGCTGTGTGTCAGGCAGTAGATTAGCATATGTTTTCATTTCCTATGGTGCTATAACAAATGACCCACAAAAGTTCTGGAGGTTGAAAGTCCGAAATTGGCTCTTACGAGGCTAAAATCCATCTGCGTTCCATGGTCTGCAGGCTCCTTGCCTTTTCTAGCTCCTGGAGCTTGGCCAGAGACCTTGGCTCCATGCCCTTTCCTTCATCTACAAAGCCGGCAATATAGCATCTTCGATCTTAATCTCCCTTGGACCTCTAATTCCATCATATCAAGTGTATGACTGTGGGCCAGATACTGCACCAAGGACTTTGTTTATGTTATCTAGTTTAATCCTCCCATGTCAAGAGGATCATTTATCCCCACTTTACAGATGAGGAGACCAAGGCACTGAGAAGTGTACCAGGATGGCCCAGGGGTGATGGGTCTTCTGTTGTGCTATGCGGTCTAGCTGTCATGGTTGGACGCCCTTGGTTGTCCTAGAGGATATTCTGTTCAAATGAGTAACATCACCAAACGCAGTGGTTCTTTGTGTGTGTGTGTGTTCTGTTAGTTTGCATTATTAAATTAAAAAAATTTTTTTAATGTATTGTGTTTACTTATTTTTAAATTGAAGGGTAGTTGATTTACAATGTTTCAGGTGTGCAGCAAAGTGATTCAGTTACACATATCAGATGTATTGTTTTTCAGAAATAGATCCACAGACATAGAAAACAAATGTATGGTTACCAAAGGGGCCAGCGGGGAGGGGTAAATTAGGAGTTTGGGATTAACATATACACATTGTTATTGTTTAGTTGCTAAATTGTGTCCAATTTTTGCTGACCCCATGGACTGTAGCCTGCCCAGTTCCTCTGTCCATCGGATTTCCCAGGCAAGAATATTGGAGTGGGTTGCTATTTCCTTCCCCAGGGGATCTTCCTGACTCAAGGATCGAACCCGAATCTCCTGCACTGGCAAGTACATTCTTTACCACTGAGTCACCAGGGAAGCCCCAATATATAGACATTCAGATCAGTTCAGTTGTTCAGTCGTGTCTGCTTCTTTGTAACCCCATGGACTGCAGTACGCCAGGCCTCCCTGTCCATCACCAACTCCAGGAGTTTACTCAAACTCATGCCCACTGAGTCGGTGATGCCATCCAACCATCTCATCCTCTGTCATCCCCTTCTCCTCTCGCCTTCAATCTTTCCCAGTATCAGGGTCTTTTCCAATGAGTCAGCTCTTCAGGTGGCCAAAGTATTGGAGTTTCAGCTTCAGCATCAGTCCTTCCAGTGAATATTCAGGACTGATCTCCTTTAGAATGGACTGGTTGGATCTCCTTGCAGTCCAAGGGACTCTCAAGAGTCTTCTCCAACACCACAGTTCAAAAGCATAAATTCTTCAGCGCTCAGCTTTCTTCACAATCCAGCTCTCACATCCATACATGAGCATTGGAAAAACCATAGCCTTGACTAGACGGACCTTTGTTGGCAAAGTAATGTCTCTGCTTTTTAATATGCTATTAGGTTGGTCATAACTTTTCCTCCAAGGAGTAAGCGTCTTTTAATTTCATGGCTGCAGTCACCATCTGCAGCGATTTTGGACTCCCCCAAAATAAAGTCTGCTACTGTTTCCACTGTTTCTCTATTTGCCCTGAAGTGATGGGACTGGATGCCATGATCTTTGTTTTCTGAATTTGAGCTTTAAGCCAACTTTTTCACTCTCCTCTCACTTTCATCAAGAGACTCTTTAGTTATTCTTCAGTTTCTGCCATAAGGGTGATGTCATCTGCATATATGAGGTTATTGATTACTATACATAAAATAGATAACTAATAAAGACCTACTGTATAACACAGGGAACTATACTCAGTAACAACCCATGAGGGAAAAGAATCTGAAAAAGAATATATTTATGTATACATACATATATATATATGTATACATATATATATAACTGAATCCCTTTTCTATACATCTGAAAGTAACACAACATTGTAAGTCGACTATAATTCAATAAAAAATAAAATAAACAAAACCATTCCAATAGTCAGTTCAGTCAGTTCACTCCCTCAGTCATGTCTGACTCTTTGCGACTCCACGGACTGCAGCACGCAAGGCTTTCTTATCCATCGCCAACTCCTGGAACTTGCTCAAACTCATGGCTATCGAGTTGCTGATGCCATCCAACCATCTCATCTTCTCCTGCTTTCAATCTGACTATTCCAATAGTCAGGAAGCCTTAAAAATAAATAAAATGTTTAAAACAAAAAATAAAATGTATTATTTTAAAACAAACTCTTTGTCTTGCAACCATTTTAGACTTACGGAGGAGTTACACAAGTGGTCTAGAGGGTTTCTTCTACTTGTTACCCAGGTTTCCCCGTGTTATCATTTTACACAACTACAGTGGCAACATTGGAACATTATCATTGTAAACTCCAGACTGTTTGTGGATGTCACCAGTGTTTCCACAAATGTCCTTTTTCTTTTCCTGGATCCAGTCCAAGATACCACATTGCATTTGATCAGTTTGCTTTCTACAGAGATGCCCTGGAAGCTGACTGGGGGACAGATTGATGTCAACAACAACCGTAGCCTCTGAGAACCAAGTGCCACGTGCCTGGTACCATCCTGAGAAGCACATGTGTTTCTCTATGCTCTCACAACGATGAAAGGTGACATCACTTCCTCCGGCTTGAGGCTGAGAAAACCGAGGCACAGGGAGGTTCAGACACTCACTCAAGAGGAGTGAGAAATCGGAGATGGAGGATGAAGACCTGGATGAAAGGGACCACGGGGTGGGGGCGGGGTGCACGTCTCAGAAGCGAGGGTCGTGGTGAGGGGTGGGGGTGACTGCAGAATCCCAGTGGCCCTTCCCCAGGCCCCTGCACTGGGTGTTCCTGCTCCTGCAGTGGTCTTCCCAGGGCCACCTGACATTGCCACCGTCATCCGATCACTTCCTGACCACCTGCTGTATGTCAGGCACCTTGCTCAGTCCTGGGCACACGTGGAGACAGGTGCATACAGGTGAAAAAGAACCTCCGGGGGGTGGTATGAAGAAAACATGGCTAGAAAGCTGTTCCATGAGGCTTCCGGGACGCCAGCTCGTCAGTCAGGCTTTTCCTTCCCAGCACTTTGGTGACGTGCAATCACTTATTTATCTGTGGCCTGTCTCCCCACTCAGAGAAGGCAATGGCACCCCACTCCAGTACTCTTGCCTGGAAAGTCCCACGGACGGAGGAGCCTAGTGGGCTGCAGTCCATGGGGTCGCGAAGAGTCGGACACGACTGAGTGACTTCACTTTCACTTTTCACTTTCATGCATTGGAGAAGGTAATGGCAACCCACTCCAGTGTTCTTGCCTGGAGAATCCCAGGGACAGAGGAGCCTGGTGGGCTGCCATCTCTGGGGTTGCAGAGTTGGACATGACTGAAGCGACTTAGCAGCAGTCTCCCCACTAGGACACGAGTTTCATGAATGATCCATCCCTGATTTGAGCTTCTAGCAAAGGCTTGAAGCAATCCATAGAGGGATGAGTGGAGGAAAGAAGGAAGGAATGGAGAAAGGCAGGGAGAAAGGGAGAGAGAGAGGAAGATCCAGGGTCACCAGGCATTGAAGTTTCAGAACTAGCTCATACAGTGTTGTTGTTTAGTTGCTAAGTCATGTCCAAATCTTTTGCAACCCCATGGACTATAGCCCACCAGGTTCCTCTGTCCATGGGATTTCCCATGCAAGAATACTAGAGTAAGTTGTCATTTCCTTCTCCAGGGGATCTCCCTGACCCAGGGATTGAACCCATGTCTCCTGCATTGGCAGGCAGGTTCTTTACCGCTGACCCACCAGAGAAACCCAGCTCATACATAGGACTTGTTAAAACTCATGCAGACTGAGCACCTCCAAACTGGCCTGGATGGAGGTGGGGGTCATACTCAAGAGCCGCCCCACGTCTTTGCAAACAGGGGTGCAGCTGTATGGCCTAACCGTTTTCCAAAGAAGTGGGCCCTCCAGGCTCAGGCAGGAAGACTCAGGAAGGGCTGTCTGCTCAGGGAATGGGGTGGTTGTTGGGAGGTGCAGAGAAAGGAAACCAGTGTTTTTCTCCCTTTGCCCCCATAAGCAAACTCGCCCCGTCACCCCAAACCCCCTTGGTCTCTCATTCCTAACTGAGAGCAATAAGAGGATGGATTCATGGTCCCCATCTCTGTGCCTGGCACATAAAAGGTGCTCGTTACATGTTTGATGAATGAATAAAATAATGTAATTAAAAATTTGAAGGGAGGTGGGGGAGAAAGTCTTTTCCATCCTTAGGCCGTGTCCCCAAGCACCCAGAAGGCCACATTTGCATACAAATAATTGATATTCTAATTACAAATCATTCGTATTGATTTATTAACAGATCCCCAAAGGATTTCTAGAAGATAATTAGATTCCAAGCTCCTTAGGGGTTAGGAAGCCATATTTACCTCGCTGCTCCCCCCGGGCCGTGCAAGGAGCGGAGCTACCTGATAAATGTTTGATGAGGTCAGGAGTAAGCCTGGTCTCCTTGTGGGGAGAGGTGATAGCCGCCCCACAGACAATTTCCAGTGTGTCTGGGGTTCTGTGGCAGGGGGAAGATGGTGTATCCACTTGTATGTGTGTGTTCGTGTGTGTGTGTGCATGCTTAAAATGTGCAAAGCTCGCTAGTCTCTAAGCCCCAATGATTTTTCACTGTATATGCAGATTTCCCTCCGGAGTCCTCGCCAGGGGGTGGCAGGGGGCTGGGGTTGTTAGATCTTCCTCATCATCTCTATGGGCCTCTCCCCGACACCCCAAATAAATATTAGTACATTAAGAAAAAAACAAAAGCAACTAGCGAAGGAAGGCATCAATAGAAAACTTGACAGTTTTCATTCGTCTAATTAAAAACTCTGCTTGCTCTCTGAATGCAGCTTCGAGTCCCCCACCTCTACTGTCTTGCTGAGCCATTGGCTACTCCCCAGGGCCCTCTGAGAACAGAAACTGTGCTGCAGCCCCGGACGCCAGGCTCAGAAGAGGAGGATGAGTCCCTGTAGCCTGACCGCCCCAGAACGTGGTGGCAAAGCCAGTGGCGCAGGGGCCCCAAGCGGAGGGTTGAGGGAGGCAGAGGTGATGGGGTGGAGGTGTTTAAGGTTTGGGTTCTCCATTTTCATGTTCCTGCGATAGCTCCCAGGAATCCTTAGGGCCATGGATTCTCAAGTGACTGTCACGACTCTGCGTTTTTATCTGGGGGAAAAAAAACAAAACAAGTGATTGCAATATGTAAAGCAAATGCAGTATTCTCAGGAAATCTGAATTATTAGTACATTAAGAAAAAAACAAAAGCAACTAGCGAAGGAAGGCATCAATAGAAAACTTGACAGTTTTCATTCGTCTAATTAAAAACTCTGCTTGCTCTCTGAATGCAGCTTCGAGTCCCCCACCTCTACTGTCTTGCTGAGCCATTGGCTACTCCCCAGGGCCCTCTGAGAACAGAAACTGTGCTGCAGCCCCGGACGCCAGGCTCAGAAGAGGAGGATGAGTCCCTGTAGCCTGACCGCCCCAGAACGTGGTGGCAAAGCCAGTGGCGCAGGGGCCCCAAGCGGAGGGTTGAGGGAGGCAGAGGTGATGGGGTGGAGGTGTTTAAGGTTTGGGTTCTCCATTTTCATGTTCCTGCGATAGCTCCCAGGAATCCTTAGGGCCATGGATTCTCAAGTGACTGTCACGACTCTGCGTTTTTATCTGGGGGAAAAAAAACAAAACAAGTGATTGCAATATGTAAAGCAAATGCAGTATTCTCAGGAAATCTGAATGGCTGCCATAAACACCATCATTTCACGCTGGGAAAGGTGTGATCCTATGTGGGGCAGTGGAGCCTGCTACGGCAATGCCCTCCAGCCAATGCTCCGAGAGCATACCGGTAAAGGAATGCATGCCTGAGTGCTCAGTCATGCCTGACCCTTTGTGACTCCATGGACTGTAGCCCACCATGCTCCCCTGTCCACTGAATTTTCCAGGCAAGAATACTGGAGTGGCTTGCCACTTCTTCCTGCAGGGAAAGTTCCTGACCCAGAGATTGAACCTATGTCTCCCACGTTTCCTGCATTATAGGTAGATTCTTTACCGCTGAGGCACCAGGGAGGCCCCTGTAGAGGAATGAGATGGGGTTATTACTCACTGTGGCAGGGAGGAGGGAGCTTGCAGAACGCCTGAAGGACTTGAAGGGTTTCGCTTTGGGTTAGATGCCACCTGGCATGCTACAGTCCATGGGGTTGCAGAGTCAGACGCGACTGAGTGACTGAACAACCAAAAAGATGCTGCCAGGAAGGGGTGATTCCGTGATCTGGTGGGGATCCAAAGGGGGCAGACCAGAGCCAGCCTCGAAGTGTGAGCAACTGGCAAAGCAGCAGCCCGCCCACCACTCAGGTTAGCTGGGAGAGGTCAGTTTGGGTGGGGTTAGACAGTTTTCTTGTCTGGGCTCAGAATGATGACTGGAGCAGATTCTTGTTATTGTCTGGACTCTCTCTGGTCATGGAGTGGCCTGTGTGATGTTGGTGTCCTGTGGAATTCTGCTCAATAAGAGAGAGGGCATCAGGACCCACTGTGAGTGCCTGGCCAGTTCCTGGCCACCACGAGTGGCCTTTCCTTCCCTGTCCATGCTGCATCTGTAAGGTATATGCATGATCAGTTGATCAGTCCCTCAGTCGTGTCTGACTCTTTGTGAGCCTGCCAGGCTCCTCTGCTCATGGAATTCTTCAGGCAAGAATTCTGGAGTGGGTTGCCATTCCTTTCTCCAGGGGATCTTCCCGACACAGGAATCACATCTGCGTTGATTTGAACACAGGGCCTTCTGCGTTGCAGGTGGATTCTTTATCATCTGAGCCAACCTGTAAGGTGGGGTGTAGTCAGTTTCTCTTGCTAAGGTTTCAGGAGGATGCAATGAATTGGTCAGTGCAGGGAAGTCCTTAGTGCCCTGTTCTGGCCACATGGTAAATCCTCAGTGAAGTATATCTATGACCATGAGGGTGGCATTTCAAAGAGTTCCCCTGGTCCCTTGTGTTACATCTGGGAGGCTTGTATGCTGTGTGGGGTTGGGAGCAGTGATGTTCCTGGAGATTTTAATTATTTCAGGGCGGGTTTGTTTTTTGGTAATTTGTAAAGGAAATGAGCAAATACGTCTCACTCTAAGTACAGCATATCCAGGAAACAGCATGAAAAACCGGCTCTTCACGATCAGTGTGTAACTTGGTGAAGACATTCCCTATCTACCCATCTTTTATTCAACACAAGCAAGCTATTCTTCATGCACAGCAATTAGAAAAGGGGGCATGTAGTAAATGCCTTCTGTTATTTCCTCCCATGGGAAAGGTATCAGAAAGAACCAGCTTTATCTCTTAGAAGATTAATTCCCTCATGGGGTCCTCATGTATTTGTGTTGTGATAACGCATGGTGTGTGATAGGGGTCATAAAACCTTGTGATTTTTCATCTACTTATTCCTCCCTGTCCAAGGTGTAGGGCTTTGCAGTTTAACATTGGACGATATTAGTAACAAATGATGATAGATCAACCTCTGAAAGCTGGCACCTGGGAGGGCAGGGAGTGGCATTTACCTTGCTGTGGCTGTGGGCATCAGTGCCTTTGGGCCCAGGCACTTTGTCACTTCAGCTGTTCTTGTCCACTTCCGTCTCCTCTGTGCTCCCCCCTCACAGCCTCAAAGTTCTCTGGTCCAAGCCTTTCTCATTCTGTGCCGTTCTGCTGAGACTGGGGCTATAAGAACGCTTTCTTTTTTTTTTCATTTTACTTTGCCATTTAAGTCGTTGTCTTTGCTTCATTTTGTGTTAGCGTGTGTACTCAGAGGCATGTGTGGGTGTGTATTTTTATTTAAACCACAGCATTATGAAAAACAAAGACAACCTTTTATATTTTTTAGGCTGTAATATAGAAACAAGCAAAGAGTCCCCTAAAGGGACCATGGTGGAAAGAAAGCAGGCACTGACCCTGTGTGGTTTCGTAACAGGCTATCAGATGCCAGAGCTAATAATAGAATTTGTATGCTTATTATTGATGCAATTAATAATATTGATTTATGGAGCTTGAGTGCTTGCCATCATTAGCTATTCACAGTAGCCCCATGAAGCTGGCATCGCTATCATTTAGCAAATAAAATCACACGCTGCCTCGCAGAGGAGGTAGCCAGAGTTGAAGCAGTCACTGAGCTGGCAAAACACTAAATGTCTTCGGGTTGGCCTTGGAACCCCCTTCGAAAAACGAGCCCTGAGTCATTCATCTCAGAGAACAGCTCAAGGAAACGTAATCTTATTCCATGTCTTGAAGTGCTCTCTTCAAGATTACTGGATCACTGAAGCCTGCACATCATTTTAATCCAGTTAATGCCAAAGAGTCTTTCTAGGTTGGTCTTCCCTTCAAGGTGGCCTGAGTTTTCTTTTTTTTTTGGGGGGGTATAATTTGATACACACAATAATCATCACCATATTTGTACCTTAAGAGGCTGTCCTTTCAGCACCTTGAGGTCATTAACAGGCCATCTATAAAAACTGCCACTTGGCCGCCCATGTTCTCATCTCCTGTTACATTCAGAAGCAGATTTGTCTGGCGAGGAGTAATTTAAGACCAGGGAAAAGAAAACCCACAGAGACTCTACTTCTTTAATATGGGGCTATCATAGTGGAAATATCAAATATAAAAATAAAATTAAAAAAAATTCAAATACCCTCATTGTTCAGCCACCAAGTCATGTCCGACTCTTTGCAACCCCACGGGCTGTAGCACTCCAGGCCTCCCTGTCCTTCACCATCTCCTGGAGTTTGCCCAAGTTCACGTCCATTGAATCAGCAATGCCATCCAACCATCTCATCCTCTGTCACCCCTTTCTTCTTCTGCCCTCAATCTTTCCCAGCATCAGGGTCTTTTCCAGTGAGTCAGCTCTTTGCATCAGGTGGCCAAAGAACTGGAGCTTCAGCTCCAGCATCAGTCCTTCCAGTGAATATTCAGTGTGGATTTCCTTTAGGATTGACTGGTTTGATCTCCTTGCTGTCTCAGGAACTCTCAAGAGTCTCCTTCAGTTCAGTTCAGTTCAGTCGCTCAGTCGTGTCTGACTCTGCAACCCCATGAATCGCATCACGCCAGGCCTCCCTGTTCATCACCATCTCTCGGAGTTCACTCAGACTCATGCCCATCGAGTCCGTGATGCCATCCAGCCATCTCATCCTCAGTCGTCCCCTTCTCCTCCCGCCCCCAATCCCTCCTAGCATTAGAGTCTTTTCCAATGAGTCAACTCTTCTCATGAGGTGGCCAAAGTACTGGAGTTTCAGCTTTAGCATCAGTTCTTCCAAAGAAATCCCAGGGTTGATCTCCTTCAGAATGGAAGAGTCTCCTTAGTGGGATCTTTTATGATTTGATGGCTCCAGGTATTCATAACTGGTAATTCAGGCAGGCCTTCTATTGCCTTGCTGGTAAACAGCACCCAGGTCATTGCTATCATATCTGCTCATTTTTTCCTTTTCCATTTTCCCCCCAAATTACGATGTGTTCTCATTTATATGCAAAGAAAGAGGTGACCTGACCTGGTTGCTGGAGTGGGTGATTGAAATTCCAGTGTTGATGATGGTATATCGTGGGCACAGATTTTGTGCCCAAATACCGAGCATTATCCTCACGTTTTTATCCACGACCCTACAATTTTCTTCTTAAAAGTGACCTTTCTCTAATGGAGTGGAGCCTTGGTAGCTTTCCTGTTATGTTTTCCATATATTTTATTTAACAGAGGCCTGAAGGTAATAATATTCTACACTGAGTCTTAATAAAGAGAATTCTGATCCTCTTGTCCCGTTTCCCACCTCTTTAACAGTGATACCTGTGGTTGTGTCAGCATGACGCACACATCGTAAAAGGTGATCTCTGCAGTCTTACACTGTTTTCTGGAAGATGCTGAGAGGTTATACTGAAAATAAAAACCCTGAGTGACCAGAGGTCTGCTTAAAATAATTAACACAGTGATTCATTTTGACAAGGTGTTGGCTGTAAAGTCTTTCTTTCCCCCCTTCTTCTCCCTTATAAAGGCTTCCCTGGTAACTTAGGTCCGCCTGCAGTGCAGGAGACCCCAGCTGGATTCCTGGGTCAGGAAGATCCGCTGGAGAAGGGAGAGGCTACCCACTCCAGTACTCTTGGGCTTCCCTTGGGCTCAGCTGGTAAAGAATCTGCCTGCAATGTGGGAGACCTGAGTTTGATCCCTGGGTTGGGAAGATCCCCTGGAGAAGGAAGGGAAAGGCTACCCACTCCAGTATTCTGGCCTGGAGAATTCTACGGACTGTATGGTCCACGGGGTCGCAAAGAATTGGACATGACTGAGTGACTTTCACTTCACTCCCTTTCAAGCTCCAGCACTGGTGTCTCAGAAACAGAATAAAAAGAAGTGGTTGTTTAATATTCCTGGTAAATTCTAGAAGCCTGGTGATGCTTTACTTTTCAACCAACACTGACATTTTCAGTGGAGAATCATGTTTTTGGCAAGTGTTATTATAAGCCAAGCAACTGAAAAGTTTTAAAGGTTTTGCATTTTAGATTTATAATTTACCATCTTAATAGAAATGTAGTTCTAAAGTTTTAGTGGGAAAAGAAAAATCTGCAATAAACATTAAAATTGCTTAGAAACCTGGGTCTGTGATTTAGTTCCTATTTGTTCTAAGGCAATAGCCAGTTGCTTGCGGAAAAATAAAGCACAGTTGTTTTGTGCATGTGTTCAAAACATCCTTGTTTCGGGTGGGTGCTCATTTGCTGCTTCCCCTTTGGCACGGAGTCTTCTCTTTCTTGGCATCTATAAATGAGACTGGCTTGGGTACTATTTTGACAGGTTAACAGCCTAATATGCGGGCTTCCCAGGTGGTGCTAGTGGTAAAGAACCTGCCTCCTAACGCAGGAGACATGAGACTTGGGTTTGATCCCTAGATTGGGAAGATCCCCTGGAGGAGGAAATGGCAATCCATTCCAGTATTCTTGCCTGGAAAATCCCATGGACAAAGGAGCCTGGTGGGCTACAGACCATAGGGTATAAACGTGTACATGTGTGTAATTTGTTTTATATACTCATACTCTATACATCCTGCTATTTTTCACTCAGCAATACACTGGGCACACCTTTCCACATTAATTTGTATCTGACATTTTATTCCCTTCTGCTCCTTTTCCAGAAACTATGTACAAGGCTGCAAAGACTATTCTACTGTTTGTGTAAATTCTTCCACGGGATCTCCAAGGGGTGGTGCCTTTAGATGAGGACTGAGGGGTGGGGCGTTCTCCTCTAAGAGGTTGGGTTGTGCTTCCTTTTCACCAACAGGCCAAATACTAGTTCACCAGTTTGGATGTGCATTACTGTAGTTTAATCCTCTGAAATTTGTTAATTTGCTACTTGCATTTTTTTGTGAATTGTTTTCTCATGTTATGGGTCCTTTCATTTCCCTTTTTAAGAGTGGTTCTTTCTGCATCCTGGATGCTCTTCACTCACTAAGATAGTAATTCATTCTCTCATATATGCAGCAAGCATTCCCCCACCAGGTTCTGGTTCCCCTTTCAACTCCGTCTATTGTCTGTTCTGGTGTATCTGAACAGACTAAGGACCTGTGAGTCGAGCCTGGGTCTGGGGCTCCCCACACATGCAGCTCTAGCTGTGGGTGTCGTATCACTTGTAACACTGGAGAATGTGGACTAAAGAATACACATCGAACGGGAAAATGTAAATTCCACTGTAAGATACCACTACCCCCCTGCCAGAATGGCTAAAGTGGAAAAGAACATACCAAGTGTTGGCAAGGATGCTGAGCAACTGGAGCTTCCTGTATGTCTCAAAAAATTGGAAGAAACGAAAAAACCCAAACTAATGACAAACAGCTGTTTTTACTGAAACAGATGAAGACAATCAGGGAGATGAATTTTCAAACAAATTATATGTGAGGACGTACTCTTTGTTAACACTGTGCTGAATGGCAGTTATACGAGCATCTCCCCCCAACAGTTAAGTGTGCTTGGCTCTCTTTCACCTTCTCATTTTACGGACGCAGGCCACAAAACTCAGAGAGGGTAAGAACTTTGTCTAAGGCCACATAGCCCAGGAAGGGCTAAGCTGAAGCACAAACTCCAGTCTGTCCATCTGGAGGCTTCTCTGCTCTCTCAGGTTCCCTCAGGTGAACACACCTGCTGTCAACACAAACACGGCATGAAGACAACCGTGCTTCTATCTCAGAGGGAAGTCAAAGAGAAAACCAGTGTGTGAAGCTGTGCTTCTGTGGGCACTGCCTGGCACTGAGGACATCCAAGCTGAAGTCCACTCTGAATGGCAATGCTGGCATCTTTGATGAAATCAACCAGATATCAGAAGATGGTATAAAATCTTTTGCTCATGAACCTTAGTGAGCAAACTGCTCCCTCAAAATGCTTGCTGGAGGCTTTGCGGGTCTGCCTCCAGCAGAGTTCCCCATATGAACCCTGGGAAGGACATGGACAGGAAGGAGGTGACTAAGGGAGAGATGCTGGGAGCTGGGTTGATGGATACAAATACCACGCTGCTCACCAGACACCACAGCTACCAAAGTTCTGGCATTTCAGTTTTCAAAAATCATTTTAAAATGACTTCAGGAGATTTAGTTAAGAAAAACACGTGATGAAGGACTGGAATGATGCTAAAGCTGCAACTCCAGTACTTTGGCCACCTCATGCGAAGAGTTGACTCCTTGGAAAAGACTCTGATGCTGGGAGGCATTGTGGGCAGGAGGAAAAGGGGACGACAGAGGATGAGATGGCTGGATGGCATCACTGACTTGATGGATGTGAGTTTGAGTGAACTCCGGGAGTTGGTGATGGATAGGGAGGCCTGGCGTGCTGCGATTCATGGGGTCGCAAAGAGTCGGACACAACTGAGCGACTGAGCTGAACTGAACTGAACTGAACTGAAGGACTTCCCTGGTGGTTCAGTAGTTAAGACTCTGCTTCCACAGTGGGTGCGATCCCTGGCTGGGGAACTAAAATCACACATGTCCCAAGACACAGTAAAAAAAAAAAAGGAAAAAGAAAAATGTGTGATGAAGACTATCACAAAGAGAAACCAGTTGAAGGGCAAATATGTTATCTGTAAACATAGCACTTTATTAACAAAATGTTTACACTTGCCTTACAATACAACAAATTTTGTAGTGACTTACCATGTTATACTCTACAAAAGTTTAGTATAGAATAGTCAAGCTGAAACAATACAGTTTAGAAGTATGCCAAATCAACCACCATTTGCAAACGATCTACTACCACCCTAAACATAAAAAGAAAAATCTTACAACAAAAATCAAAAGATCAAGTTTTCTTTCGTCAGCATCTACAAACAATACAGACACCATATGGTTTATATATAGACTTAGGTCCAGCCCAAGGTTATGACTGCAAAAATAAAGTCTTCAAACATTCATACAAGCTTGGCAAACCATCATTACAATATTTCATCACAGGTAGTCAAGCAATGCATCATGCAGGGGCGCCATGGCTAGATCAAGTTTTCTTTCGTCAGCATCTACAAACAATACAGACACCATATGGTTTATATATAGACTTAGGTCCAGCCCAAGGTTATGACTGCAAAAATAAAGTCTTCAAACATTCATACAAGCTTGGCAAACCATCATTACAATATTTCATCACAGGTAGTCAAGCAATGCATCATGCAGGGGCGCCATGGCTATGAATCTGGGCTGCTTAGAGTGCAACAAGGCGGTCTAAACTGTAAGCAACTTGAGTTTTTTTTTTTTCCCATAATAGACACTATTAGAAAAAGGCACAAATATCTTACTCCTTGCATCAGGTCTTGAAAAGGCATGACATTCTTAGGAGAAATAAGAATTGCTGGTACGTCGGCTTAGCTTAATTTTTTTTAATGTCTAGGCTCATCTATCTCTGTATCTCTTTTCAAGACTTTAGGCTTAGGGTTTTCCAAAGTTTAACAAATGTTCTAGTACAAACTAAGTGAAAGTTCTGACACTTAACCTGCCTTGTTGCCAGTGGTTGAAAACATTTTGTGATGCAGTCATATTGCCACTGTAAACCAGTATCACCCATCTCCTCTCTGGAAATACTGGACTTCTTCCCCTAAATTAGTCTGTGTGTTGTCTGACATCACTGGTTGCCTCTTGCTTTTCCCCCCCGCCACGGGACGAGGTGGGCAAATCTTGTTGCTGTGACCAAGTAAGGCAGTGCAGGAAGGCACGTCACACACACTGAGGTGGTGGCGGGTGCCCTGCGTCTTTAAGGGAGAGCCCGCAGCAAAAAGCAAAGGAGAAATAAGGCAAGAATCAGGGCCTCGATCACAAGGAAGTCAAGATGTCAACTCTTAAGAAGGTCAGAGGTGTGATGGACCATTGTGTGAGTGACTCGTAACGTGGGATGATGGAGAGACTGAGCTGCTGGAGGAGAGTGAAAGAAAGAAATCTTTTCCAGGGCCATAAAACTGTCTACACGACACAACAAATGGTTAAAAACAGAGGCACCCATCGGTGGCTCTGACCGACCAGATGCTGGTAACTCTCCCCACGCTGGATTGACCTGACATTACGTGCATAATCCATATTGAGAAAAAGTGTCCTAAACTGTGTAATAACCTCATAGGCAAAGTAAGCGGAGGTACACAAATTTAAGCCCTGCTTTCAAGGTTTTTCCAGTGGTGTGTGTGTGTGTCAAACTGACAATTCAAGTATATTTCATGAAAAAATTGGTAACAATTAAGCGTTAAGCTCCAACGTGAAATCATGGGCTGCTGGGTGCTGACTATTTCTGAAGTGGGAAGGGGTGTGTTGCCTGCAGCCCTGGCCTGCCCCACGGCAGCTGGGTGCTCAGTGTGGGCTCTGGCCTTGCCTTGTGGAAGAAGGGGTGGTGGGCTTGTCTCTGTGACCTGAAAGGTGGGCGCTTCCTGAACAATTTCAATACTGAGTGAAGATTACTGGCTCTGTGTGTGAAATGCTGTTTTAAAGATGGCTTTCTTCTTCAGTATTACATTAAACCATTCACTTCCGGAAACACGAAGACATTCCCAAATCAAGAAGTTGCATCAAACAAGTGTGTTTTGTTTTTTTTGCAGGATTAACCAGATGATTAAGGTCTACAACTTTAAAACTGTCAATTTAGAGAAGGCGCTTTCAAAAAGCAATCAGTACTATCTGAGGATTTTCCATTAATTAGCTGAATTCTTGGCACTTGAATTCCTGCTCATGGAAAGCTACCCAGAATTTTACTTGTTTCCATTATGAAGCATTTTGATGAGGCACTGGACGCCAGGACCATCCACACTGATCTGAAAATGAACTGGCAATGAATTAAAAAAAAATTTTGGTTAAATCTGTTAAGATTCCATGGTTTTAACTCTAGTATCTACTGATGATAGATTCTAATCTTACTATCTGCCTAAAATGTTGAAGGTAATAAAAGGAAAAGATGGAAGATTCCATATTTTTCTTTTTATTAAACTTCTGAACCCTTTTGTTTGGAAGCCAGATATATTCTAACCTATCTGGAATTGATTAGCTCTAAGAGGAAAGAACACAGACATTAGTTATTTCTGATGGTACAGACCAAAAATTAAAGTTGATCTATGACACTGGAAGTCCTTCTAGATTTGGAGGGTAAATCATTTTCCTTATATGCTATGAGAATCCTGAAGGACAAACTGAGAAATAAGGAGATTCTTGGTTCTATTTATTCCCTTTCTTCATTATGTCTAATGAAACTTCATCATAACAGGTCGCTCACTTATTCTCTTGGACTGAAAAAGTGGAGGCTTCTGAAAAATGTAACACCTTCTTAATTTTTTTTTGAACTTTCATTTGCACATAAAACAGGACAAATGCCCCAGAATTTCACTAATGTTTCTTGCAAATCGGATGATCACATTGCCTGGATTTCTATTACTGGAAGTTGAGACAAGTAACCTTGCTGTCAAGAGAAATGGGCAGAGGTCATTTCTTTTAGTCCAAGGCCAGCCAAATTCTATCCCCACTTCCCTCTGCTAAAACCATACAGCATCATGTTTATCTCCTGGATAATTCTGTTGCTTGGACTGTTTTTTAATCACAGTACCACAGGAGTTAGAACACATCTCCTAAATATTCTGAATCACTGAAACATTTTTGATGGACGTGTAAGTGAGAGCAGGTCTACAGTTATTGCCTGACCCCTGAAGGTACATCCTGTTTCTCCTTTTAAAAAATACTGACTTCAAAGAGGGAGACGATCTCCTGCAGACAAGTCATGCTGCTGGTCCCTTTACAACAAATTTAAATAAGGAAGGATTTTCACAGGTTTCCACTCTCCAGCTTATCACTGTCATTTAACTTTCATTACAGAGATGGGGGAGAACATCTGCAGCCTAATGAGTTGAGACAGGAAAGGCAGCCTGAGTCTGTGGGCTGTCATTCCCCCCAGATGTTCTACAGCGGGTCCCTAGTATAGATGAGAGTGAAAGGAATTCCAGTGACTTTTCCCTAGAAGGGAAAAGTTTCCTCACTGCTTATACAGGTTCTTGCAGAGACATCTGAATGTATGGGGGGGTCTCGTCTGTCACATATATAACATGCTGCACACGTTATTTCTTATACACTAAGGGGCCATGAATCACGTTCTCAGCGTGTTCTGAAAAACAAAACACAACAGTGAAAAGATGCTTGTAAGAATCTATATAACCTCTTTTGAAACGTACTCTCAGACCATAAAGGATGCATTTAACAGTGAACAAATGCCTTTTCAAGCTCTGAGGCTGACATGCCAATTAGTGTACTGCTGTCTCAATTAAACTTGCCCATTTTAACGTGATGCCATAAAAGTTTGGATACACTGGTCTGACTTCTCCAGGAAAGCCATGGAATGTCATCTGAGGATGTTTTCATTACTCTGTCAGGTTTTAATTTAGAAGGTCTTGCAGACCTATGTTCCTTCTTGAGAACAGAAAAGAAATAAAGACAAAAACGTAAAGAGAAGTTCTGGAAGTTAATATGGTTTTCTTTACCTTTCTACACATTTAGAAATAACAAAACCTGATAGCCTCAAGGACACTAGCTCACTTAAGAGATGGAGCCTCTGGCACAAAGGGTCCAGTCCTCTCAGATGCGAGGAGGCACCGAGGAACTGTGTATATAATGGGGGGGCAGGCGCTTCCCACAATATCATAGATGGGTGACAAGGAAGTGAGTTATTGTAAAGGAACCGAACCTTTCTGTTTCAACATGTAGCACTTGGGCCTGACTGTGGCTGAAGAGCAGGTGATGGAGGTTTCATTTAGAACCAGAAGGACTTGCAGTAGGTACTTCTCCCTAATCACTTCTTAAAAGGAGTTTAAGATGAAGGACACTTAATCATACTCCCCCTTTATGTTCTTTTAATCACCAAATGGTAATTAATGAGTTATTACAGAATCAGTAAAACACTTGTTTGTGTGAAAGGAGAGTTCTGGAGATCACTGGTTCCTAGGACTGGACACCAGCAAAGACCTGATTTTCATTTCTCTGAGAGGAATCAACAGACACTCAGAGCTAATGAATGGCTTTTCTCTTTTCAGTCCCCAAAGTTCTTAAAGATGGCCCTGTGTCATAAGAGAACCGAAAGCAGATTTTTATAGATGGGCTGTCTCTCAATTCCTTCACAAGCTAGCTTTTTCTCATGATAAGAAGAATAAAGGATGTGTGAAACATGTATTAAATCACTGTTTACTCAGGTGAATAATCCAAAGTGGGCTCAAAATAAAGCACTGCTTCTGATGTTAATATTCATCTTTGTGCTTTAGAAGCAAACAAGGTAATGGAAAACATCCTTTCCCCCGTTCTCATCGAGTATGGATTATGGACTCTGAGACAGCAAGGTGCAGTTGTTACTGTTGAGTATTAAGAAGACATCATGTGAGGTACAGAGCCACACTGATTTCTGAGACAGACTGAGGAAAATGAGGGCAAGAGAGGCCCCCAAACTGTGTGGGGAGCATGTGGAGAGGACCACGAGGATCAGGGGGAGAAGGCGGCTGCAGGGGCTGAAGGATGGACTGTGCTGGGTTCTGTGCAGCCCAGGTCACAATGGGGTGAGAGACGCTGGAAGGGGAGGCCTCACCCACCAGAGAGGCATGGAAGCGCTCTGCCCGCCCTTCCCTGTGCACCCAGACACCATGAAACCAGCCACGCTGGTGGATAGCTATGGTGGAAAAACTGTGAAGGTCATAGATCAGATCCGTGTCATCTTTTGGTGAAATAAGAAAGGGCCACACACGCCTCACCTCTTGGTTAAATCTAGTGTTTTTATTTTGTTGTCATGGAGACTGAGGCCCAGTGGGGGGAATGTCAGGGACCAACCAGGGCAGTGGCCTGATGGCCAGTCCATTTGGATGTATATGAAGTAAAGCCTAACCACCCTCAGGTGTGAAGTGCCTGGCCCTGGAATCACACATGCTGTCCAAATCTTGCTAATCTCACACTGGGGAGGAAAGCTAGATGCCAGGGGAGGAGAGAGTCCATGTGCACTTTAAACAAAGCAACATGAGAATGTTCACTACCTACATTCCTTCTGTATGATTTCAATAAGAGAATAAACAATTCCAAATGCTCAAGATATACACTATGGGGAAGGGAATTGGTTTTCACTTAATCTGAGTTATAATTTTCCCATTAAAATCTAACTGTATCAAGTGGGGGGCATGAAGAAATAACCATTATTTTTTAAAAGTTTTGACTGTTCAGGTTAAGGATAGCTCTGAAAACAGAGTTTGGTTTGAAATTCAAGCTGTTTCTTTTCCCATTTAATCTTGTGAATTTCCTTCCCTTACAATACTCAGGTTGGAAGGGTGCCAGATTAGACCAGGAACAAATTTTCACCAACTTCACTTCAGTGCTTTATTTTTAGATTATATTAAAAAGCTCATTAGGCTCCCTGAGGGAAAAGAGTGTTAACCACTAAGAGAGGCAGGGGAAAATAAGGGAAGGAGACGTGGAACTGTTAACAAGAGAAGAAGCGCTCTTCCAACAGTTGGTCTGAGGCTGCTGTGAAAGCTAGCAGCAGCTCTATTTCCAAGACCAGGGAAATGACATGGGCTCAGGAGCTTGGTCTTGTACCCCGAGGCTAGGAGGACGCGTCAGGCTTCTCCAAGTGGCATCTGTCTGCATGGTGGCTTCCAGGTGGGACTGCAGGGAAGGGGTGGTGGGAGGGAAGGCAGAGAAACCCTTGACAACCTACAGCCACGTGCTCTATGCTTCTGCACCACATAAAACGTGCTTCAAAGAACTTCCCGTGCACGAACTGAGAAATGGGGGGCGCGCGCCAGGCCGGTGCAAGAGTAAATGGAGTGGTAAACGAAACATAGAATTTATTAATGTATTTACATAATTTATAATCTGTAAGCAGTGGTCTCATAAATATATGACTACGACTTTACATGTGCTAAGCAAGCGGCATATAACTGTTTCCCCCACCAAGCCAACTCGGTTAAATAAAAAACGGACAGCATTTATTCCACTTTCTGGGCTTCCTCTCTTCCTTGGAAAACAGGGCTAGTCAGTTTAAACTGAATCTGCAATTCAACATGTTCCAGGCAGCCTCTCTACCACCACTATCTTGATCATCAGAGCTTACCTAAAAAGGTGCCAGTGACATGCCTGGGGACACGCATGCAACAGGGTCCTGGGCTGCTGCGCCCCATGGAAAGTGCGTCAGAGACGGCAGGGGTGGTTGCCTCTCCATCAGCCCCAGAAACCACCCATGTCAGCGTCAGACGATCATAACTGCCATCTCTCCACGGTGGTAACTGCACACGTTCTAAATGCTCCCACTCCCTCTAACAGTGGCAATGGGAAACCAAGGGAAGGAATGTCTCCACAAGGCCGTTTTTTCCCTCAAGAACCACGAAAGTGCTAATTTTCCCTTTACAAACGTGACATAGAATCTTGACTACAAAGCTACTCAATGATCTCATCCTACCATCCACACAACTGTACATTCCTTCTCAGCAAGATCAGGAGCCAACGATGCAGTCCCTGTGTACACAGAGATTCTTTACAGGACGGAAGTCCACAGACTGACGTATTATTGCTGCAGTCTCCCAAGAGGAGACGAAACCGGTCAATTCCTGTGAATCCTTGTTGCCCGGAGAAGATCCAAGACTGGCAGGTGACCCCCGGAAGTGGGGCCCAGCCCTCCCGAGACCTGTCAGGACCACCTACTTCATCAGGAAGCCCGGGGGGCCGAGGCCCGGTCAGCAGCAGCTCCGCTTTGGCTCCGAAGGCTGTCTGCGAAGTTTGAAGCCCTTTCCGCCAGAAGGTGGGCTAGCGTCAGTGGATGGAATTCTTCGACCTAAACCGAGAGGACAGGAGGGAGGGCAGTGAGCATTCACTTTCTCAGGCTTCATTCTCATACATGACCATTCTACACCTGCAGTTTGACAGGTCTCACTAAAATTAAAAAAAGGTAATAAATCTCTAACTTTGGAAGATGTTTACATGTACAGAAGAGCTGCAAAGGTGACATGCAGCACTGCTGGGTCCCCTCACTCAGCCTGCCCCGGTTTTGGGACTTCATGGGATGACTGTGGGATTTGGCAAAAATGAAGAACTTGACACTGGAACATCACTATTCACCCAACTCTAGACTTTATGTTGCCATCAGTTTTCCCACTAATATCCTGTCATTTTTTTTGGTCCCAGGGTCCAAAGAAGAGTATCACCTGGCATTTAGTACACATTTTTAAAATGTGCAAAAAAGATTTAACATGTTAAAAAAAACTGCATCAGAACGTTCCTGTCCTTCTGTCTTGTAGCAGAGGCCACCTCCCAGAGAGAGGTGTGTGCAGACACGCACAGAACACACATGCACCCATCCCTGTTCTTAAAACCCAGGCAGGAGCACAGACTCTTCTCATGTCAAGCATCTGAGCACTGCTCAAGCAGAGTTCGTCTACAGGCTCTGTGATGCTGAGTCTGTGGATGTCCTGCCATTGATCCCCAATTCACAGATAGTTAGCTTGTTTCCAGTATTCTGCTGTCTTTAACAACAATGCAAAGACTATCTTGGTGTAGGATAAATGGACTGGCTGGGAAGAGCTGGGTCTCGCAGTTCCACTCCTGGGTGTTCATCTGATACAGACACCGCACTCCCAGGGTCTATCCAGCACAAATGTAGGAAGGACATGCAATTTAATTTTGACAGATGGTGTCAAGTTGCTCTCTGAAGAGGCTGCACCACTTTACTCTCCTACCAACAGTGCATGAGAAGGAACGGGTTTCACTGTGCTGCTCCGCGAAGCACAGTGTCGATTTCCAGAGAAGCCTTAAATCGCCCAGTCACCTACCCTCCCTGACAACTTCAGGGCTGCTCCCAGTACAAGGAGCAGCTCCTAACTCTGTCTAGCACCTTGGACGCTCACATTAGTCAGGAGCCAGAAGCCCATTATCACATGTTTGCTCAGGCAGCGATCTCCTCTCCACCTCGAATGGGGCCCCATGCTCTCGGAGGAAAGCAGCATGTCTCTGGCTCCATGTTCCCAGTGTCCATTCAGCACGCCACCTGGTGCTGAGGCACTTTGAAACCATGGGACTAACTGACACCCACATGTTTGGCATTAACGAGGCAGAGCAGAAATCTGCCAATTCCCAGGTCCTCAGGTGCCTAGACTGGAGCCTCCAGCATGTCCAGCAGCCTGCAAATTGGGGGGTGGGGTGGGGGGAGGGCAGTACATAGCATGGTGCCTATGAGGCGAGGAAGCACCCCTAGTAAGTCCTACAAGCACTTTCAAATGCCTGCACGCACTGTTGTGACCAGAACACAAATTTATTTAAAAGTTCTACTGACTCTTGTCATCATTTATTTCTCAATAAACGGACGCTGAAAACAGAGCTGGTATTACAAAGCCATCTCTGAAATACTTTTAGAAGAAAGCAGAGGAGAACACCTTCGTGACCTGGGAATAGGGAAGGATTTCTTAAGCAGGAGCTAACTGCAAGGGAAAGTAAGGACAAAGTGGATACATTAAGATTTAAAGCTCCAGTTCATGGAAGGAATTGATCCAAAAATGAAAGTCAAGGCGCGGAGTAGAGCTTGCCAATAGATATAATCAGCAATGGACTCAAAGCCAAAATAAGACAAAGGCAAAAACAAGAATACAGGCAAAACTACACAGAAGAGGCTATCTAAATATTATAAAAATGTAAACAAATTCTGGAAAGGTGCTTGACTTCATTCACTGTCCAAAGTGGTGGGTCACGACCCTGCCGGCCCTACGTGGAGTGACTGGGGTTCTCAGATCCCAATGGTGTCCGCGCTGATGGGTGTGACCACCCTGAAGGCTGCTGGGCAGTAAACCTGTACTCAATGTGCGCATACCTGATGACTCGGCAAATCTTCTCCTGGGTGGAAACAGACCTCCAACAAAAAACTGTACACGTCGTGCACACACTGGACATGAAGCAGAACGCTCATAGAGGTTCCACTTGTCATAGCTCGAAACTGGGGACAACTACCAGATGCCTAACCACGTGGCGGGTAACTGCCCTGTGGAGGTGGCCCACCCTGACACAGACTCCACAGTGATGAAAATGAGTCACATGCTCCTGGGGACCTATCTACCAGACGTGATGTAGAGTCAAACACACCAGACACACGTGAGCAAACCCAGTTCATTTTAAAAAGCATGAAGTCTAAAAACAGGTAAAACAAGAAGAGCTGGTGGTCAGGATGGGGGTTCCCGGTGGGAGGTGGGGGGGCGAGGGTCCTGTCAAGGCCTCAGGGTCTTGACATGGGTGCGGATCCAGGAGTCTACCCAGTCCATGAACACCCCTGGGCCATTATACTTCTGATGGGAGCACTCTGCAGCATGTATACTAGACTTCAATAAAAAGCCAGGAAACCCAGGCCCCATGCTAACTTGATTTTACAATGCCCAGTAAATAATAAACTCAATTTACATCTCTCTACGTTTTTCTAATCTTTTGGAACAGGCTAGTTTTTATATAGGAATTTTCACTGTTGATAGGCTTCACTACCTTCCTATTCTTAAAACTGCTATAAAACCCTTTGCAAAAACAGTGATAATTATGATACCACATACCTAGATATTTTAGCTTGCACTAAACTGTGAAAAATTCCCGACTACCTTTACACACTGCCTTTTAGGAATGCATCTGAGTAACTGCTATTTACAATCTAGGAGGACGATAAATATTGCTGCTCTTTAACACTGGAAGGAAGGGGCTGGACTAGAGCTCACACACCAGTGTCCACCAGCTGTTGCAGGCGGCAGATGGGCCCAGCAGGCCTGCATGGCACTCTGAAAATATTTCAGTAAGTGGCCAGATTTTAAAAGTGTGACATGTTACATACATTTCAGATCTCTGAACAAACTAAAAACATCAAAAACTAAAAATAAAACCAAAAGTAACCCCAGTAATGGGGTGGCCAGGTAGCCAGGGGCCTACCTGCCACTGTCGTCCACTTGCTGGAGCCGGGCCTGCCCTGGCCAGCTGTCAGGGTCACCAGGGCTTCCTGCAGCCCCCAGGTCCTGGTGTGCCCCTAGGTCTGCTTCCCTGGGGGCCGTCCCAGCCTGGCCCGGCTGGCCCTTCCTCTACATGCTAGCCAAGCGCCCTTCCACTTTCAGATCTCCCCAGAGGATGGATCTCAGTGTGGCTTTCTCCTGTTCTTCTTGTGCAAGTTTGACCTGTTCAGTTAACATGAACCTCAGGGCTCTGCACATCTGCTCTGTCAGGGTCTGGCTCCAATAGTGCCTCCTCAGAGGAGCCTTCCCTGACCATCTGCAGAAACTCTTTCCTTTCAGTCTGTCTTATATACTTTGTGTTCCTGCTCATCATCAGATAGGGTCTCGCTTCCCTGTGTGCCGTCTCTCCCCCAGTGGACCGCAGAGGCCGCCCCGTCACGCTTGCTGCTGTCTCCCCCGAGTCTGGAACAGGTCTCAGTGAACATTCTGATGAATTGGAATGAAATGAATGAACAGATACAATCCATGGATGGTCCCAGAGGTATGCGGCAGACTCTCCCATTGAGTGTCATCACTGTAATACTTCTGAAAAGGGAAAAGAGGAGGGGAGGGGAGGGGAGAGTGTCTTAACCTCTCACTGGCAAGAGCCTCATATTAATTTCTGAGGACTTTCTTATGGGGGAATTACACACACATTCCATGACCCTTTATTTATCTTATTCACGCTCGATGACTCTGGATGACTAACTGAAACACATTTAAAGAGAGAGAGGACGATGACAGCTTCCAGGACCCAAGGCCTTGCACGCTACTGATTCAGGAGCGACACTCCTAGAAAAGCCAGTCGCCAGGCAGCAGCTCTCCAGCAACTACGGCCCAATATGAAAGCCCGTCGTCACTCTTCAACTCTCAGATCTCATTCCACTGAGAGCACCACCAGTCTAGACTGCTCTGTGGAGGGAGGAAATTCCCCCTGGCCAGATAAAGCTGCATTAAGTTGCTCCGCACAGAAGAAATGCATGAGGTAGGGATACTCACTAATTTCTATAAAGAGTTCATTTATGTTTATCGCATTCTTTGCGCTTGTCTCTACAAAGACTGCATGGATGGAGTCGGCGTAGTCCTTGGCATCTCTCTCCATGACCTCTCTGGAAAACAATAAACTGTAGATCACAAACTCTACCTGTCAGAAGCTTAATGTGATCCCTATCTACCCAGTAATTAACGAGATTTATGATGATCAGAACGGAACCTGGAACCACTATCAATGCATCTAATGGAACAGTCAGAGAATCACCACGGTTTCTCCCCTCCCCCCGCCCCCACTAGAGCCCTTGCTTGGAGGATCATGGAAGTGGTCCAGAGACACTGCCAATCGACGTGCTTTCCTTAAAATATCCTTTCCCCATTCGAGTACCCTGTGCCATGGGAGCTGAGGCTACATCAATCTCAGATCATGTTCAAGTGTGCTGCAACTGACACTTAAATAAATTACACACCTGTCTCAATACATAATCTAATGCGCTCCGAGTGTCTGAACTCTTAATTTTAGTTTGAAACTTCAGGACCCCAACCAAACAACAAAAAGGAATTTTTCAATGTCAGAGATAAAACAGAAGCTAGATTCTTCTACTGGATAGTGCTCTGTTAGAAGAACACACAATCAGCACTGGTATCTCCTGCACTAATAACTTACCTTACATCGATAAGATCACACTTATTTCCTGCAATGGCAACTACAATATTGGGTGGGCCGTGCTGCCGAAGCTCTTTTACCCAATTCTTTAATGTTGAAAATGTCTCCTGTAACACAAAGGAGGAAAGCAACTGGAGACTGAAGCGACCTAAACAGAGTTTTCAGAATAGTCTCAAGAAGATGGTATGTCAGGCCTTACTTCTTTCGTGATGTCGTAAACAATTATAGCTGCAGCCGAGCCTCGGTAGTACATTGGCGCTAAGGCACGAAACTGCAGAGAGGAGGGAAAAATAAACAACAAAATCGGGAAAACTGGTTAAATATGCTTCTTACTAGACTTTGAAGCCCATTATCCCCACACAAAATGTAATCTTTCTTTTAAGCCAAGAAAGATGACATGGTGCTTTAAAGCAAATGGACCAGTAATTACCAAAGGCAAAAACTTCAAATCTAACACTGAAATGCCACTCAGAAGGTAGTTTAGAATACACTTTTATGGGAATTAAATACGTGCTATAAACAATTGTTTCAGCTGAAAAGGCTAATTGAACTCAATGTTATAATTTCCAAATTTATTTGTTCAGTAGTCCTTTAAACTTTGGCTCCCCAAACTAACAAGGAGATAAAAATAACGCTGTAAATAGTTCTCCAGAGAAGTGCCTACATTTGGGTGTCATAAAGATAACCTGCGATCTAAATGCTGATTGTGCTACAGAAACGAGTATACATTTACATTCATGACCTGGATGAGCTTGTAACTCGTTTGTTTTTTTTTGTAACTCGTTTTTTTGATATCGTCCACATACGTGGCAATTCCCCAAAGCAGGTACATATCTCATTCCATTTACATGCATTTAACTCTGTGTACAGGGCTTCTTCCCACCAATCACCCTCCAGCTTTCCCCTTCCCCCCAACACAATAGAGAAGGACAGACAGTCTAAACAGCGAGGCTGATTTAGTGGGCCATTTGTTTTGATAGCGTGTGAGATGGAAAATGGGATGTGCCCGCCCCAGTCACCCCTGGTTTCTGGGCATGTGTGTGTGTTGGTCAAGCCTCCCGCTCAGTGAATGGAGGTCAGTGTACGAGACAAGACACTGACTTGTGCTTGATCTTTGTCGTGTCCCCTGACTTTGAAACCTGACCCCTACACGTGATGTGAGAGGTACTACGGGACTCCCCTCCTGCTCTCTGCTCTGTGACTTCCTTCCAAAACACAGGTAGACACTGTTATCAGAAGTGAGTACCTACGAACTGTTTAGGTGCAGGGCAATGTCAAAATAAATGCCAGCCTCAAACATCCATCCAGGTTCAGTTCAGTTCAGTCGCTCAGTTGTGTCCAACTCTTTGCGACCCCATGAACCACAGTACGCCAGGCCTCCCTGTCCATCACCAACTCCCGGAATCTACCCAAACCCATGTCCACTGAGTCAGTGATACCATCCAGGTTAAGCGTTACACTAGTCTCAGGGTGAAAGATCCCTGCCTCTGGGGTCAAAGTTGGAAAACTTCCAATAAAATGTTAAGTGTTAGAGAGAGAGAGAGAAAAAAAAACAAACCAGAACTTGTAAGAAACTAAGGAAACCAGATGATTAGGTGAGAAAGTCTCTGAATTGCCCTCCCTGGGATGACAGTCAGAGAAGCACGCAGATGGCACAAAGGCTATGGTACTAGCTCTCACTTTTGATGCATTATTCCAGCAACGTCCTTTACAAGGTTGTTGGATTTTGTGTGTGGTATTTAAATTTGTAAAGTAAAATTCATTTAGAAAAGTGTAAAGATTTTAAGGCTGATAAAAGGTCTTAATTTTGATAAAATGACAAATGTATATGTATACATTCATCCTGTCCCATCCCAAGATAGAAAATGTCTTTATCAACACAAAAAGTTCCCCAATGCTACTGTTTTCACGCCCCTTCTTTATTCTTGATGGTAACCTTTCTCTTCAAGTCTATTAATATAAAAACTACAGCTTTCTCTTACTTATGGTCTGCACAGAATATCCACTTCCATCTTATTTTCACGTGATGTCTAGGTTTCTATCCCCTTCTATAACCAGCATATTGTTTGATTTTGACTTTTGATCCAATCTGAAAACCTCTGCCTTTTAAGTGGAGTATTTAGTTCCTTTACACTTAATGTACTTCCTGATATATGCTTTTTACTGATATTAGGACTACTATTTTGCTATCTGCTTTATATTTTGTTACATTAAAACAAAATAAAGCCCTGTTCTTCCTTTCCTCCCTTCTTTTGCATTAACTATTTCTTAATATTTACTTTTAATGTATTAATTAGTCCACTGGTTTTTTAGTTATACCTCCCTGTATTACTCTTTTAAGTGGTTGCTCTCATAACTACAATATATGTCTCTCATAGCTGACTCAAGAGTTTAAAACGCACCACCTTATGTGAAAGATCAGAACCATGCAAGACTTCTTATCCCACTGTCCTTTGTGCTGCTGTCTAATATTTTAAATCTATACGATAACACACATAATAATTTTCACATCAAATAGCCAGTAATTTCTTTTTAATAAAAAGAAAAATCCCCAGATTTTTATAATAACCATTCTGAGTGGTTCTTGTTCCTTCCTTGGATCTCGATTACTTAGGCTAGAGGTGGTGCATCCGCTCTAGCCTAAGAACCTTTCTGAGACCACTGCTGCTAAATCCTCTCTGCTTTCTTCTTCTAAACCTGTCATGACTTTGACTTCATATCGGAAAGATAACTTTGTAAGTGGATGATTCTGACTCTCTAAAACGGCTCCACTGCCTTCTGGCCTCCACTGACAGTGGAAGGCTAGTCCTCTTTCATAGTGTGTCCTGCATGTGCCTGTGGTTATCACCTCTGGCTGCTTTCAAGATTTTCCTCTTTAACTTTGATTTTTAGCAATTTGACTATGATAGACATAGATTTCTTGGTATCTGTGAGTCTGCTAAACTCTTGGATTTGTGAGCATCTCCCATGCTAGTAAAGTAATGCTCAAAATTCTCCAGCCAGGCTTCAGCAATACGTGAACCGTGAACTCCCTGATGTTTAAGCTGGTTTTAGAAAAGAGAGAGGAACTAGAGATCAAATTGCCAACATCCGCTGGATCATGGAAAAAGCAAAACAGTTTCAGAAAAACATCTACTTCTGCTTTATTGACTATGCCAAAGCCTTTGACTGTATGGATCACAATAAATTGTGGAAAATTCTGAAAGAGATGGGAATACCAGACCACCTAACCTGCCTGAGAAATCTGTGTGCATGTCAGGAAGCAACAGTTAGAACTGGACATGGAACAACAGACTGGTTCCAAATAGGAAAAGGAGTACGTCAAGGCTGTATATTGTCACCCTGCTTATTTAACTTATATGCAGAGCACATCATGAGAAACGGTGGACTGGAAGAAGCACAAGCTGGAATCAAGATTGCCGGGAGAAATATCAATAACCTTAGATATGCAGATGACACCACATTATGGCAGAAAGTGAAGAGGAGCTAAAAAGCCTCTTGATGAAAGTGAAAGAGGAAAGCGAAAAAGTTGAAGTTAAAGCTCAACATTCAGAAAATGAAGATCACGGTATCCGGTCCCATCACTTCACGGGAAATAGATGGGGAGAGTGGAAACAGTGTCAGACTTTATTTTTTGGAGCTCCAAAATCACTGTAGATGGTGACTGTAGCCATGAAATTAAAAGACGCTTACTCCTTGGAAGGAAAGTTATGACCAACCTAGATAGTATATTCAAAAGCAGAGACATTACTTTGCCAACTAAGGTCCGTCTAGTCAAGGCTATGGTTTTTCCTGTGGTCATGTATGGATGTGAGAGTTGGACTGTGAAGAAGGCTGAGCGCCGAAGAATTGATGCTTTTGAACTGTGGTGTTGGAGAAGACTCTTGAGTCCCTTGGACTGCAAGCAGATCCAATTAGTCCATTCTGAAGGAGATCAGCCCTGGGATTTCTTTGGAAGGACTGATGCTAAAGCTGAAACTCCAGTACTTTGGCCACCTCATGAGAAGAGTTGACTCATTGGAAAAGACTCTGATGCTGGGAGGGATTGGGGGCAGGAGGAGAAGGGGATGACTGAGGATGAGATGGCTGGATGGCATCACGGACTCGATGGATGTGAGTCTGAGTGAACTCTGGGAGACGGTGATAGACAGTAAGGCCTGGCGTGCTGCGATTCATGGGGTCGCAAAGAGTCGGATATGACTGAGCAACTAAACTCCACCAAAATATGGAAAAATTTCAGCCACTGTTTCTCGAAACATCTTTTCTTTCTATCCCCCCACTTTTTTTTTCTTTTTAACAACTTCTGGGTCTCCAGTCACACACGTTTGATCATTTGAATTTGTCCCTAGGGTATTATGTTTCTTTATTTCTGACTGGTTAATTTGTCACTTGTCTGGTGGAATTTTCATTTTAGATCTCAGTTTTCAGTTTCAGCTTTTTCATTTATCAGTTGCCATTTTGTGTGAGACTCCCCATCTGTAGTTACATATTTAAAATATCTGGTTTCCGTTATCTTCTCTCAAGTGTTAAAACACTGGCTTATCACGCTGAGATGGTTCGACACGTGGTTAGGGTGGGTCTATGTGGGTCTTTACTCCTAAGACATGGCCCTCTGGCAGTTTCTGGGGGACCCTAGGGTATTGATTAAGCCTTACGTAACAGGCAGGACTAGACTCTAAACCCTGCTTACTCTCACAAGCAGCAGCAGGATCTCTGCTCAGTCCTGTCGTCTCTCCAGCGTTGGT
Organism: Oreotragus oreotragus; assembly: GCA_006410675.1. Lineage (NCBI taxonomy): Eukaryota > Metazoa > Chordata > Mammalia > Artiodactyla > Bovidae > Oreotragus > Oreotragus oreotragus. The sequence continues at coordinate 135,952 of SJYX01017888.1, forward strand.
TTCTGTTGAGTCCCTTACCGTCGCTCCCGTGCTTTCACAACTTGAGGGTTGAGCAAAGCCAGAAAAGGGATTTATAAGCTGATTTTCAGGGCTTCCTGCCCTGTGGGACTCATCTTTTCTGGGATGTGCTTCCTCTTTTCCCAGCTACTCTAGCAACCTTAACCCCTGCCCTCAAATACTGTGAGCTACAAAGACAGCCCCCCACTTGAGTTCTAGCTACCTTGTGCTACATGGTCGTGGGTTGCCCTTTGGGGGAAAAGGCATGACAACATGAGTCTCATTCGATATCATTCCCCTTTTAGTCCCTGACTGTATCTGGCGGCTCCACAGGACCTTCAGAGAGTTGTTTTTTAATGCTTTGCCCAGTATTTATACATAACTGTTATCTGTGTGAGGGTCAGCCTGTTACAAGCTACTCCTCCATGACTGACATTGAAACTCTTTCTATATACTGTACTTGTGGTATAAAAAAAGAAGGCAGCAGCTTATAAAGAGACTCAAAGGATGTGAGCATAGTTCTGCTCCCAATCAGGCCCTAGATCAGGGGCTGGCCAGCTTTTTCTGGAAGAGGCCAGTGGTAAACACGTTAGGCTTTGTGGATCACGTGATCTCTGCCGCAACTCCTCAACTCTACCATGGAAGCAAGAGAGCAGCCAGACAGCAAGTTAACAAATAAGCACGGCTGTGCTCTGAAAAAACAGGAAGTAAGCTGGATCTGGCCCGGGAGCCACAGTGTGGACCCTGGTCATAGATGTTAAGTGATGTGTACACATTTTCCTGATTTCAAACTTGAGTATATCCCACATGTGACTCCTGTGACAACAAATGACTCCAAGTCTTCCTGGCGCTCTGACCTTTAGAAATGGTCGTCATGAGAAACCACATTAAGATTCAGGGACATAAATCCTCAAGACTGGCTGCAGTGTCTTAGACTTCGGTTAAGAAGCTTTTTTTTACATGATCACATGCAGATGGCAAGTATTTTAACTACTGCTGCTGCAATTATGGAGCACTTCTGACACGGATGTGAGGTGCATGTCTGCGTAGCAGCTAGGTCTGTCGCTATGCTTCTGGAGGAGACCTTGTTGGTGAAGGAAGACTGGTGGGAAAAGATCATTTAAAATGAATTCATTTAGGGATGAAAAGGTCTGAAAAGGCTCTGTCTCAAGAAAAAAAAATTATGAAAACAAGTTTCATTTTATCTGATATTAGAAAAAACTTTGGTTTATTACTGCGACCAGTTTCCGGAATGAACAGAGTCCAAGCTGATTGATGACTGGACCACGACTCTTCCGACAGAAGCATGTTGCTCTTGTTCAGTCACTAAGTCCCGTCCAACTCTGCAGCCCCATGAACTGCAGCACACCAAGCTCTCCTGAACCATGTGCTGGCCCAATATGGTATCTGTTTTTCATTTTGTGTTAGCCTTTCCTAGTCCCGTCATAGGAAGGGAACTTTTACAAAGTATGTGAGGACTCCCGTCGGTTTTCCCTAGGCCTTCTGATACACAAATCATTATCTTCTGGGGCACTTATGCCATCACTTTGATCAGTAGCTTTCTCTTCACTTAATTTAACAAGCTCCCTACCATCAGTGGCTTTGTATAACATCTGCGGACTTCTCCAAATCACTTTCACTGACTTAATGAAATTACTTTGCAATCAGTTGTGACTGGACCATCAAGGATAATCCATCTGTGAAGACATGAGGGTCAAATGGGAAGGCTGTCCAAATGGTCGGTTCATCATGAATGGTTGCATCTTAGGATGACTTCTGATTCCATGATAAATCTCATTACAGGGAACTTAATAACAAATACATAGATATCAGAAATGCCTAATTTGAGGCGTGTGCTACACGCATGACAAAAGTAGGGGGAGGATCTGGGCCTGTTTCCCTGTGCCAGAGTAGGGCTCGCAATTAAATGACATAAATCCACGGATATCAGTGCTGAGCATCAGGGGCTGAGCACGCAGATGTGAGGACAGGCCCTGCCCCCAAGGAGCTAACAGAAGATAAACAAGCAAGGAGATGGGGTACAACCTGGGGGTTTTAGGCAATCACAAGGATGGTTCAAGATATAAAGAAATACTCTGAAGAGTCTACCTGCTAATTGGCCTATCTGATACCTGAGCACCAGGTCAGGCCCCGTGCTGGGCCCCGGGAACATAACCCTGTGGGCCCGGGTCTCAGTTTCTCGCCTGTGGGGAGAGCCTGTCAGGAGAGGTTGTGGACAGGTATCTACCTACAACTTGGAATGAGAGTCCTGAGGAAAATGAACAGAGCACAGTGACGTACGATGAGCTGGGGCGGTGCTGGGGGGCAGGGGGATGAGAGGAACTGGGGGGGGTGGCACTGAAGCTGGGACGAAAAGGCTGCCAAGGAGCCAGATGGTCATGCTCTGCGTGAGGGGAGAGAGCCTTCTGGTGCAAGGAATACTATGTGTGAAGGCCGACTCTGGTGCGTCTGAGGAAGCGAACGGAGGCCCTGGGCTGGAACTCAGCAGGTGACGGGAGGCTGGACCGGAGGCCCTGAGGGCTCTGCACACCCCTGGACAGGGTGCGGCTCCCAAGAGAGGGGCAGCCGGCAGTTCCTGAGGAGGTGAGCAGGAGGGTAACAGGGTCTGATTCAGGTTTTCACAAGGGAATCCTAGGTCCTGTGAGGAGAATGGACACGGGGTGACGGGGCTGGGAGGAGGGAAGGCAGGGAGACCAGGGACCAGGAGAGAGGACTCTGGGGTGAGAGTGAGAGGTGGCAGGCCGCTGACAGTGGACACAGGGAGAAGTGACTAGAATCAGAAGCTGGAGCGGTCAGGACAGCTAACGGGGAGGGAGCACCTCCAGACTCACGCGTGAACCAGGTGGGCCTGTGGCAAACTGAGGAAGGCAGNAATTACTTTGCAATCAGTTGTGACTGGACCATCAAGGATAATCCATCTGTGAAGACATGAGGGTCAAATGGGAAGGCTGTCCAAATGGTCGGTTCATCATGAATGGTTGCATCTTAGGATGACTTCTGATTCCATGATAAATCTCATTACAGGGAACTTAATAACAAATACATAGATATCAGAAATGCCTAATTTGAGGCGTGTGCTACTCGCATGACAAAAGTAGGGGGAGGATCTGGGCCTGTTTCCCTGTGCCAGAGTAGGGCTCGCAATTAAATGACATAAATCCACGGATATCAGTGCTGAGCATCAGGGGCTGAGCACGCAGATGTGAGGACAGGCCCTGCCCCCAAGGAGCTAACAGAAGATAAACAAGCAAGGAGATGGGGTACAACCTGGGGGTTTTAGGCAATCACAAGGATGGTTCAAGATATAAAGAAATACTCTGAAGAGTCTACCTGCTAATTGGCCTATCTGATACCTGAGCACCAGGTCAGGCCCCGTGCTGGGCCCCGGGAACATAACCCTGTGGGCCCGGGTCTCAGTTTCTCGCCTGTGGGGAGAGCCTGTCAGGAGAGGTTGTGGACAGGTATCTACCTACAACTTGGAATGAGAGTCCTGAGGAAAATGAACAGAGCACAGTGACGTACGATGAGCTGGGGCGGTGCTGGGGGGCAGGGGGATGAGAGGAACTGGGGGGGGTGGCACTGAAGCTGGGACGAAAAGGCTGCCAAGGAGCCAGATGGTCATGCTCTGCGTGAGGGGAGAGAGCCTTCTGGTGCAAGGAATACTATGTGTGAAGGCCGACTCTGGTGCGTCTGAGGAAGCGAACGGAGGCCCTGGGCTGGAACTCAGCAGGTGACGGGAGGCTGGACCGGAGGCCCTGAGGGCTCTGCACACCCCTGGACAGGGTGCGGCTCCCAAGAGAGGGGCAGCCGGCAGTTCCTGAGGAGGTGAGCAGGAGGGTAACAGGGTCTGATTCAGGTTTTCACAAGGGAATCCTAGGTCCTGTGAGGAGAATGGACACGGGGTGACGGGGCTGGGAGGAGGGAAGGCAGGGAGACCAGGGACCAGGAGAGAGGACTCTGGGGTGAGAGTGAGAGGTGGCAGGCCGCTGACAGTGGACACAGGGAGAAGTGACTAGAATCAGAAGCTGGAGCGGTCAGGACAGCTAACGGGGAGGGAGCACCTCCAGACTCACGCGTGAACCAGGTGGGCCTGTGGCAAACTGAGGAAGGCAGGAGTGGTGGGGAAAGCCCCTTCAAGGCAACATGGGATGAGAGTTTTGAAGGCTGAACACGCATTCTCCAGGCTAATGCTGGGAGGGAGGGTGGTCCAAGCAGAGGGAATGACGGGATGTGGGTGTGAAAGCAGGCACTGGCCTCATGATGACAGATCTGAAAGGTTTGGTTGGTCCTGGAGGATGAACTGGTGGGAGGAGGTGACAATGGAGAGTCTGGCGGAGGCTGGCACTATCCAGGCCCAAAAGGCTGTTGTCTGGGACAAACAAGCAGGAAAGGCTCACAGAGGCGCCCTGGAGGATTTTCATAGCATTTCAAACAGTCTCTGATTCGCTGTTCATGTTGAGCTCTTCTTAAACCCTATGATTTGGCAACGACCAGCTGGAGCAGGGGCGCAGAGCCAGCGTCCCTCTCCTGACAGTCTCCACGGCGCAGGGCTCTGCTGGGTAGGCCTCCTGGGCCCGGCTGCCTCATCTGTATTCCCAGCGCGAGCCCTTGGCTGGCTCAGTGATCGAGCTCCAGGTAGGGGTGAGGGACATTTGCATCTCAGAGCAATGACTCCTGGTGCAGAATCAATTAGAGGTGGGGAAACAAGAGGCAGGCAGACCAGCTAATTACAAAACTTAACAGAATCCTGCTATCATGGCAACAGCAAGAGAGACGCATAAACCCTCGTGTTATTCTTTTTTTACGTTCTGAAAAAAAAAAAAAAAAGAGATGTTATACATCACTGTGTCTATGAGGACAGGCTCTGATTCAAGGCATAATGGAATCTATAATATAGTAGGATGCTTTATGATGAAGGCTTTGCTGTCTCATTAAATATATGGGAGGGGTAACTGAGATGTGGGATTCTCTGAAAGGGTACATATATTACTGGTATGAAGAGCCATGAGTTTGTGTCTAATAGACTGGATGCCAGGGCTATGTCTGTGGACATACTCAGGGAGGCTCTGTGGGAGGCGGCCCTTCTGAAAAATGGGCGAGTGATCTGTGGCCAAGGCCCACCCACCTCGGCAAACACGGCCCAGACAACGCAGGAGCAGAGGGGACTGGAGACCAGGCAGACACATCTCGGATGAGGAAGTGGACACAAGGTGTGATTTCCAGTGGTTTAAAAAAATAACACAGAACAGAAGAAACCAAACAGAGCGAACTTGAGACATGAAATCTGTACAAATGTGCGATGTCTACATCCAGGACAACAGTAACGGCTTGTTGTGTTTTCCTCCATTTGTCTGTGATGATGCTTGTCGGGTTTTACACCATTTGAAGCATCTACGCTGTCTCAGATAAGACTGTGAGAACAGACTATTTCTTTTGATTACTTCCGCTATACTTTTAAGAGCTTTAAGATAGCACAGTGCATCCATCACATGTTCTGTTTAGATAACTGTTTGAAAACAAAATTAAACAGGAGCTGAATAATCGGGCAGCTGCCAGACACATCTCAACAGGGAACTCAACACAGGGAAGAATGGGGCAGCAGCAGCAGCCAGACCCTTCCCCACCTTCCTGTCCCGTCCCATTTGGGTGGGCTTTGTCAAGTCTTCTTCTGCACCGCAGGACCATGGCCCTGGCCCCACTTCTGGCCCAGGCCCTCCTGAGGCAGACAGCCATCCAGGACACCTTTCTCATTAGGCGTTTATTAAGCACCATTGAATGGCACTGTGTTAGCGCATTCATTTCACTTAAAGTCTCAAACTTTATATGCTGCTAAAGTTCCCTCTTTAGCTCTTAAAAGGCGGCTATAATGAGATGTGCTTCACTCTCGCTTCCTACCACTAATTCTTTTATATCTCTGCTTGAGGATGGAGCCCCAAAATTACACACCATTCTCTGAGCGGGATTTCATCAGGCCTGTTAGTCAGAATTTACTTGAAGACACTAAAAGGTATAAAAACGTCCTCAATGCCCATGAGCACTTTCTCCATCCATGGACTTCATGGTTCCAATTGAGAATGAAAGGGCTGGCCGCGCAAATGGGAATGTGTGTTGTCTCTGGTGCAGAGAAGGGAAGTGAGTGACGTGAAGTGATGGGATCCAGCAGTTGCACTGGTGCTTTCATCTGGGCCTCAGAAAAACACATAGTAATGTAAAGAGTGACTTACTCGTTCTTGTCCAGCTGTGTCCCAGATGAGGAATTTATGTAGTTCATTTTGGTACTGGACAGTCTTGGTCATAAAAGATGCCCTACAAAGAGAGACCTAAATGATCAGAACACAGTTATTTAAAGGATGTCACCAGCCCCAGTTGGAAACATCGCTTAGACTCCACAGTTCTCACACTCCTGCTCCACACTACACTCTGTGGTCCTCTTTGGAGTACTGATGAGACACTCAGATGCTGGCTGCATGCTCTAAGACGGAAGGGTTTTTTGGCTTGTGGCTGCCTAAACTTCACATCAAGAGAACCATGAGATAATTTGATAATCCAGACATTAGTCTCCCTTGTAATATATTCAAGCTGTTCTTTAGAAAGATGGCACCATGGGAAAACTTTTGTGTAAACCTGTATGTCCAAGAAATAAGTGCACTAGTAATGAGCACTTATTACTAGTCTTATTTGTCCTCAGCCCATTCCTAAACCAAAGGATCATGTGAAGAGCTAATGTTAGACCAGGGTTAACATAACTAAAATGCCAACAAGAAGCAGGAAGACTCCCAATCACCACCTCTGTGTTTCAGTAACAGATCGGCCCCACACTGGTTGTCCTGCTGGGCCACCCCAGTCCTGGGTGGAGAAGGAATGCTCCTGTGCAGGTCTTCCTGCTCTCTGCGAGGGACTGCTCCATGGAGGGGCCTCAGAAGGCAGGGCCAGAGGCTTGTGCTTTTGGGAGAACCTGTGAGGAGCTGTCGAACACATGCCTCTCTGGAGGCGCCTGGCTGAAGATTCTAGAGGTGTGTCCCAGGCCAGCGCTAGCTCCAATGCTATCTTTTACTCTCCCAACCCACCAGAAAGCTCCCTGCTGGGAAGTCCTTTGTCTCCTAGCCTTCTCCGGGCATCCCAGTCTGGCTGAAGAACCCAGAGATGATTATGTCTTCTTTCCCACTGAATAAACCTTCTGGGGCCGAGGGTCAAGCTGTGCTCTTGGAATCACACCCTCATCATCCTAATCAGGACAATGAATTCAATGGCCAGATATTTTCACATATTCTGAATCTGAAATATTTTTGAAGACATTCAAGTAGCAGTTACATAATTTTTCAAGAAAGTGCAAGCTGAAATCGACAGAATGACTTTCTGAAGCATTACTGAGCTTACGTAAGCATCAGAATCCTTAGTTTTAAAAACTTTTTACACTAGCCACAGTTAAATCAGGATGTGCACCAGGAATTCTCACTTCAAGGAAGATATAAGCCTTCACACAGACCACAGTCTTGTCTAACTCAATGAAACTAAGCCATGCCGTGTGGGGCCACCCTAGACAGGTGGGTCATGACAGAATGTGGTCAGACTACAGAATGTGGTCATCCCCTACTGGAGAAGGGAATGGCAAACCACTTCAGTATTCTTGCCTTGAGAACCCCATGAACAGTATGAAAAGGCAAAATGATAGGATACTAAAAGAGGAACTCCCCAGGTCAGTAGGTACCCAATATGCTACTCGAGACCAGTGGAGAGATAACTCCAGAAAGAATGAAGGGATGGAGCCAAAGCAAAAACAATATCCATTTGTGGATGTGACTGGTGATAGAAGCAAGGTCCGATGCTGTAAAGAGCAATATTGGATAGGAACCTGGAATGTCAGGTCCTTGAATCAAGGCAAATTGGAAGTGGTCAAACAGAAGATGGCAAGAGTGAATGCTGACATCTAGGAATCAGCGAACTAAAATGGACTGGAATGGGTGAATTTAACTCAGATGACCATTATATCTACTACTGTGGGCAGGAAGCCCCCAGAGGAAATGGAGTAGCCATCATGGTCAACAAAAGAGTCCAAAATGCAGTACTTGGATGCAATCTCAAAAATGACAGAATGATCTCTGTTTGTTTTCAAGGCAAACCATTCAATATCACAGTAATCCAAGTCTATGACCCAACCAGTAATGGTAAAGAAGCTGAAGTTGAACGGTTCTATGAAGACCTACAAGACCTTTTAGAACTAACACTCAGAAAAGATGTCCTTTTCATTATAGGGGACTGGAATGCAAAAGCAGGAAGTCAAGAAAGACCTGGGGTAACAGGCAAATATGGCCCTGGAATACAGAATGAAGCAGGACAAAGGCTAATAAGAGTTTTGCCAAGAGAATGCACTGGTCATAGCAAATACCCTCTTCCAACACCACAAGAGAAGACTCTACACATGGACATCACCAGATGTCAACACTGAAATCAGACTGATTATATTCTTTGCAGCCAAAGATGGAGAAGCTCTATACAGTCAGCAAAAACAAGACCAGGAGCTGACTGTGGCTCAGATCATGAACTCCTTATTACCAAATTCAGACTTAAATTGAAGAAAGTAGGGAAAACCGCTAGACCATTCAGGTATGACCTAAATCAAATCCCTTATGATTATACAGTGGAAGTGAGAAATAGATTTAAGGGCCTAGATCTGATAGACAGAGTTCCTGATGAACTATGGAATGAGGTTCGTGACATTGTACAGGAGACAGGGATCAAGACCATCCCCATGGAAAAGAAATGCAAAAAAGCAAAATGGCTGTCTGGAGAAGCCTTACAAATAGCACTGAAAAGAAGAGAGGCGAAAAGCAAAGGAGAAAAGAAAAGATATAAGCATCTGAATGCAGAGTTCCAAAGAATAGCAAGAAGAGATAAGAAAGCCTTCTTCAGCAATCAATGCAAAGAGATAGAGGAAAACAACAGAATGGGAAAGACTAGAGATCTCTTCAAGAGAATTGGAGATACCAAGGGAACATTTCATGCAAAGATGGGCTCGATAAAGGATAGAAATGGTATGGACCTAACAGAAGCAGAAGATATTAAGAAGAGGTGGCAAGAATACACAGAAGAACTGTACAGAAAAGATCTTCACGACCCAGATAATCATGAGGATGTGATCACTAATCTAGAGCCAGACATCTTGGAATGTGAAGTCAAGTGGGCCTTAGAAAGCATCACTAAGAACAAAGCTAGTGGAGGTGATGGAATTCCAGTTGAGCTGTTTCAAATCCTGGAAGATGATGCTGTGAAAGTGCTGCACTCAATATGCCAGCAAATTTGGAAAACTCAGCAGTGGCCACAGGACTGGAAAAGGTCAGTTTTCATTCCAATTCCAAAGAAAGGCAATGCCAAAGAATGCTCAAACTACCGCACAATTGCACTCATCTCACACGCTAGTAAAGTAATGCTCAAAATTCTCCAAGCCAGGCTTCAGCAATATGTGAACCGTGAACTCCCTGATGTTCAAGCTGGTTTTAGAACAGGCAGAGGAACCAGAGATCAAATTGCCAACATCCGCTGGATCATGGAAAAAGCAAGAGAGTTCCAGAAAAACATCTATTTCTGCTTTATTGACTATGCCAAAGCCTTTGACTGTGTGGATCACAATAAACTGTGGAAAATTCTGAAAGAGATGGGAATACCAGACCACCTAACCTGCCTCTTGAGAAATCTGTATGCAGGTCAGGAAGCAACAGTTAGAACTGGACATGGAACAACAGACTGGTTCCAAATAGGAAAAGGAGTACGTCAAGGCTGTATATTGTCTCCCTGCTTATTTAACTTATATGCAGAGTACATCATGAGAAACGCTGGACTGGAAGAAACACAAGCTGGAATCAAGATTGCCGGGAGAAATATCAATAACCTCAGATATGCTGATGACACCACCCTTATGGCAGAAAGTGAGGAGGAGCTAAAAAGCCTCTTGATGAAAGTGAAGGAGGAGAGTGAAAAAGTTGGCTTAAAGCTCAACATTCAGAAAACGAAGATCATGGCATCCGGTCCCATCACTTCATGGGAAATAGATGGGGAAACAGTGGAAACAGTGTCAGACTTTATTTTTTGGGGCTCCAAAATCACTGCAGATGGTGACTGCAGCCATGAAATTAAAAGACGCTTGCTCCTTTGAAGGAAAGTTATGACCAACCTAGATAGGATATTAAAAAACAGAGACATTACTTTGCCGAATAAGGTCCGTCTAGTCATGGCTTGGTTTTTCCAGTAGTCATGTATGGATGTGAGAGTTGGACTGTGAAGAAAGCTGAGTGCCGAAGAATTGATGCTTTTGAACTGTGGTGTTGAAGATTCTTGTGAGTCCCTTGGACTGCAAGGAGATCCAACCAGTCCATTCTGAAGGAGATCAACCCTGGGATTTCTTTGGAAGGAATGATGCTAAAGCTGAAACTCCAGTACTTTGGCCACCTCATGAGAAGAGTTGACTCATTGGAAAAGACTCTGATGCTGGGAGGGATTGTGGGCAGGAGGAGAAGGGGACAACAGAGGATGAGATGGCTGGATGGCATCACCGACTCGATCGACATGAGTTTGGGTAAACTCTGAGAGTTTGTGATGGACAGGGAGGCCTGGCGTGCTGCAATTCATGGGGTCACAAAGAGTCGGACACGATTGAGTGACTGAACTGAACTGAAGCCTTCAAAAAGCCTTAGTTATTGTGAAGATGAAATGATATGATATAGTGAAAATGCTCTGACAATTATAAAGTACTGTCTCTAAACAAGGTATTATTATTGTTATTATTACTATTTAAAGGCAGCACCAGGAAATGTCTTAGTTTAGACTTTGCTATATTAGAACTAAGAGCTTGCAACTCAGTCCTCCATCAATTATGGCTGTGCTGTCAGAGGTACAACAGGCACCGGGCCTATAAACGGAGCCAGAGCATCCAACATGCCCAAACTAGCTGCTCAAAGGACAAGAGGAGAAATATGCTTCAAGGGGACAAAAGCTGAGAAAGTTACACGCATTGTTAAAAGTGTTTTGCTACTGGGATCAGAATTCACTGAGGTCCAAACTACCTGCCAACCATCTCCCTTTTACTGAGAGTATAGATTCATGACTCAGACAAGAGAAGAAAGACAAAATAGCAGCTGCTATGTAATGTAGGAATTTTATGGGATTAAACCCAACTTCCGGTCTGTGACCTTAGACCATCCATCCCCTCTCCCGTGGATGCTCTCAACACAACTCCTTTACAACTCCTTGTCATGCCTCCACATCTATTGGTCTCTTGTCCTTGTATTGCCAGTGTCACTGGCCAAACTGCCAATTTTTAGGGGTCTTATCTGTCCTTCTGTCTCAACCACCCAGGACAGCCTCTCTCCCTGCTTATTATGCACACAGATGGAGTGGCTGTCTCGCTGGAGGAAAGTCCTTGAGCCATGAGGACAGGTGTGGGGACGATCCTATGTCAGCTGGGCCTACCCCAGGCCTCTCCTTCCACCCAGCAACAGCCCCACACCCCTATGACTGACTGTTTTCCAGCCCCCCGTCACTGCCCGCCACCCTTGTTCCCAGGCAGCAGCTTGTTTCTTCCTTCTCAGAGAAGACAGAGGTTATAAGCCCAAGCTCCCCAACACGGTCCCCAGTCAACTCTCCCACTTGACAATGAACTCATTTCATTCACACCAGCTGTAACCCCCACTTTTCTGATTCTGCTTGTCTTTATTCACCTATCACCTTGGCCCTGACCATGAGCCCAGCACAACCTGCCTAGGCCATTGCAGACATCAAGCCAGTCTCCTTCCCTCAGACTTGAATCCTTCTAATTGTTCCTGCTTCTGACTTCATGCTGATGGTTCCTTTTCCGTGAATGCTTTTCTCTCTGGCCAAACGCTCCTCAGGCTTTAGGTCTTAGCTCAACTGCCAACAGTCACAGAAATGTGTGTGGTCCACCCAAGCCAGGTGGCTTCACATCTCAACTTTACCCTGTAACACACACCATCCCATTCTGTCCTCAGGGTGTCTGCCACAAGGCCCGTACAATGTCTGCCTGGCTTATTTGTCTATTTTTAAATTCATCTGTTCAGTGCCAGGAAGTATGGAGTTTGCAGTTCACATCTTCCTCTGTAACATGGGCATCTTCCTCACTTCCCCACTGGCTACCCTGGAATTCTGACAAAACATCTACTATGTTGCTATAAGCCACCTGGCCTTCCATGATGTCCACAGTTCCAGGGAGTCTCAGCCAAGCGCTCCCCAGAGCACACAGTGAGAAGTACTTTTGAAGTGCAGAGAGAGCTGAGATTAGAGGTGACTTGGGGGGCTCTTGAGCCAGGAGTGTGGCCTCTAGGGGATGGGGTGGGGTGCCACCAGCAGGGCTGACCATGCCCAGGGACGTCCTCATGACCTGCTCCCACTCAGCTGTAAGGCCAGCTGCTGGGCATCAGCTGGGCATCTTGCCAGAGATGGGTTCCTGGAACCCTGATAAGGAAGCAGCTGCAACGCTAGATGGGGCCCAGTGCAGGTGGTGGTGATGGGACAACCACACCTCTCCTCCCTGTGCCCCCGAAGCCTCTCACTGCAACAGGCATCTCTGTGGATTTCTGAGAACCAGAGGTTTTGGCCTGTCACACCAGTAAGGACCACTTCCTCCCCGTCGGCACTTGGATTTGGCTGGACTGATCTAGAGAGATGNACCACACCTCTCCTCCCTGTGCCCCCGAAGCCTCTCACTGCAACAGGCATCTCTGTGGATTTCTGAGAACCAGAGGTTTTGGCCTGTCACACCAGTAAGGACCACTTCCTCCCCGTCGGCACTTGGATTTGGCTGGACTGATCTAGAGAGATGACGCTGGGTCTCGGGGTGGGAATGGGGTGCGGGGACGCACTAGGCAGAAGGCCTCCCGCACGGTCCCCGGTTCAGGGTTTCATCTGTGGAGGACATGCTCTTCCGAATCTGACTGACTGCAGCTCTGCTCTACTGTCGGGACACTTCATCTCTGTCTCCACATTAAAGGCAGTGAAGACAAGGCTTAATTCCACTCCACCCTCACAGCAGTCTGTCTCCAATTCTGAGCTCTCCGTCAGAACACGGTGTCGGCTTCCGCGGAAATGTTGGTCTGCAGCTCTTCTTTGTTATCTCCATCCACTCTGAGAGAACTGACTCTCCATTTCATATTTAATCTACACCTGAACTTCAGTCCCTGAGGTAAATTCATAAATTGGACCCTCATCTTCAAGCAGGACCACTACGATTTCTCCCTCCCAGCGTCACTCCATCCCAGGATCATTCCTTTAATGTTCAAGTTAAATGATACGGATGGTAGGATAAGTTCATAATCTGGCTTTCTGAAAAACAGGCAATGGCTTCCTGCCATCCAAATGACACATTTTTATTTTCCAGCCTGCCATTTACTTGTCTGATACCCTTACTTTTCACTACTAAACCATCTCTCTTCACTCTGCCTAGGCAGATCTTATTACCTCTTTAATCTAAAATCCCTACTAGCATTATTTCCTAAAACTAGACTGCCTTTCATAAACTTCTCCATTTTTCCAGACAATCCACACCACCACAATCTTTGGTGGGAGCATGAGTTCCCAATGGAAGTACTTGCCATAAGGGGTTTTAAAAACACCTTTCCTTTACCTGCAGTGGACTCGCTGGGCTCCTTCAAAACACAGGTGTGCCCTGCCTCATAGTCCAGTACCTCTGAGCCCTTTTCTTGGAATGACACACAGATGCTGTCATCCTCACAATGGTGAAAGTGAAAGGTGCCCAGACGTGTGCCACTCTTTGTGATTCTACGGACTCTACAGTCCATGGGATTCTCCAGGCCAGAATACTGGAGTGGGTATCCGTTCCCTTCTCTAGGGGATCTTCCCAACCCAGGGATCGAACCCAGGTCTCCTGCATTACAGGTGGATTTTTTACCAGCTAAGCCACCAGGGAAACCCCCTCATAACGGTAGGTGGTGCCTTTTAATGAGTGTCCATAACCTCAGCTCTGTATACAGGTTCCAGAATCTCATGTACCTTTAAACTCTACCATTTCTCAGACTCATGAGATCTAAGGGCTGATGTGCCATTTTGTACCACCCTGCAGAGGGGCCCCTCCTAGGTGGCTCCGCCCACCTGCACCAGAGCTGTGGGAGCACATAAGATGGCTGAATCTGCAGGCTCATTCATGGGTCACCCTGAGCAAATTCTCCAGGACCTTCTACACTGTTGTCATTCTAAGACTGTTTGTGAAAATATTTAAACTCAATGAAGACATTACTCCAAACCTAATTAAATTTAACAATGAAGAGATTAGCATCTCTTTTCCTAAGTTTGTTAAGAATAACTTAACCCAATAGGAAAATCGTTTGCATCATATACAGTAAAATCAACAGTAACAGGGAAGGAATGAGCTGCCCTGTTTGAGTGGTCATCATGGTGAGTGGTCTTCTGGTCCATCATACGTGTGGCCCCACTGAGTTCTTGGTGGGAGCCTCCGGGGTGGATCTGGTCCGTCAGCACCAGTTTGCAGACAAGGCGTGGAGGGGATGGAGGAGGACAGCAGCACAGTTAGGACCCGCATCAGGCCAAGACCTTGAGCCTGGTCTTGGACCCACAGCACCACAGGACCACAGTGCGCCGGGGGAGGGGGGTGTCTCCCTCAAACACATGCCTCCTCCTGTTGAGCAGGAGCTCCAGGCAGGCAGGGTGAGTGCGACCTCACCCCTGTCCCCAGGAGGCTCACAGGTAAAGCCACACCTGAGTCCCTAGGGGTGTGGGAGGCTGGAAGACTCCCCCCACACCCCCCACCCCGACTCCCACCTTAGAGGATGGCCACATTCCAACCTTAGAACCTGTGAATATGTTACTTCCCACTGCAAAAGGGCCCTTACAGATATAATTAGGTTAAAAGTCTCATGTTGGGGTAAGGATCCTGGATTAATCAGACGGTCCAACATAATCACGACAGTTCTTAGAAGGAGACCAGAAGTTGGAACCAGAGACGGTGATGTAACAAGGAAGTAGAGAGTAGGACTGTGTGCCCTGAAGATGGGTGAAGTGCATCTTCCGGGGTGCTGCTCCCTTCCCCTGTGCTGTGAGGAGCTCTCCTGCACTGGAGCCTGTTCTCCAGAGGGTGCTGGGCCTGAAGTGACCAGGGGCCCACCACCTGGCCTGGTTTCAGGGCCCTGGCGTGGGAGGAGGAGAGCCATGCCCCGCTTCTTCCCCCAGCCTTCTGGTCTGTTACTATCCTGCACTCTTAACACCTGACAATAAACACTGTCCATGCCGACAGAGGCTGGATGACAGGACGCCCCTGGAAGCTGGAGGTCAAGGAAGCCAGTTCCCTCCTCACAGCCTCAGGGTAACCAGCTCTGTCAAGACCCCGGCTTTAGCCAGAGAAACTGATTTTGGACTTCCAGAACTATAAGATGATAAATCTGCTATATTTTGTGACAGCAGCAAATGGAAACTACTATACCAAGGAGGACTTCATGAGAAGGGCAGAAGTTTGAACCGCACCCAGAAGTTTAAGGGGGGTGTCTGCCCAGCAACAAGACCAGAGAGGGGGTGGGGACACATTCAACAAGAGAAAAGGCAGGAAGAAAAGCAGAGAATGATGAAAATGTGCAAGAAGAATGCCAGTGGTTCTGCAGAGAGAGCCTGGTGAGGCCGGGCTGGGGTGGTAACCACATGAAAGGCTCTGGGAAGGGTGGGGGCAGATGGGGGGTGAAGGTCTGCAAGACGCTGCACTTCACACTGATGAGCCTCGGCTCTGTGAGGCCCTATTTCCTGTTCATCAGGATCTCCCAAAGGCCAGGGCGTCACCATCCCCATTTCTGCCATACTCCTGCTCCAGTGCTATTACTTAGTGCTGAATGGTGTAAAAAAATTCATTCTTCTATTTTTTTTAACTTAAACTTGTCTGAGCATTAATACCGGTAAAATTAAAATCCCACAGGATTCAAGGACTAGTTTTGTATTTTCTAACACACAATGAAATACCTCACAGTATAAATTTAAAACTTCGACCTGTGTACTGTGTGGAGTCATCTGAAGGGTGACGTTCTGGGAGAGACAGCTGAGAGTGCAAGGAGCCCCAAGGGGAGGAAGGGATGGTGTCATCAGATCTAATTGAAAGCTGAATTCTGGAACCGCACAACAGGCCTCTGGTCCTTCCGCCAGATACCAAGCCCTTAATAATCCATGGGTGACTGAGATGGATGGCTATTTTTAAGGACCTTACGGGGCAAAAGTGGAGATGGAATTCTAGGCAAAACCCAGGGAAACTGAGCATTGCTGAGTGCTCGAACAAAATGGAGGGAAATGGAGGTGAGCTCCAAGGCCATGAGAGGGTCCTGCAGAAAGATGGGGTTGGCTTGATGGGTGTGAAGGGACACCATGAGGCTGACCCTCTAAAGCCACATGGTGTGGGCTGCTGAGAGGGACAGTCCTAAGAAGAAGTCTGAGGCAGGCTTCTGCTAGCTCAGGCAGCGGTGTGTGTACGAGCTATTCAGGTACTTCCAAACTGTACTCTGCACCTTGATATTCAGAACAGGCAACATGCTCACGGGCTTCATGACCCACAGTGCAGAGTGGGTGCACTGGACTGAACTCTCCCGCACACCCCCTCTCCAGCCACTCAACTCCTCGCCCTGGAAACTATCTCATCTGCTTCTCAGGTCGCCTTTCCGATATGCCAATGGTTGACACAGTATATGTGCATGCAGTTTCCCCTGCAACCTTCTTTATTAACACAGATGGTAGAACATATAACACACTTTTGATTCTTTCACCCTGTGCTACAAACTAGGAGGTCATCCAATGTAAGTACAGGAAGTTTTCTCAAGCTGGCCTTTCCCCCTGCATTACAATCTATCGCGTGATTATACTATAAATTATATAGTCAGATCCCTGCTAATCAACAGTGCTGCAATTACTAACCTTGGACAGTTACTGCCCTTGTTGTCTAAACTTACGTGACTAAGTTTATCTGAAAGATAAAGTCATAGAAGTAGAATTTCTGGGCAAGGATATGAGACAATAATAGCATTCTCACTAAGCTTGCAGGCTTTTTAGACAGACTATCCGCTCTGAGTGTAACTACTGTCTAAAACAAGATACAGAACATTTCCCTAAGCACAGAAAGTTTCCTTATGCCCATTTCTAGCTAAGTCTTATACCTACCTCAGGCAAACCATTCTTGACCTCTACTTCACAGATGAGTTTTGATTGACCTTTGGTTTCCTATAAATGGACCACCAGGGAAGTCCTCTCCTGACCTGACTTTAAATATAAATTTTACTAGATGAGCTTAATGGCTAACTGGATGCAGTGGAGGAAGGATCAGTAAATGTGATCACAATTTTGAGGAGTTATTTTGCCTTTCCAGTTCCCCGCCTGGATGTCTGTGCCCTGGCTACAGTCACCCAATGTCCAGAAAAGATGGGGACTCCCTCAAGAGAGGTTTCTCTGGACTTGCCTGTGGCCTCAAGTCTCCATAGCTGAGAGCCCACGGGCCTGTCTCCAGCAGCTCCCCCAACCCCTGTCTCTGCAGAGATGGACAGCAGCCAGGGGTCACTCCTCTCTTATGAGTGGCTTGTCACTGTCTGAAGTTGCGTTCATTTAGGTTTCTTTGTGAGCTCAGATATCTAGTGGGCTTTTAAAAATTAATTTTGCTTGTTTTATTTTTTGGATGAGAATCTTCTGACTTCTTATATCTGAACTGTGAGTGCACAGGGCTGTTTTAAGGGTTAAGTGACCACATTTGAAGAATGGATTCTGATGAACATTATCACTATTACTTGCAGCATGGAGTGTTTGTACCAATTTCCACTCAGTGGCAGACTCACTGACAAGGCAGGCTGAGGCCTCTGGGATGAGAGGGTGGGGAGAGGAGGTCAGAGGCGGACATGTGGTGTCCAGAGTGTGTCTGTAGCGACACAGCAGGCATACAGAGTCACTGGAGAAAGGGGATCTTCTTAAGGCTGTGAGTGTGAATGAAGTCACCTGGGAAGACCCAGGACCATGGCAGAAACCCTCCCTGCTTCCACATTTTAGGAGTGGATGCCAAGGCCAAGAAACAGAAAAAAGAGGACCATCCCATGAGGCAGGAAGGAGGAGAATCAGAACTGTAAGCCAGGTAACAAGAGGCTCTGCAGGGAAAAAAGAACGTCAGATACTTCTAGAGAGGACAAATACAATAAAATGGTCATTCATGAGTTGATGTTAGACTCTGAAACAGTGGTTTCAGTGAAATAACAGGGCAGAAGATGATAAGAGGAGGATCTGAAATGAATCAGACTGGTAAAGAGAAATGATGGCTGTATTGGACTATAAAAATCTTATAATTAAAGAAAATTTTTTTTTACTGAGCAAATAACTAAGGGCTAGGCACTGAGGATACATCAGTGGTTATTCTGGATAAGATTCCCCTTCTCAAAGAACTATGGAGTGGTGGGGTCAGACAACAAGTAAGTAAATAAATAGAAAAATGACTATAGTTTTCAATATTTACTAAGAAGATAACAAAAGATTGTATCATAATAGTGATTAGTACAGTAATTTCAGCAAAAACAAACAAAAGGTACACTAAAAAAAAATCAACAGTGTTCTAGAACTTTAGAAAAATAATAACTGAAATGAAGAACTTCATAGATAGGTTTAAAATGAGATTAGAATTAGTTGAAGAAGTGATTAATAAACTGGATGAAGGGCTAGGAGAAAACAGCTAGTCTACAGCATGGAGGAAAAAAAAAAGGAGACTATAGAAAAGAGTGGAAGAGGCACACACACAAATTCTAAACCATATGTAATAGCAGTCTGAGAATGTGAGGAGAGAAAATGGAACAATATTGAAGAGATAATGGTTGAGAATTTTCCAACTTGAAAGGCATCAAACCACAGGTTCAAGACATCCTATGAACCCAAGGAGAATGAATAAAACAAAAATCTCACCTAGGCATATCAAAGATAGACTGCTGGAACCTAAAGATGAAAAGGAAATCTCAAAGTCTCCCAGAAGAAGAAAATGACACATTAACATTGAGACAGCAACAAGATGAACACCTGACTTCAATCAAGACAGATGAAGTCATATGAAAATGGAATACACTATAGTCAAAGGCCTGAGAGGCAGTAACTGAGAATTGAGATTCTCTGTCTAATGAAAACAGGCCTCAAAAAATGACTGCAATCTGCCAAAAGAGCTAAAATTAAAAACAACTGATGAAAATGTGGAGCAAATGGACTTTTCATGTAGTGCCGGTAGGAATGGAGAAGAGTATGTAAGCACTTTGGAAAACAGCAAGTTCTTATAAACATGCCTTAAAACCTACTGTGGTGCCAGCATTCAAGACGGCCCTAAGGGTATTCATGGTATCGATGTCCTTGTGTAGTCCCCGCCCACAGTGAGTGAAGCTGTCCCGTGTAACCAGGAGGATATCGAGGAAATGAAGGTGAGGTCACACAGACATTGTGGCTTCCATCTCGGGCTCCAGTGTTGGGAGGACACTCAGGCAGCCCTATAGAGGGGTCAGTATGGCAAGAATCAGAAGAGCCAGCTAAGCTACTCCTGATTTCTAACCTTCAAAATCTGTGAAGCAATACATATTCATTGTTTTAAGCTGCTAAGCTTAGGGTAATCTGTTATACAATGATACAAAATATGCTCAAAAGTATACGCTTTTCAGGTATATGCTCAAAAGTAACGTGTACAATGCAAAGAAATAGAGGAAAACAACAGAATGGGAAAGACTAGAGATCTCTTTAAGAAAATCAGAGATATCAAGGGAACATGTCATGCAAAGATGGGCACAATAAAGGAAGGAAGTGGTATGGACCTAATAGAAGCAGAAGATATTAAGAAGAGGTGGCAAGAATACACAGAAGAACTGTACAAAAAAGATCTTCACGACTAAGATAATCACGATGGTGTGATCACTCACCTAGAGCCAGACATCCTTGAATACAAAGTCAAGTGAACTTAGGAAGCATCACTACAAACAAAGCTAGTGGAGGTGTTGGAATTCCAGTTGAGCTATTTCAAATCCTGAAAGATGATGCTGTGAAAGTGCTGCACTCAATATGCCAGCAAATTTGGAAAACTCAGCAGTGGCCACAGGACTGGAAAAGGTCAGTTTTCATTCCAATCCCATAGAAAGGCAATGCCAAAGAATGTTCAAACTACTGAGCAATTGCACTCATCTCACACGTTAGCAAAGTAATGCTCAATATTCTTCAAGACAGGCTTCAACAATATGTGAACCGTGAACTTCCNCAGGACTGGAAAAGGTCAGTTTTCATTCCAATTCCAAAGAAAGGCAATGCCAAAGAATGCTCAAACTACCGCACAATTGCACTCATCTCACACGCTAGTAAAGTAATGCTCAAAATTCTCCAAGCCAGGCTTCAGCAATATGTGAACCGTGAACTCCCTGATGTTCAAGCTGGTTTTAGAACAGGCAGAGGAACCAGAGATCAAATTGCCAACATCCGCTGGATCATCGAAAAAGCAAGAGAGTTCCAGAAAAACTTCTACTTCTCCTTTATTGACTATGCCAAAGCCTTTGACTGTGTGGATCGCAATAAACGCTGGAAAATTCTGAAAGAGATGGGAATACCAGACCACCTAACCTGCCTCTTGAGAAATCTGTATGCAGGTCAGGAAGCAACAGTTAGAACTGGACATGGAACAACAGACTTTTTCTGCTTTCTTGACTATGCCACAGCCTTTGACTGTGTGGATCACAATAAACTGTGGAAAATTCTGAAAGAGATGGGAATACCAGACCACCTAACCTGCCTCTTGAGAAATCTGTATGCAGGTCAGGAAGCAACAGTTAGAACTGGACATGGAACAACAGACTGGTTCCAAATAGGAAAAGGAGTACATCAAGGCTGTATATTGTCACCGTGCTTATTTAACTTACATGCAGAGTACGTCACGACAAATGCTACGCTGGATGAAGCACAAGCTGGACTCAAAATTGCTGGGAGAAATATCAATAACCTCAGATATGTAGATGACACCATCCTTATGGCAGAAAGCGAAAAAGAACTACAGAGCCTCTTGATGAAAGTGAAAGGAGAGTGAAAAAATTGGCTTAAAACTCAACATTCAGAAAACTAAGATCATGGCATCTGGTCCCTTCACTTCATGGCAAATAGATGGAACCAGTGGAAACAGCGACAGACTTTATTTTGGGGGGCTCCAAAATCACTGCAAATGGTGATTGCAGCCATGAAATTAAAAGACGCTTTCTCCTTGGAAGAAAAGTTATGACCAACCTAGACAGCATATTAAAAAACAGAGACATTACTTTGCCAACAAAGGTCCGTCTAGTCAAAGCTATGGTTTTCCCAGTAGTCATGTATGGATGTGAGAGTTGGACTATAAAGAAAGATGAGCACTGAAGAATTGTTAACTTTTGAACTGTGGTGCTGGAGAAGACTCTTGAGCATCCCTTGGACTGCAAGGAGATCCAACCAGTCCATCCTAAAAGAAATCAGTCCTGAATATTCATTGGAAGGACTGATGCTGAAGCGGAAACTCCACTACTTTGGCCACCTGATGGAAAGAATTGACTCATTTGAAAAGACCTGCCGCTGGGAAACATTGAAGGCGGGAGCAGAAGGGACACGAGTTTGAGTAAACTCCGGGAGTTTACTCCACACACGCAAAAATGTATACAATTAATCAAAGCATGCTTAAAACTGGACTCCATTTAAATGCCCATCAACAGGAGACTGGATAAACAAATTGTGGTATATTCATACAATACTACTGAGCTTATTGCTCAGTAGGAACAGACTCCTGATACATGCAAAAACATGGATGACTCTCAAAAACAGTATTGTGAGCAAAAGAAGGCAGCACAAATGAGTACATATAGTAAGATTCTACTTATATAAAGTTTAAAAACATATATTTACTCTACCGTGATAGAAGTCAGATGGTGGTTAGGCTGGCGAGTCAAAGGTGGATGCAGCAGGAAGGGAGCTTTCTGGGGTAATAGAAATGTCCTATAGCTTGGTGGCACTTAAGCACAACATAAAGACTAGCTAAATTATGCATTTTATTGTATGTAAATAAAAGCTCAATTAAAAAAGATGACATAAAGACATTTTCAAACAAAAAAACCCAGCGCCAGAAGAATACAGTAAAGGAGATATGAAATGGTGTTTCTTCAGAATGAAGTAAATAACCCCAGATGGAAGGCCAGAAAAGGAGGCAGGAATGTAAAGCAACAGGAAAAGTAACATGTGGAAAAAAGGGACAGGAATGGTGACTGTGTAGCAAAAATAAAGGTCCTGTGAGGTCTGGAATTACAAGGTAAGAGCATACAACCCAGGAGATGGAGAAATTAGATTTGAGATTCTTGCGCTGTTGGAATGTGGTGAAAGTAACTTACATTAGACTGGAATAAGGCGAGGACACATAAGATGAGGGTACGAGTGAAGAGTTAAAGAACAACTAACGAATGTATCTAGTTGTTCTTTAACAACTGAACGGCATCACCATTTAACAGCATCACTGACTCACGGGCACGAGTCTGAGAAAACTCTGGGAGACCATGAAGGACAGGGAAGTCTGGTACGCTGCAGTCCATGTGGTTGCAAAGAGTCAGACACGACTGAGAGACTGACCAAGAAGAATGTGTAAGAACCGAGATAAGTAAGGGTTCAGAAACATGGCATTAAAACCAAAACAAAATTCAGGCCAAAGAACACAGGACCAGGTAAATAAGAAGCAAAGTGTAAAACTGCCGTTATTTAAACGTAATACACCAGGAATTATCTTAAAAACAAAATTAATTAAATATTCAAATTAAAAGTCAAAGTTGAGAGCTCTGGAGTCCAGACTTGGTGGTGGTACTTGCATGGGGAGGACCCTCCCCAACTGATCAAGCAGAAAACTGCTGGCTGGACAACGGGGTCCTGGGCTACCATTGTGCTGGAGAGGGAGAGGGGGTGTCCTGGGAGGAAGATGCTGCAGAGGAAGCCTCAGATGCACACATCAAATCTGCTAAAATCCAGAGTCACTTTAAACCACTCACACATGGCGGTGGAGGGGTGAGGGAGTTGGGGGGAGGGGGTGGGCTGCAAGGACAGCAAGACTGAAATGCTGTAAAAGCCAGGCAGAGATTTTAGCGGCTGCCAACTGCAGGATAGGAAAAGTTGGCAGTTTTGATCAAAACCCAGATAGGCCACATTTCAGAAGTAAAGACCGTGCCCCCAGAATAAGGATGTGCCATGAGGCTAAATGCGCCAACGGAACCATCCTAACAGAGTGTAAAACCAAACCTGAACAAGTTCAAAGGGATACTCAGCACTCCTTAGCAAAAGATAATATAAAATCCCCACAACACATATCTTCTGCAGCAGTCAGTATACAACAATAATTAAAGAAAAACTACTAAAATTGCAAAGAAATGTGATTCAAGGTCAAGAGAAAAAAAAAAAGAGTAAACACCAACAGATCACGAGCTGATCCAGACGTTGGCACTAGTAGATAAATGCTTTAAAAGCTGTTATAATCAGGATTTAAAGAAAATGAGTCATATTGAGTGAACAGAGACGCTTACAAAAAATTAAAAAACCATCAAATAAAGATTCTAGAATTAAAGACAGTATCTGAAGTGAAAAAATATACAGGATGTGCTTAAAAGGCAGTAGAAGGATCAACTGAACTTACAGACAGATGAACAGGAATAATGTGATCCCAAGAACAGAGAGAAAAAGATGGAGAAAGAAAGTGAAGCAAAACCTAGGCCTCAGTCATCTGTTTGAATAATACTGAACAGTTTAACACACGAATAGCCGGAATCCTACAGGCAGAGCAAGAGAATGGGGTAGACAATATTTAAAGAAATGACGGTTGAAAATGACCCAAGCCATCGTATTTCTAATCCAAGCAACTCAGTCACCCCAGAGGACAACAAGCACCTAGTACACAACAGTAAACAACGGAAGACTAAAGACAATGAGATCCTAGAACGTACAAAGGCCTGCTGTAGAGCACAGAGGACTCTGTTCAACTCTCTCCTATGACCTACATGGGAAAAGAACCTAAAAGAGCGGATATATGCATATGTATAACTGATTCACTTTGCTGTAAAGCAGAAAATAACACAACATTATAAATCAACTACATTGCACCAAAAATTAATTTAAAAAAAATAGAGATCTTAAAGCAGCCAGGTAATAGAAAGATGTGTTACATATGGAGGAACGATGCTAAGGATGGTGACAAGCCACTCAGCACAAACCATGGAGGCCATAACACAGCAGAATACCATTTTCAAAATGCTAGAAGAAAAAAACCTGTACATTATACCTCCAGGACTTATTTACCATGTAACTGGAACTAGGTACCTCTGACACCTTCACTCACTTCACCCACGTAATATACAGCATGGTAACTATAGCTAATAATACCATACTGTATATTTGAAGGTTGCTGAGTAAATCTTGAATGTTCTCATCCCAAGAAAAAAAATTTCTAACAATGTGTGGTGACTGGATGTTAACTAAAGTTATTATGTTACCATTTTACAATACCTTCCAATATCAAAATCATTATGCTGTACAAAACAAAATACAAAAAGGGGGAAAATTCCAGAAATCTTTACCTAGCAAAAATATCCTTTAAAAGTGAGGATGCAATACAGACTTTTTCAGAGCAACAAAAACTGAGGGATCTGTTACCAGTATCCCTGAGAATACATGAAATGCTGAAACAGTTCTTTAGGCAAAAGGGAAATGACATCAGATGAAAAGTCAACTCTAGGAAGGAATGAAGGGACATGGACATAGGTAATATGTGTGTCAAATAAAATGAAAAGAGTTTTGCATTTCCTTCTTTTCCCTACCCTGAATAATTACTCAATCTCAGAGCCACTGTTAGGTGGGCCAAGCAGGGAGGTATGTGGCCAAGGGGTGGGGTGGCCCAGGCTCATGGAGCTGGCATGAGGGCATCAGCAGCTCTTTTATACCAAGCAATCAGTTGTCTTTTAATGACATTAGGGAGATAACAGTTGGTTGTCTCTTAATGCCTTTATTTACAGTAAAATAGCCATCATTAAAAAACACTGAAACAGTCTCTAATTTAGAGAAAAGTTACAAATACAGAATTTACTTATCCTGAGTCATTTGAGAGTAAGTTGCCTCATTACCTCTGAACATTAGTGGACATTTCCTACAAACAAGATTATCTTTCCTACAAACATAAGCAGAATAAGATAATCAAAACTGTGAAATTAACACCAACACATTACTACCATCTAGTCCTCAGAGCCCATTTGAGTTTTACCAATTGTTCTAATAATATCCTTTGTGGTTCAAAACACATGCTGTATTTAGTTGTCATGACTCTTGAGGGTCCTTCAGTCTGGGTCCGCTTTTCAGTCTTTCCTTGACTTTAAACTTTGAGACTTTTGAGGGTTATATACTTGTCATTTTGTGAATGGCTTCTCAATCTGAGTTTGTCTAATGTTTACACATGATATGATTATACAGTAATAATGATTAAATTAATGTAAAGTAAATTAATGTGATTCTGTTAGTTATAATAAAGTATGTTCATTTTTTAACTTTTGATACTCCTTCAAGACTGGAGCTTAATTCCGTACCCTGTGAGTTTGGAATGGGCTTATTAGTAACTTCCTTCCAAGGGGTCATAAAAATACCTCAGCTTCTTCTTTGCTCTCTCCTGGGTCACTTGTCCTGGGGAAAGTTAGCTGCCCTGTTGTGAAGACACTCATGCAGCCCACTGGAGAGGCCTACATGGTGAAGATTTCAGAAACTGAGGCCTCCAGCCAACAGCCATGTGAGTGCGCCATCTTGGAAGCAGATTCTAAACCCCAGCCAAGCTTCCAAATGACTGCAGCTCTGATTTGACTGGGACATCTTGACTGCACCACCACAAAAGGCCCTGAGTCAGAACCATGCCAGGTAAGGCACTCTGATTCCTGATCCACAGAAAATGTGGAATAAAGTTTGTTGTTTCAAGCGGCTAAGTATTGGGATAATTAGTTTCTTAGCAATTGATAATGACCACAGTTATCCACCACAATCACAGAAAAATGGTGGCAAGAAGCCATAGTATCATCTAAAAAGATGCATAAAAGTATTAAGACAAAATTCAAGATCCATTCTTGATTAAAAAAAAAAAAAAAAGAAAGAAACTTTCAGCAAACCAGAAAAAGAAGAAAGTTTTCTTAACAATGAGCACCCTACAGTGGACATCATACTTAAGGGTATAATGTTAAATGCTCTCCNAAATTAATTAAATATTCAAATTAAAAGTCAAAGTTGAGAGCTCTGGAGTCCAGACTTGGTGGTGGTACTTGCATGGGGAGGACCCTCCCCAACTGATCAAGCAGAAAACTGCTGGCTGGACAACGGGGTCCTGGGCTACCATTGTGCTGGAGAGGGAGAGGGGGTGTCCTGGGAGGAAGATGCTGCAGAGGAAGCCTCAGATGCACACATCAAATCTGCTAAAATCCAGAGTCACTTTAAACCACTCACACATGGCGGTGGAGGGGTGAGGGAGTTGGGGGGAGGGGGTGGGCTGCAAGGACAGCAAGACTGAAATGCTGTAAAAGCCAGGCAGAGATTTTAGCGGCTGCCAACTGCAGGATAGGAAAAGTTGGCAGTTTTGATCAAAACCCAGATAGGCCACATTTCAGAAGTAAAGACCGTGCCCCCAGAATAAGGATGTGCCATGAGGCTAAATGCGCCAACGGAACCATCCTAACAGAGTGTAAAACCAAACCTGAACAAGTTCAAAGGGATACTCAGCACTCCTTAGCAAAAGATAATATAAAATCCCCACAACACATATCTTCTGCAGCAGTCAGTATACAACAATAATTAAAGAAAAACTACTAAAATTGCAAAGAAATGTGATTCAAGGTCAAGAGAAAAAAAAAAAGAGTAAACACCAACAGATCACGAGCTGATCCAGACGTTGGCACTAGTAGATAAATGCTTTAAAAGCTGTTATAATCAGGATTTAAAGAAAATGAGTCATATTGAGTGAACAGAGACGCTTACAAAAAATTAAAAAACCATCAAATAAAGATTCTAGAATTAAAGACAGTATCTGAAGTGAAAAAATATACAGGATGTGCTTAAAAGGCAGTAGAAGGATCAACTGAACTTACAGACAGATGAACAGGAATAATGTGATCCCAAGAACAGAGAGAAAAAGATGGAGAAAGAAAGTGAAGCAAAACCTAGGCCTCAGTCATCTGTTTGAATAATACTGAACAGTTTAACACACGAATAGCCGGAATCCTACAGGCAGAGCAAGAGAATGGGGTAGACAATATTTAAAGAAATGACGGTTGAAAATGACCCAAGCCATCGTATTTCTAATCCAAGCAACTCAGTCACCCCAGAGGACAACAAGCACCTAGTACACAACAGTAAACAACGGAAGACTAAAGACAATGAGATCCTAGAACGTACAAAGGCCTGCTGTAGAGCACAGAGGACTCTGTTCAACTCTCTCCTATGACCTACATGGGAAAAGAACCTAAAAGAGCGGATATATGCATATGTATAACTGATTCACTTTGCTGTAAAGCAGAAAATAACACAACATTATAAATCAACTACATTGCACCAAAAATTAATTAAAAAAAAATAGAGATCTTAAAGCAGCCAGGTAATAGAAAGATGTGTTACATATGGAGGAACGATGCTAAGGATGGTGACAAGCCACTCAGCACAAACCATGGAGGCCATAACACAGCAGAATACCATTTTCAAAATGCTAGAAGAAAAAAACCTGTACATTATACCTCCAGGACTTATTTACCATGTAACTGGAACTAGGTACCTCTGACACCTTCACTCACTTCACCCACGTAATATACAGCATGGTAACTATAGCTAATAATACCATACTGTATATTTGAAGGTTGCTGAGTAAATCTTGAATGTTCTCATCCCAAGAAAAAAAATTTCTAACAATGTGTGGTGACTGGATGTTAACTAAAGTTATTATGTTACCATTTTACAATACCTTCCAATATCAAAATCATTATGCTGTACAAAACAAAATACAAAAAGGGGGAAAATTCCAGAAATCTTTACCTAGCAAAAATATCCTTTAAAAGTGAGGATGCAATACAGACTTTTTCAGAGCAACAAAAACTGAGGGATCTGTTACCAGTATCCCTGAGAATACATGAAATGCTGAAACAGTTCTTTAGGCAAAAGGGAAATGACATCAGATGAAAAGTCAACTCTAGGAAGGAATGAAGGGACATGGACATAGGTAATATGTGTGTCAAATAAAATGAAAAGAGTTTTGCATTTCCTTCTTTTCCCTACCCTGAATAATTACTCAATCTCAGAGCCACTGTTAGGTGGGCCAAGCAGGGAGGTATGTGGCCAAGGGGTGGGGTGGCCCAGGCTCATGGAGCTGGCATGAGGGCATCAGCAGCTCTTTTATACCAAGCAATCAGTTGTCTTTTAATGACATTAGGGAGATAACAGTTGGTTGTCTCTTAATGCCTTTATTTACAGTAAAATAGCCATCATTAAAAAACACTGAAACAGTCTCTAATTTAGAGAAAAGTTACAAATACAGAATTTACTTATCCTGAGTCATTTGAGAGTAAGTTGCCTCATTACCTCTGAACATTAGTGGACATTTCCTACAAACAAGATTATCTTTCCTACAAACATAAGCAGAATAAGATAATCAAAACTGTGAAATTAACACCAACACATTACTACCATCTAGTCCTCAGAGCCCATTTGAGTTTTACCAATTGTTCTAATAATATCCTTTGTGGTTCAAAACACATGCTGTATTTAGTTGTCATGACTCTTGAGGGTCCTTCAGTCTGGGTCCGCTTTTCAGTCTTTCCTTGACTTTAAACTTTGAGACTTTTGAGGGTTATATACTTGTCATTTTGTGAATGGCTTCTCAATCTGAGTTTGTCTAATGTTTACACATGATATGATTATACAGTAATAATGATTAAATTAATGTAAAGTAAATTAATGTGATTCTGTTAGTTATAATAAAGTATGTTCATTTTTTAACTTTTGATACTCCTTCAAGACTGGAGCTTAATTCCGTACCCTGTGAGTTTGGAATGGGCTTATTAGTAACTTCCTTCCAAGGGGTCATAAAAATACCTCAGCTTCTTCTTTGCTCTCTCCTGGGTCACTTGTCCTGGGGAAAGTTAGCTGCCCTGTTGTGAAGACACTCATGCAGCCCACTGGAGAGGCCTACATGGTGAAGATTTCAGAAACTGAGGCCTCCAGCCAACAGCCATGTGAGTGCGCCATCTTGGAAGCAGATTCTAAACCCCAGCCAAGCTTCCAAATGACTGCAGCTCTGATTTGACTGGGACATCTTGACTGCACCACCACAAAAGGCCCTGAGTCAGAACCATGCCAGGTAAGGCACTCTGATTCCTGATCCACAGAAAATGTGGAATAAAGTTTGTTGTTTCAAGCGGCTAAGTATTGGGATAATTAGTTTCTTAGCAATTGATAATGACCACAGTTATCCACCACAATCACAGAAAAATGGTGGCAAGAAGCCATAGTATCATCTAAAAAGATGCATAAAAGTATTAAGACAAAATTCAAGATCCATTCTTGATTAAAAAAAAAAAAAAAAGAAAGAAACTTTCAGCAAACCAGAAAAAGAAGAAAGTTTTCTTAACAATGAGCACCCTACAGTGGACATCATACTTAAGGGTATAATGTTAAATGCTCTCCCACTAAGACTGGGAAAAGGCAAGGATACTGTTCACTAGTTTATTCAATATGGTTGTTCTAGACAATGCAGCATCATGGTATTGAAAAAATTAAAAGGAAAAGAAGAAGGCAAACTGACTTTATTCTCAGACAACATAATCATGGATGTAAAAAATTGTAAGGACTCTACAAAACAGTTATCAGAAAAAAGTGAATTTAACAGTATTAAAGTATACAAGGTAAACATGTGAAATTCAATGGTGTTTCTACAAAAAACTGCAGATAAAAATACTACAATTTCATTTACAGTAGTTTAAAAAACATTAATACTTAGGCAAAATTTTTCAACAAAAACACTTTTTTAAGACTCCTGCATTGAATACAAAATGATGCAGAGACAAACTAAAGGAGACCCAAGTAAATGGAGAAAGACACCATGTTCATGGATCAGAAGACTCAATATCATGATTTATTAAGATGCCAAGGCTACTCAATGGGGATAGAAAGGCTTTCAACAAATGTCGGGACAACTGGATAATTACATTAGCAAATAATGAATCTTACCTCTACTTCACGGAATACAGAAAAATTAATCTGAGATGGATCAAAGAACTAAAGCTAAAGCTAAAAGAACTGAAAGTAAAGCTAAAACTATGATGAAACATAGAGAACGTCTTTGGGAACTTAGGGCAAGCAGTGTTTGTTTAGAGGTCCAAAAAAGGCATGAACCCAGGAAGACCAATTGATAATACGGACTTCATTAAAATTAAAACTCCTCATTAGAAGACATCATTAAGAAAATGAAAAGGCAAGTCATGGAATGCAGGAAAATATTCGCAATAAATATATCTGACAAGAGTTCTATTTGTAATATGTAAAGAATTTCTACACGTCTGTAAGAAATAAGGCAAAAACTAAGAAAAAATGGGCAAAAGACTTGAGTAGTGACTTCATAGTGAATGACAAAGAAACACATGCAAAGATGCTTAATATTACTAGTCATCTGGGAAATGCAGATTAAAAGCACAATGAGATACCATTTTATATCGACTAGAAAAACTGAAGTTAAAAAGACAAGTACTGGTGACGATGTAGGGCAACTGGACTTCTGTACACTGCAGGTGGGAGGGTAAAATGATACATCCAAGTTGACAACTTCATACTAAGTTATATAAACGCACCTTTCCTATGAACTAGAAATTCTACTCCTAGTTATTTACCCAAAGGAAACGAAAACCTATGACTACAAAAAGAATTGTAAAAGAATGATCACAGTACTATATTCATAATAGCCCCAAACTGGAAACAACCTGGATGTCCATAACCAGGAGAATGGGTAAACAAGAGTATCAGTCACCAATTAACAACAAAAAAGATTATGATACACACAACAATATGGTTGAATCTCTGAAACATTGTTTTATGGGGAAGAAATAGGACACCAAAGAGTGCATTCTGTATTATTTCATTTACGTAAAATTCAAGGACAGGCAAATTAATCCATAGTGACTGAAGTCAGCACAGTTGCCACTTATGGGGAGTGGGACTCACAGAAACAAACTTCTGAGGTGATGGAAATCTCTGGATCTTGATTAGGGTGGTTATATGGAATAATATTATCAAATTCAAATCATAAGCTGCTTACAAGAAACCCACTTTAAGTAAAAAGATACAGAAAGGTTAAAAAACAAAAAGAGACAAAGATGCGCCACGCAAATATTGACCACAGGAAATAGTGCTGTTATATTAACAGTCACAATTAGACCTCAAGGCAAAGTGCATTGCCAGAGCTAAAGAGAACAGCTCAGATGGTAGAAGGTTTGTATTGTAGTAAGATATAGGATTCTAGATTTGTTAACTACTTAATGCAGCTGCAAAACAGATAAAGTACGCCATCTTTTCAAACACATATGAAACACTTACCCAAATCAACATATGCCAGGCAAATTGCAAATTATATCAGTAATAAAGGATTTAAATATGTTCGCTAATTTCAATGCAATTATGCAGTAATCACTAAAAATATTAACTAGAAAATTTCCCTATATTTGGGATTCAACAAACACATCTAAATGATGTTTGGATCAAAGATGAAATCATAATAGAAACTTGAAAATATTCTGAAATGAATGACAAATGATATTTTATAAAAACTAGTTTGATCTGGTAAAAGCGATGACTACGGTTTTAAAACAAGGAATGCAACTGAAAATAAGGAGTGAAAATCAATTATATAACTATCTATCTCAAGAATTTAGAAAAAATTAGCATGTCGAACAGGAAACTATAAAGAATAGGAGCGTGAATTAATGAAATAAAGAAAAAAGACTGGAGAGTTCATCAAAGGCAAAACCAGTATCAGAAATGTAAAAGGGATATGTGTAAAATGTAAACAGAATAAAGTGTTAACATCTTTTTGCCAATAAACTGAGAGAAGTATATGAAAATAGTCAAAATCCTTCAACAAACAAACCACAATCTATCAAAATCAAAGCAAGAAACAGAAAACTTGAAAATGAATAACCTTACAACTATGAACGAAGTTGACTTCTTAAACCCTATTACACAAGGGCAACTCAAAGCCCACACGCCTTTTGCTAATCATTTAAAGGTCAAAGCAGCATTTTTTTTCACAAACTCTTCCATAAAAGAGCTTCTCAACTATTAATAGTTTCATCAGGGAAGCAAAACTTTCATACCAAACCTGACATGTACATTACAGAAAGGGATACTTCATGACAATCTTACTCATAAACATACATGGAAGTTCTAAAAAAGAGTAAATTAAAGCCAGTGATTGCAAAAAGAATAATATATCACAATATAAGTGGATTTATTCCATGAAAATTCAACAATTTACCACATTAATAGCATAAAATTACACAATCAAGCCAAAAAATGAATAAAAACTTCCATCCACACTTCACACTTAAAAAAAAAACAAAACCAAAAAACTCCAGGATATGATTAAAAAAAGACACTCTGTAATATGCTAAGGTGTGTGTATAAAAACCCTACAGCAAACATATTTAGTGGCGTAACAGTGAAAGCTTACCTGCTAAGATTAGAATATCCAGTATGATCATTTCTATTCAAAACTGAACTAGAGATCCTACTCAACTCAATAAAAGATACAAAAAGTTTAAGGATTAGAAATAAAGATTTCAAAGCAATACCATTTAGCACAAAAACAGCAGAAAACTACACTGAAACATCAAACCAGTTGGATAAAATCTGACGAAAGATGTACCAGTCCACTAAACAGAAAAGCAGAAAAAATGCTCAGGAAAAATTAAAAAAGCCTAACAAATGGAAGAATACATTTCTATATTCATATATTAGAGATGCAATATCATATAGATGTCATTTCTCTCCAAACCAATCTATAAATTCAATGAAACGTCAATCAAAAACACAATGGGAATTAGTGGTTTGGTATGAAAAAAGAGAACACTAATGTTCACATGGAAATGTAACAGGCCAAGAATAGCCAAGAAATTATTGAAGAATAACCCAGAAATACTCATGCCACTGGACAGAGAGACTTATTACACAGATAGAGGAATTAAGAAACTGCGACAATGGGACAAGGACC
Source organism: Oreotragus oreotragus (assembly GCA_006410675.1). NCBI lineage: Eukaryota > Metazoa > Chordata > Mammalia > Artiodactyla > Bovidae > Oreotragus > Oreotragus oreotragus. Next base: position 169,274 of record SJYX01017888.1, read on the forward strand.
AAAAAAAAGGACTAATACTTTCTTTCAAAGATCACTGACTCAGGCAAAAAAAGCCCAGAACAAAAAAACAACTGTACTGTGGATTTTGTAAGATGCAGAAGCAAAATATATGACAATAACAACACTACAGATCAGTGAGGAGAAATGAAAGCATACTCCTGTAAGGTTCTTATACTATATGTGAAACTGTCTATTATTTGAAGGAAGAATGATAAAGAAGTATATTGTAAATCAAAGCACAGTCACTAAAACAACAGAAGAGGTAGAGCTGAAAAGCCAGTAGCAGAGATAAAATGGAACCATTAATAAGGGGCAAGTAGAAAGATACAGCAAAATGGTAGATTTAAGCCAAACCATATTGATAGCTATAAAAAATAAAAATGGTCTAAACCAGTATTGTACAACAGAGCCTTCCACAAGAACCTGAATGGTAGCTAGTGTGACCAAGGAACTCAAGTTAAAATTTTACCTTAAGTTCAGATAGTCACATGCAGCTACCTACAACTGTATTAGACAGCTGGTGCAACTACTCCAATTAAAACGTGAGACCCATAATGCTCTCTGTCTGCAAAAACTCACTTTAGATATAAAGACAGAAATAGGTTGAATGTAAATGGATAGGAAAAGTATGCAAACACTAATCAACACGGAGCTGAAGAGCGTGTATTCATATAAGACCGAGAAGAATTCAGAATCAGGACTGTTGCCAGGGAGAAAGAGGGACATTTCATGATAGCAAAAGGGTTACACTATCAAGAATAAAAACAATACAATATATTAATAGATATGCTCAATAGTAAGAGCTTCAAAACATATCAACCAAAATTGATTAAACTAAAAACAAGAACTAGACAAATCTTCAATTAGGGTTGGATTTCAAACACTCCTTTCACTGCAAATGAGGGGGAAAAATGAGTTAAGTATACAGAGGAAAGGAACAGTGCTATTAGTCAAGCTGATTGATTAACATTTACAGAACACATTTACAGAGCAGAACATATTCTTTTCTGCTAAACATGGAACATTCATGAAGATCACATGCTAGGCCATAAAATAAGCGTTAAATGTAAAAAGGTGTGAAATAATTTAATGAGTTATGTCCTCTGATCCAATGGATTTAAACCACAAATCATAGTAGTTGAAAATTTATGGAAAATCCCCAAATAATTGGAAGTTAGAAAACATACTTCCAAACAACTAATAAGTCACAAGGGAAAGAAATACTTTGAACTAAATGAAAATGAAAATACAATCATCAAAATCTATGATATTTCACCCATACAGACAAATTTATAGTTCTAATTGCATACATGTAAAAAGCCTTAAAAGTCAATATTCTAAGCTTCCACTTTAAAAAACTAAAAAAGAAGAAATTAAGTCAAAATAAGAAAAGGAAGGGAAAAAATGAAGATAAAAGCAAAAATCAATGAAAAAGAAAAGTGGGAAAAAACTGTGAAATATTAATATAATAAAAACCTGGTTCTTTGAGAAGACCATTAAAATAGCTAGACAGATTCTAATGACATTAAAATGATAGTAGAGGAATATTATGAACAACTTTATGCCAATAAATTAAAAGACCAAAACAATGGACAAATTCTTTGCAAGACACAAACTATTAATACCAAATCTTACTCAGGAAGAAATGAACAGGCCCATAACTATTAAAGGAACTGAAAGTGAAGTCGCTCAGTCGTGTCCGACCCTTAGCGACCCCATGAACTGCAGCCCACCAGGCTCCTCCATCCATGGGATTTTCCAGGCAAGAATACTGGAGTAGGTTGCCATTTCCTTCCCCAATTTGTCAGAATTCATCAAAATGTTCACTAAAAATGGGTGCATTTTATTGTATGTAAACTATACTTGAGTAAGTCAATTAAAAACACAGATCAGGGCTTACTTGGTGGCTCAGCAGCTAAGACTGCCAGCTAGTGCAGGAGATAAGAGTTCAATGCCTGGTCAGGAAAGATCGCACATGCCACAGAGCAACTAGGCCCGTGCACCGCCACTACTGAGCCTGTGCTCTACAGCCAGGGAGCCGCAACTAACGGGCCCACGGACTGCAGCTACCGAAGCCCACACGCCCCAGAGCCTGTGCTCCACAACAAGAGAAGGCACTGCAACAAGAGGCTGTGCACCGCAACCGGAAAGCAGTCCCTGCCTGCCGGAGCTCGAGAAAAGCCCAGGCGGCGCGGAGATGCAGCACAGTAAGAAGTAAAAACAAAACTGTAAAAAACTAAAACGCACATCAATGGGACACAATAAAAAAATCCATAAGAAGCACACTAGAAATCAGATGCTCGATTTATGACAATCACAGCGCTCACTACACAGCAGTGAACTATGGATAATCTTTAAAAAAAAAAAAAAAGTGAGATGTAAATCTCTGCTGGAATTAAAAGAAAAAAAAAAAGACAATCCCCCACAACTTAATTTTACATCTCATACAGAAATTAATTCTAGGTAAAAATTAAATCTAAATCTGAGAAGCAAAACAAAGTTTCTATAGGATAACAGGAGTGTATTTTCATGACTCTGGTAAATCAAAGTTTATTAAAAGGACATAAAAAGCACTAACATAATATCTTTCATTGAAAGACTGATCAAATGGATATATTAAAAGTAACAACCCTTCATTAAAAGATCCAGAGAGTGAAAAGGATAGTCACAGAGTGCGAGAAAGTATCTGCAATAGTCAGATGCAACAAATGACTACAGAATCTACAATATCCAGAATACATCACACCCATAAGTCAATGAGAATATGACTAACAACTCAACAGAAAAATGAACAAGATTCTCAAACAGGCAACGTATCCAGATGACCAATAAAGATATGAAAATGTGTTCAGTAGCTGTAGTCTTATGGGAAACAGGAATTAAAACCAGAATAAGGCAGTACCACCAATCCTCCAACACAGCTAAGATTTGAGACTGATGACAGCTAATGTTGTAGGGGATATGAAGCAACCGGAACTCCCAAACACTGATGGTAGGAACATAAACTGACACAATACTTCAGAAGACATCTACTAGAGTTAAGATACATATTCCTTCTGAGCCATAATCTGGAGGAAAGATCATAAAAAAACAGCTAAAACCATCACAAAAGTAGATGCCTCTAGGGAGTGAGTCAGAGTGGACCACGGAACTGTTAATACTTAACTTATAAGCCTCGCTATTACAGAAAAAAACCACAGACACATTACTTTGGTAAAAATAATTTTGAAAGGTTTTAAGAAGATCTAAATATTTTAAAAACGCTATCATGTATTGAGCCCCAGTGTCCCTGGCACTTAGCTGAACATCTGAAAAGAAGTATCTCATACAGAGTTGGTGCCAGTTATTACTACGATTTTGCTGATGGGGAAACAGATTCAGAGTTAACTAGCTGGCAGGTGGCAGTGTCCATGTCTGGACCACCACCAGGGAAGATGAAGGTCTAGAAGTCAACAAAGTAACAGGGATGAAAGGACATTCAGGAGTCCTGGACAAGAGCAAGTGACTCATGTTGGCTTCAGGGAGTTGCCACTCAGCGCTAGAGTTTTAATGGAAACATGGAAGGAGGAGGGCAAGTGAAGCAAGGAGAGGTAAGAGAAGCAGGATTACTAAGTTTCCATCTCCCAAGAAAACAAGCACTAGATAATGCCTAAAACTGGGGGATGAGGTAGGGGAGAAGAGANCTCAGCGCTAGAGTTTTAATGGAAACATGGAAGGAGGAGGGCAAGTGAAGCAAGGAGAGGTAAGAGAAGCAGGATTACTAAGTTTCCATCTCCCAAGAAAACAAGCACTAGATAATGCCTAAAACTGGGGGATGAGGTAGGGGAGAAGAGAAGGGATCAAGAATTAGCAGTATATGCATGTTGTCCCTCTCTCAGGGAGGAGAAGGGGCAGTAGGAGGGGATCTAGAAAGGATGCCCAGGGTTCTGGCTTGAGTACCTGAGGACATGTTGGTCCTTTTCTCTACCACAAGGTCCATGGAAAGAGGAGCAGAGGGCCAGGCCTCTGATGGGGAGCTCCTGAGCTTAGTCACGCATATGCAGAGCTCCTATATGTTTGGGAAAGGCACAGAGGAGTCAGGCAGGACGCGTGAGGAAGACCTACGGGTGTGAACTCAGCAGAGGAGGGGCAGGCAGAAGACCGAAGAGCACGCAAGCACACAGGGAGAGAAAGAACACCCGTGGCCTGGGCCAGCAGCCTGTCCAGCCTTCGGGCCACCCGTCCAACATGCCCTGTCCCCCACGCTACTCACCGCCCTCAACATCACCAACAGCTACCTTCCACTCTTCAGAAACTTTTGTCTCTAAACTATCTCCTGAAATATAATCTACTCATTTATCAATATTGAGATGTCAGGGCTTCTAAGTGCCTGATACTTTCACCGCGAGGCACCTTGGGAACCGGCAGAGCCCTGGGCCAGGGTGAGACCCTGGCTACATGCTCTCGCCGGGCCTCCACATTCCTCCTTCAGAGCACAGAAAATGGCCAAAGAACTCACTTCCTGTGCTTTGGTTACACAGTGTGTCTCTCTCCTTCTTGGCAGATACCTGAGGGCAGGAGGGGCTGGTCAACTTTTCCTGAAAAGCTCTAAATAATAAATACTCTGGGCTTTGTGGGCCATGGGATCTCAGTCAGAGCTATTCAACTCTGCCCTGGAGCTGGAAAGCAGTGGAGACCACATATAAATGAACAGGTATGCTGTGTCTCAGTAAGGCTTTATCTTTGAATTGAGAGGTGGGCCAAAAGGCCAGGGTCTGCTGAGCCCTGCTCCGAATCACCAGCACTCAGGCTAGCATCTGGCATACAGGCCGGCACTGGATGAGCAGCCCTTGGCTTTGTCAGTGAGATGGAAGCAGGTCCTGAGGGAAGGCGATTTCAGCAGAGCAGCGGGGTGGGATGGTTGGCAGAGGGCTGAAGAAGCAGTAAGCTCTTGTTCCAGAGCCCCCAGTTTGCCCAGCAGGCCTGGGGAATGGCCCTGTCTCAGGGGAGCAGGTCTGTAGGCAGGGCTGGGGAAGGAGTCGGGTGTTGCTCCTGAGCTCAGGCATGCGTGGGGTTGATCGTGAAGGAGGAAGACACATGCCAAGGACAGAGAAACAGGGAAGGGTGGAGGAGATGACGGGAAAGCCTCACATCACTCTTGTCTGTGAGACACTCACCCAGACTAAACGGGGAAGACAGCTGGGCTTGGGGACTGGGTGCGTGGTCAAATGGGGAGGACTGGCCGCCCAGGATAGGGCCACAGACCTCTGTGTGAGCACCAGAGAGACCCTCAGCTCCCTCTCTTCTCTGGCGAGGCAGCACCTCTAACCAAGCTGGCAGTGGGGTCTGGGGCGCTGACTAGTGTGAGGCAGCAGCAGGGCCTGTCACTTCCTGTCCCTTCACTTTCCCACGCAGGTAGTGACAGGCAGGCCTAGAGGAGGATGAGTTCACACATTACACGTGCAGACACGCCCAGTCCTTTCCTGAAAACTATTCAAAGTCACCTGAATTTCAGAGAGTCAGTGGTGGTTTCATCTTGACGCTTTCAAATGTGGACGTGCACGCTGTGAATTATTTCCCGATTAGGCAGAACAGAATTTTTCTTTAGGTGGAAACAACCAATTGGGTGAGGCTTTGCATAGCAGCTACCCAGTTTTATAAGCTTAACAAGAGTATTAAAAGACACAAAACACAACTTCTCATAGAGGAAGTATTAACAGTATGATATTTAAATAGCCTGAAAAGTTTAGAATCAAAAACCTACAGCCAGTCAGTTTCACTTTTCCTATGAACCAGATACCTCCAAAAGGCTTACATTTTGATATTACTCTGTTAATTCATCACTGCTACTGGAATGTGCAGCCATAATGCTGAAATGTGTGAGAAGGGTTCAGACTCCAAACTATTTTTCAGGAAGAGCTAAAGCCATCTAAAGTCTCTTTTAGTTGACATGCCAGGGAAAAAAAGCATTAAGACCTATTTTCTTCTGCCTTACTTCAAGGTGAAATTTGCTGTTCCTATTCACAGATGGAAGGCTCTATGTATATTTTAATAAGTAAAACTTTAATTCCATACTTTCAAGTTTTCACTCCTCACAAGTTAAAAGATGATTTTCCTAAAACACATCAATCCTTGCTCTACTGTTTCAAGTTCTTCTAGACATGATGGTAATCACTGTCTCCAAATTCACTAGCTTTTAGAACGGGGATGCCTACCCTTGTAACACATTTTTGTTTGAAAGGACTTTTCAGTACACCTTTAGATGCATATTCAGTAAACATAATCTCTTACCCTATTGTTGGGTTGATGTTCGGATCAAAACTGTCTTCCACAAACCGCCACACAATACTTGATTTACCCACACCTGTATCCTGAAATACAATGAGAGAGGTGAAGAAGAAAAAGTTACTTGCTGGCACTTACCAAAAACTGCCTTGTGCCCTAAGTTCAGGATTTTGGAAAAATCATCCTGGAAAGGTGAATTTTAAAGAAACGTAAAGGAAGTTTTCATAAAAATTCAGTGGAGTAATGATATAGATTTCAAAATGTATTGTAGGAGAGGATATCTGAGTTTACAAAAGATGTGAGGATCTTCTGAAAGACCCCAAGTTTCTGTGTAGTGTGCAAAGTGACAAACTCAACTGCTCTCTAACAAGCCTATGTTAAGAATGAACCCTTGAACTACTTCTGAGTAATTCCTGATACATCCCAGCCCCACCCAATCTGGGAAGGGGTAAGACTAGTTATTGAAACCTTTCTCAGTCTTTAAAGCAGCAACTCTGGTAAGAGAGCATCAACTTCAGAAAGTATGCTCTGAAATCGCAAAGTTGCCTTGACAAGTTAGGAAGTTGAAGCTTCAAACCAGTTTATACACCAGTTAGGAAGCTGAAGCTTCAAACCAGAATGTCCCCACTCCCGCCCCAGGAAGGTAAATCTGCGTGAAGTATCAGGGATATTCCACAAGTTCAAAAACACCAAGCAGACAGGAAAGCAGACTAATGCTGCTTGTAAAACTTAAAGACCAGTTACTAGTCTTACTTTGCAAGCCTTGGCCAACTCCCAACTAGTACCTGGGGGAAACTATTTAAGACTGCTCTTAACCCAGAAGCAATGGAAGGGCAGGGAGGGCTCTTCACCCTTTGGGGGGCAGGAAGAGTCCCTGGGCACCAGGGAGGGACAAGGGTGAACGCTACCGACAGCAAATCCTTCAGGAGGGTGCGGCCAGGTGGGCGGGACGGCCCAGGGGGCTGAAGCGAGGGTCCGGGCAGGTAGGCGGTGTCCCGCACCCAGTCTGGGGGAAGGGGCGGAGGGTTGCACCGCAACCGGAAAGCAGTCCCTGCCTGCCGGAGCTCGAGAAAAGCCCAGGCGGCGCGGAGATGCAGCACAGTAAGAAGTAAAAACAAAACTGTAAAAAACTAAAACGCACATCAATGGGACACAATAAAAAAATCCATAAGAAGCACACTAGAAATCAGATGCTCGATTTATGACAATCACAGCGCTCACTACACAGCAGTGAACTATGGATAATCTTTTAAAAAAAAAAAAAAGTGAGATGTAAATCTCTGCTGGAATTAAAAGAAAAAAAAAAAGACAATCCCCCACAGCTTAATTTTACATCTCATACAGAAATTAATTCTAGGTAAAAATTAAATCTAAATCTGAGAAGCAAAACAAAGTTTCTATAGGATAACAGGAGTGTATTTTCATGACTCTGGTAAATCAAAGTTTATTAAAAGGACATAAAAAGCACTAACATAATATCTTTCATTGAAAGACTGATCAAATGGATATATTAAAAGTAACAACCCTTCATTAAAAGATCCAGAGAGTGAAAAGGATAGTCACAGAGTGCGAGAAAGTATCTGCAATAGTCAGATGCAACAAATGACTACAGAATCTACAATATCCAGAATACATCACACCCATAAGTCAATGAGAATATGACTAACAACTCAACAGAAAAATGAACAAGATTCTCAAACAGGCAACGTATCCAGATGACCAATAAAGATATGAAAATGTGTTCAGTAGCTGTAGTCTTATGGGAAACAGGAATTAAAACCAGAATAAGGCAGTACCACCAATCCTCCAACACAGCTAAGATTTGAGACTGATGACAGCTAATGTTGTAGGGGATATGAAGCAACCGGAACTCCCAAACACTGATGGTAGGAACATAAACTGACACAATACTTCAGAAGACATCTACTAGAGTTAAGATACATATTCCTTCTGAGCCAGGAATTCCCCTGCCACTTCCCAAACCCTGACCAGAAACAACCACAATTGTGACAGTAGAATAAATTGTGATGTATTTATCCAATGGGATACTTATTGTATAGAGATGAAAAAGAATAAAGTATCATTACATGAAATGACATAGATGAACCTCACAAAGCATGAATAAAACAAGCAGACACAAAATATCTACTAATTCCATTTAAACACAGTTAAAAATAACTATAGTGTTAGAAGTTTATCAAAAAATATCAGATGCTGCTGCTACTGCTGCTGCTGCGTCGCTTCAGTCGTGTCCGACTCTGTGCAACCCGAGACAGCAGCCCACCAGGCTCCCATGGCCCTGGGATTCTCCAGGAAAGAACACTGGAGTGGGTTGTCATGTCCTTCTCCAATGCATGAAAGTGAAAAGTGAAAGTGAAGTCACTCAGTCGTGTCTGACTCTTCGCGACCCCATGGACTGGAGCCCACCATGCTCCTCCATCCATGGGATTTTCCAGGCAGTACTGGAGTGTTAGAAGTTTATCAAAAAAATATCAGTTGCTAAGAAATAACAAATGCTTACTATATGAAAGTACCATTCTAAGTAATTTTTACATATTTTAACTTGATTTTCACAACGCTATAATTAGAGGCAACTAATTATCCCCAATGTGCAAATTTAGTCACAAAGAGGTTAAATACTTTGCTCAAGGCCACAGAGCAACTATGTGTTAGACCTGGGATGTGAAGGCAGCTAGACCGGCTGGAGACCTTGCAGTCTAAACGTTACACTGCCGCTCAGTGTTAGAGTTTTAATGGAAACACGGAAGGAGGAGGGCAAATGAAGCAGGGAGAGGTAAGAGAAGCAGGATTACCACGTTTCCATCTCCCAAGAAAACAAGCACTAGATAATGCCTAAAAATGGGGGATGGGGTAGGGGAGAAGAGAAGGGATCAAGTATTAGCAGTATATGCATGTTAACGAAAAAATCTGGAGGAAAGATCATAAAAAAACAGCTAAAACCATCACAAAAGTAGATGCCTCTAGGGAGTGAGTCAGAGTGGACCACGGAACTGTTAATACTTAACTTATAAGCCTCGCTATTACAGAAAAAAACCACAGACACATTACTTTGGTAAAAATAATTTTGAAAGGTTTTAAGAAGATCTAAATATTTTAAAAACGCTATCATGTATTGAGCCCCAGTGTCCCTGGCACTTAGCTGAACATCTGAAAAGAAGTATCTCATACAGAGTTGGTGCCAGTTATTACTACGATTTTGCTGATGGGGAAACAGATTCAGAGTTAACTAGCTGGCAGGTGGCAGTGTCCATGTCTGGACCACCACCAGGGAAGATGAAGGTCTAGAAGTCAACAAAGTAACAGGGATGAAAGGACATTCAGGAGTCCTGGACAAGAGCAAGTGACTCATGTTGGCTTCAGGGAGTTGCCACTCAGCGCTAGAGTTTTAATGGAAACATGGAAGGAGGAGGGCAAGTGAAGCAAGGAGAGGTAAGAGAAGCAGGATTACTAAGTTTCCATCTCCCAAGAAAACAAGCACTAGATAATGCCTAAAACTGGGGGATGAGGTAGGGGAGAAGAGAAGGGATCAAGAATTAGCAGTATATGCATGTTGTCCCTCTCTCAGGGAGGAGAAGGGGCAGTAGGAGGGGATCTAGAAAGGATGCCCAGGGTTCTGGCTTGAGTACCTGAGGACATGTTGGTCCTTTTCTCTACCACAAGGTCCATGGAAAGAGGAGCAGAGGGCCAGGCCTCTGATGGGGAGCTCCTGAGCTTAGTCACGCATATGCAGAGCTCCTATATGTTTGGGAAAGGCACAGAGGAGTCAGGCAGGACGCGTGAGGAAGACCTACGGGTGTGAACTCAGCAGAGGAGGGGCAGGCAGAAGACCGAAGAGCACGCAAGCACACAGGGAGAGAAAGAACACCCGTGGCCTGGGCCAGCAGCCTGTCCAGCCTTCGGGCCACCCGTCCAACATGCCCTGTCCCCCACGCTACTCACCGCCCTCAACATCACCAACAGCTACCTTCCACTCTTCAGAAACTTTTGTCTCTAAACTATCTCCTGAAATATAATCTACTCATTTATCAATATTGAGATGTCAGGGCTTCTAAGTGCCTGATACTTTCACCGCGAGGCACCTTGGGAACCGGCAGAGCCCTGGGCCAGGGTGAGACCCTGGCTACATGCTCTCGCCGGGCCTCCACATTCCTCCTTCAGAGCACAGTAAATGGCCAAAGAACTCACTTCCTGTGCTTTGGTTACACAGTGTGTCTCTCTCCTTCTTGGCAGATACCTGAGGGCAGGAGGGGCTGGTCAACTTTTCCTGAAAAGCTCTAAATAATAAATACTCTGGGCTTTGTGGGCCATGGGATCTCAGTCAGAGCTATTCAACTCTGCCCTGGAGCTGGAAAGCAGTGGAGACCACATATAAATGAACAGGTATGCTGTGTCTCAGTAAGGCTTTATCTTTGAATTGAGAGGTGGGCCAAAAGGCCAGGGTCTGCTGAGCCCTGCTCCGAATCACCAGCACTCAGGCTAGCATCTGGCATACAGGCCGGCATTGGATGAGCAGCCCTTGGCTTTGTCAGTGAGATGGAAGCAGGTCCTGAGGGAAGGCGATTTCAGCAGAGCAGCGGGGTGGGATGGTTGGCAGAGGGCTGAAGAAGCAGTAAGCTCTTGTTCCAGAGCCCCCAGTTTGCCCAGCAGGCCTGGGGAATGGCCCTGTCTCAGGGGAGCAGGTCTGTAGGCAGGGCTGGGGAAGGAGTCGGGTGTTGCTCCTGAGCTCAGGCATGCGTGGGGTTGATCGTGAAGGAGGAAGACACATGCCAAGGACAGAGAAACAGGGAAGGGTGGAGGAGATGACGGGAAAGCCTCACATCACTCTTGTCTGTGAGACACTCACCCAGACTAAACGGGGAAGACAGCTGGGCTTGGGGACTGGGTGCGTGGTCAAATGGGGAGGACTGGCCGCCCAGGATAGGGCCACAGACCTCTGTGTGAGCACCAGAGAGACCCTCAGCTCCCTCTCTTCTCTGGCGAGGCAGCACCTCTAACCAAGCTGGCAGTGGGGTCTGGGGCGCTGACTAGTGTGAGGCAGCAGCAGGGCCTGTCACTTCCTGTCCCTTCACTTTCCCACGCAGGTAGTGACAGGCAGGCCTAGAGGAGGATGAGTTCACACATTACACGTGCAGACACGCCCAGTCCTTTCCTGAAAACTATTCAAAGTCACCTGAATTTCAGAGAGTCAGTGGTGGTTTCATCTTGACGCTTTCAAATGTGGACGTGCACGCTGTGAATTATTTCCCGATTAGGCAGAACAGAATTTTTCTTTAGGTGGAAACAACCAATTGGGTGAGGCTTTGCATAGCAGCTACCCAGTTTTATAAGCTTAACAAGAGTATTAAAAGACACAAAACACAACTTCTCATAGAGGAAGTATTAACAGTATGATATTTAAATAGCCTGAAAAGTTTAGAATCAAAAACCTACAGCCAGTCAGTTTCACTTTTCCTATGAACCAGATACCTCCAAAAGGCTTACATTTTGATATTACTCTGTTAATTCATCACTGCTACTGGAATGTGCAGCCATAATGCTGAAATGTGTGAGAAGGGTTCAGACTCCAAACTATTTTTCAGGAAGAGCTAAAGCCATCTAAAGTCTCTTTTAGTTGACATGCCAGGGAAAAAAAGCATTAAGACCTATTTTCTTCTGCCTTACTTCAAGGTGAAATTTGCTGTTCCTATTCACAGATGGAAGGCTCTATGTATATTTTAATAAGTAAAACTTTAATTCCATACTTTCAAGTTTTCACTCCTCACAAGTTAAAAGATGATTTTCCTAAAACACATCAATCCTTGCTCTACTGTTTCAAGTTCTTCTAGACATGATGGTAATCACTGTCTCCAAATTCACTAGCTTTTAGAACGGGGATGCCTACCCTTGTAACACATTTTTGTTTGAAAGGACTTTTCAGTACACCTTTAGATGCATATTCAGTAAACATAATCTCTTACCCTATTGTTGGGTTGATGTTCGGATCAAAACTGTCTTCCACAAACCGCCACACAATACTTGATTTACCCACACCTGTATCCTGAAATACAATGAGAGAGGTGAAGAAGAAAAAGTTACTTGCTGGCACTTACCAAAAACTGCCTTGTGCCCTAAGTTCAGGATTTTGGAAAAATCATCCTGGAAAGGTGAATTTTAAAGAAACGTAAAGGAAGTTTTCATAAAAATTCAGTGGAGTAATGATATAGATTTCAAAATGTATTGTAGGAGAGGATATCTGAGTTTACAAAAGATGTGAGGATCTTCTGAAAGACCCCAAGTTTCTGTGTAGTGTGCAAAGTGACAAACTCAACTGCTCTCTAACAAGCCTATGTTAAGAATGAACCCTTGAACTACTTCTGAGTAATTCCTGATACATCCCAGCCCCACCCAATCTGGGAAGGGGTAAGACTAGTTATTGAAACCTTTCTCAGTCTTTAAAGCAGCAACTCTGGTAAGAGANCATCCCAAGATGGCGGGTGAATGGGGTCCAGCTCCTGGGGTGCCCCCTCCCCTTCAGCCGGAACCACCCCAGTAGGCTCGAGGACCCCCCGGCCCGTCCCTGAGCCCACCTGCCGCAGCCCCCTCGTAACTCCTTGTGTGTCTCTTGGTTTTCAGAGATGCCCCTGTACTTTGTGGACTTGCAGGATGACTTAGACGATTGTAAGTAACAGTTGGGGCATCCCGCCCCTCCCTGGGAACTTCTCGCAGAATTAGGGGTGCACAGAAGGCGGGTGTGGGATCTACAGGATGGGCTCTTCGTGTTGGAACCAGACTAGGGGGCCCCCAATTGCCTTGATCACTTGTGGCGGTCCCTCCTCACTGGGCGGGGCGGCCGTGGACGGGGAGCCCTCCCCGCCGTGGGTAGGATTTTTGTTGTTGGAAAACTTCTGACTTCCTGTTACTTTCTTTCTCTTCCTCCTCCTCCTCCTCCTGCGGTGGCCCGGGAGAGCTAGTCCTTCGTTCATCCTGGCGATTCCAGGCGGGAGGAGGCGTGGCCCCCTCCGGGGTCAGGGGGCTTCCAGCCAGGGTCTCCAGTTGTCCCCAAGGACTTTTCAGAATGCGGGGGAGTTTGGGAGGTCCGGCTCTCCATGTCGCCTGCCACAGATTCGCACAGCCTTCTCCAGTGTCTTGGCCACAAGCCCAGCCCTGTTTCATCCTGAGGAGCCCACTGGTACCCGCCTTTCTTGGATGGGTCTCCCTCCTGTACCTTCCTGCCCTCTCCTTTAGACTCACTTTAAGGACTGATGGGTGGAGAAGATGTACCTGTTAGGGCAAGTTCTCACTGGTGGTGAATGAAGCATTTCTTTTCTATTCAGCAAACTTTTCTTGAGGACCTCCTGTTTCTGGGCCAGGCCATGTGCTGATCCCAGAACCTACAAAGATGAACCTGAGACTGTGACAGCTCTCACAGGCCAGGGAGAGAAACAGCTTGTAAACAGATAATAACCAAACCCTGGGTGCTTGCTGATGAAGGAAGCCTGTACAGACCATCACAGTAACCAACATCAATGGGGCTTACTGTGCTCTTTCTTTCTGCATCTACAAGTTTCCTACTAACAAAAACTGGGGTTTACTGAAAATACCATAGGTCAGGCACATTTATTTATACACATATTTCTTTCAGAAGGAGGCAACTTTATTAAAGTAAAATGACCCTTGAAGGGGCCAGTGGTTGTGGGTTCTGGAGTCAGATGGCCAGAGGGTGAAGTCCTGAGCCACTCTTTACGGGCTGTGTGATCCTGGCCAAGTCACTGTACCTCTCTGAGCTTCACTGGCTTCATCTGTAGAATGGGCGTAATAATGGTCCACCTCAGAGGGCTTTAGTAGAGGTTAACTAATAAAAGGTTTAGGAACTTCTTTGGTGGTCCAGAGGCTAAGAATCTGTGCTTCTAATGCAGGGGGCTCAGGTTCAGCCCTGGTGGGGGAACTAGATCTCACATGCCACAACTGAGAGTTTGTATGCCGTAACTCAAGATCCTGCATACTGTAATTACAAGGTCCTGCATGCCTTGATGAAGATCAGAGATCCTGTGTGCTGCAGCTAAGAGCTGGCACAGCCAAATAAATACATAAAAAAAGGTTTAGCATGAAGTCTTGTACATAAGAAACAGTAAATATTACCTGCCATTATTATTGATGTGATCATTATTCATAATTATTGAATACTGTGGAGCAAGGTACAATGTGGGCTGTGGGTTTACAAAATGTTTCAGCCAATGGGTGTCTTAGAATGAAAGGAATGTAGCGTTGCTCTTGATAAGCGACAGTAAGCTGCTGTTAAGGCACCTCTCATTCATAGATTTAACATTTGGCCTGGCTGGAAAAGCTGGTTTTAGGCTATTTCAGTTATCTAACAAACTCCCTGAACACTTAATGGTTTAAATCAACAGCCTAACAATTCTGTGCATTGACTGGGTGATGCAGAAGCCTCATGTGTTCTCTGGAACTCTGGGGAGATGGGAGGGTTCAAAATGGCTTTCCTCACCTGGCTGTTGGCAAGGAAATCTGCTGGAACTGTAGATCAGGGCCTCAGTTCCACAGCTGCTTCTTCCATTTGGCTAGCTTGGACTTTCAAAGGGTGGTTCAGTTCAGTTCAGTTCAGTTCAGTCGCTCAGTCGTGTCTGACTGTTTGTGACCCCATGAATTGCAGCACACCAGGCCTCCCTATCACCAANCTCAGTTCCACAGCTGCTTCTTCCATTTGGCTAGCTTGGACTTTCAAAGGGTGGTTCAGTTCAGTTCAGTTCAGTTCAGTCGCTCAGTCGTGTCTGACTGTTTGTGACCCCATGAATTGCAGCACACCAGGCCTCCCTATCACCAACTCCTGGAGTTCACTCAAACTCATGTCCATCTAGTTGGTGATGCCATCCAGCCATCTCTTCCTCTGTTGTTCCCTTTTCTTCCTGCCCCCAGTCCCTCCCAGCATCAGTCTTTTCCAAGGAGTCAACTCTGCATGAGGTGGCCAAAGTACTGGAGTTTCAGCTTTAGCATCATTCCTTCCAAAGAACACCCAGGACTGATGTCCTTTAGAATAGACTGGTTGGATCTCCTTGCAGTCCAAGGGACTCTCAAGAGCCTTCTGCAACACCACAGTTCAAAAGCATCAATTCTTCAGTGCTCAGCTTTCTTCACAGTCCAACTGTCACATCCATACATGACCACTGGAAAAACCATAACCTTGACTAGACAGACCTTTTTGGCAAAGTAATGTCTCTGCTTTTCAATATGCTATCTAGGTTGGTCATAACTTTTCTTCGAAGGAATAAGCGTCTTTTAATTTAATGGCTGCAGTCACCATCTGCAGTGATTTTGGAGCCCAAAAAATATAAAGTCTGACACTGTTTTCACTGTTTCCCCATCTATTTCCCATGAAGTGATGGGACCAGATGCCATGATCTTCGTTTTCTGAATGTTGAGCTTTAAGCCAACTTTTTCCTCCTCTTTCAGTTTCATCAAGAGGCTTTTTAGTTCTTCTTCACTTTCTGCCATAAGGGTGGTGTCATCTGCATATCTGAGGTTATTGATATTTCTCCCAGCAATCTTGATTCCAGCTTGTGCTTCTTCCAGCCCAAAGGGTAGTGGTGGCAGGCAATTGGATCTCTTCTGACAGCTAACTTCCTTTTGTCTTTTCTGTATATGTGTACAGAAAGGAATTAAGAGATTATATAGGAAAATAATTCTGATTTTGGCTTTTTTTGTACATATCTTAGGTGACACTCAGCTAAGAGTGAGTCGGACACGACTGAGCGACTTCACTTTCACTTTTCACTTTCATGCATTGGAAAAGGAAATGGCAACCCACTCCAGTGTTCTTGCTTGGAGAATCCCAGGGACGGGGGAGCCTGGTAGGCTGCTGTCTATGGGGTCACACAGAGTTGGACACGACTGAAGTGACTTAGCAGTAGCAGTAGGTGAGACTTGTAGTAAAGAATGCATTCAGTACTGTTTAGGAGACTGCTGAGGACTTGTCCTGGTAAGGAAGGAAACCAGCATCATGGCTCTGAACACACCCAGTCCATGGGTAGGGCCACTCGGGGAGCCTCCCAAGGCTTCTTTATTGCACAGAGGTGGAGGCTTCAGGATACTGTATCTATGAAATTACAATATAATTGGTCTAATTAATAGCCGTAATAAGAGGGCCTTTCTCTCCAGTAACTTATGCTGCCCTGGGTCCCACCTTTACACTTTACTGTGGTGGTATTAGGGAGGCATTATTACACTGTGATTACGGCAAAAACCCTGAGGTCTGGTGACCCATTTCCTGTCTTTAGCTGAGTCAGCATGAGCAGATCACTCACCTTTGTTCACTTTCTTCATCTGGAAGACCTGACAACTGGAGATGCTTCATAGGACTGATACGAGGATTAGATGAAACAGAAGACACAAAATGTTTTAGGGACTTCCTTGGTGGTCCAGTGGCTAAGACTCACACTCCCAAAGCAGGGGGCCTGGGTTCGATCCTTGGTCAGGGAACTAGATCTCACATTACCCAACTAAGAGTTTGCATGCTGCACCTAAAAAAATCACACATGCCTCATCAAAGGTTGAAGATCCCAAGAGCTGCAACTAAAACCCAGCAAATAATTAATTAATAAAGTATTTTAAAAAAAGACAGCCCAGTGCCTGACATAGAGTATTACATTCAGTGATTATTACTGTTATTATTTTAACTGTCATCATTACTGCTAAGCATTCATGTAAGATTTTCTGTTCCTGTGTTAAGGGTTGCTACTGTGTGGTAGGCGGGATTGTTCCTGTGTTATAAATGATGAAACAGAATCAGAGAGGTTAAGTAACTTATTCAGTAAGGCATAGGTCATAAATGATAGAACTAGCAAAACTAGTAATCAGACTGGTTTGACTAGTCCTGACTCTTCCTCTTTTTATTCCATCACAGAGATCAATCTCACAAATATTCTTAAACTAATGGTAGGACACAGTTTGCTGGTTTGGGTGGGTTCTGCATCTGTTGTCCTCCTTGGACTTTTTTTGGATCTAAATGATGGGATAGCCGTTCCATCTAGGCTCTAAGCCTCCTTGGGCAGGGACACTGGTCATCCTTTTTATAACCTAGTGTCCTCCATGATCTAGGCATTCAATTAATGTCGTTACTGGTAACCAAGATGGATTGTGAGGCTTGTCTGATTTATTTTGTGATTTCTTGATTAAATTGGCTCACTGCAAAAGGAAGCCATCAGGAAAGGTTGCCATGTTTTTTCAAAATCATTCAGTCTCCGGGCCATTGGAGCCCAAAAAAGACTTAATTTTAGTGAATTAGCCTGCTGAAGCAACCCAGATTCCTTCTCTTGAGAGCAAAACGTGTGTGAGATGGCCAGACACAGTGGTCCTGGTGGTAGATTGCACGTGGAAGGTGGAGCTGGACACATCTCTGCCTCAAGGGCTTATAGCCTGTCAGCGGCTGGGTTGATTAAAGCATTGGGGGGCTAAAGAGGTGTCACTCCAGGTAAGGCTTGCTCAACCAATTAGAATTTAAATGTGTACTAGTGGTGGGTGAAAAAAAAGTGAGAGGACTCTGTTGCAGATATAAAGAGACCTATCAACAAAATATAATATATGGTCATATTTGGATCCTTAGTTGAACAAATGAGCTATAAAAAGACATTATTGAGACAGTGAGGAAAATTAAACTTGACCCAGGTATTAGGTTATATTAAGAATTATTATTAATCTTGTTGGATGTGATAGTGGTGTCACAGTTTTGTTTGAAGGAGAAGGACCTTATTTAACAGAAGCAAATAGGCATTTGTGGGTGAAACAATATGATCTGTGAGGTCTGCTTTTAAAAAACTGCAGCAAACAATAAATAATCAACAAGTTGGAAAGATGAGTGGGAAAAATTGGCGGACTATTTATACTTGTTGAAACTGGCTGGTTAAGGGTGTGGGGGTTTATTATAGTATTATATTTTTGCATATGTTTGAAAATTTCCTTAATAAAAAGTTTTAAAAAATGAGATGAAAGTTTCCTATATGATCAAACATCTATATGAAGAGTTTAATGCTGGATTTCAGTTCTGAAGTCAGCTGGCATGTCATTGTAAGATATATTTAGCTTCAAAAGACAGACTTGGAAAATGTATTAGTATTTGCAGGACAGTGTATTTCTTTCCAAATGTTCAGATTTTAAGAGATAGCCATGAAAGAAGTTGGAAAAAGGTATACTCCTATTGATGAAGAAAACTAGATGCCAACAAACGGTGTGTGTTTCTTTGTTGGAAATAGGATTAGCTAAGTTTGAGGAATGCAGATAGACTCTTGGAATAGAAGGAGTGTAGTATGTTCAAGCTTGAATAAAAGACACCCTCTAGAGCAGGAAGGAAGCATTCTGTTTCACCTGCCCACTTTGGTCAGGTTTGTAACAACGTTCTGCTCAAGGACCACAACCAGGCGGAGAAGCTATATTAATTTGAGCCCCAAACCAAACCACTGAACTTTTTCTCTGGACTGTTACATAAAGTTGAATCAAAGATTGTCAAAAAAAGTTTTAAGTAAAAACCTCCCTGTTGCGTGAACTAGTTTGAACAGGAACTTGAGTGTGTTCAGTTCAGTTCAATTAACAGTTGGGAAATAGAATGAAATCCAGCCATTCATTAGATTGTTCTCTAAATCAGAGATGGGCAATTTTTTTTTTTCCCATGAAGGATCAGACAGTAAACATTTTAGACTTTGCTGGCCTAAAGTCCTAATACAGTCACTCAAGTCTGCCATTGTAGTCGAGTAGCACCCGCTGCTGCTGCTGCTGCTGCGTCACTTCAGTCGTGTCTGACTCTGTGCGACCCTATGGACAGCAGCCCACCAGGCTCCTCTGTCCATGGGCTTCTCTAGGCAAGAATACTGGAGTGGGTTGCCATTTCCTTCTTCAAGTAGCACCCACAGATATACATTAATGAATGGACATAGTTGTTTGCTAATAAAGTTTTATTTACAAACACAGGCAGTGGGCTGGATTTGGCCTTCTGTTCTAAATCAAACTTGATTCTATTTTTACCCCCCTTTTTTGAGGGGGTGGTTTAATTGAAGTGTAATTTACAATGTTGTGTTAGGTTCAGGTGTACAGTAAAGTGATTCTGTTATATATGTATTATGTATGTATATAAATCTTCCCTGGTGGCTCAGACGGTAAAGCGTCTGTCTACAATGCAGGAGACCTGGGTTCGAGCCCTGGGTTGGGAAGATCCCTTGGAGAAGGAAATGGCAACCCACTCCAGTACTATTGCCTGGAAAATCCCATGGACAGAGGAGCCTGGTAGGCTACAGTCTATGGGGTCGCAAAGAGTCGGACATGACTGAGTGACTTCACTTCACTATAAATCTTTTATATATTTATTTTATATATATTTTTCAGATTCTTTCCCATTATAGGCTATTGCAAGAGTCAGTGTGGTGGAAGCTGAGTCAGCCTTGCTTCCTGTCTGATCATCGTAATGCATTTTACTCTAGTTGTTCTGTATTTTCCATTTCCTGTGAGAAAAACAGATGAACACCAGAGATTCCCTGGAATCGTCTCTGTTTAAAAAGAAAGTTTTATATGGCTTTCTACACCACAAATTAAGATTTTTTTTTAAGCAGAAATTTCTGCAACAAAGTCTAGCTAATGAAAGAGGAAGCAATTCTGAGCTCAGAACATCACTTAGCCTTAACCTGATTGGGGAAAAAAAAATTAAGAGATGAGGGCAGTTGCTCACTTTCCCTGTGTGGAAAATCATCTGGGTAATAGATGTTCCTCCAGCGCCTCCCAGGCACCAGCCTGTGGGAGGTGCTGGTTGAAGAGGAATGAAGAATCCCTGGGCTCCATCCCAGAGCTGCTCCCACCTAGAGGGCAGGCGAGAGTAGCAATGGCGCAGATGGGAGGTGCCAGTTGATTTGGCTCAAGCCCAGGAGGGCCATGGGCAAATGACCTCAGTGAGAACTTCCCAATGAAACCAAGGAGCAGAAGCCAGGCCAGAATGAGTTGGGAAGGCTCCAGGGGTTGAGGCAGTGTTGCCTACAGTTCTGTAGCTCAGTGATCGTCCAGTGAGCACCCACTGTTTTCCAGATGCTGCCTGGCCTTTGGACATTTTGAGAAATAGTCACTGCTTTGGAGAGCTCCCAGTCTAGCAGGGAAAACAGACCCTTTCCAGAAGAAGCAGTTGGAGAGGTTGGAGAGGTTGAAATCATTTGCTTTTCTTCTTAGATATTCTTCTTGGATAGAAGAGCCCAGAACAGATTTGTGTTATCAGTATCTACTCTAAGAACCTTAAAAAAAAAAAAAAAATCAACTCAGAAGTTCCATGCCTGGTTATTTGCCCAACAAAATGTGAGCACATGTTTTCAAAAAGTCATGGTCAGAACTTCCCTGGTGGTCCAGTGGCTAAGACTCCACTCTCCCAATGCAGGAGATCCCTGTTCAATGCCTAATCAGGGATCTAGATCCCACATGCCACAGCTAAGAGTTCACAGGCTGAAACAAGATTCTACATGCCAAAATGACCCAGCACAGCCAATAAAGGAAAGAAGACAGGGTCATAGTCGCACTGTTCTTAATAGTTGAAAACTAGAACCCACCCACATGTCCTCATTGAGTACAATGGATTATAAAGTGTAGTTATGTTCACATGATGGAAACAATGCCGCTTTAAGAGTGAGTGATCTCTAGCTCCACTCAGTAATACGGATGAACATCACATAGTGGCCGGTGAAGGAATCCATACACAAAAGATAGAGACTGCGTGACTATTTACACAGAGCACAGAAATGGCACGGCAATCTCTGTGACCTGATGAAGGCAGGAGAGTGTGCCCCCACCCCCCCAACACATTTAAGGCAGAAAGTGGGAGGGAGAATGGGATGGGGAGGGCGGGTTGGAGAAGCTGGAAGGATTCTTGAGCTGAGTATATTCAGTTTAAAAGTTTGTCATTACTAGCTATACACTTTTCTGAAAAGCATTGCTTTTTAATGAAAGGCACAGGGGAGAGCATAGCCATGGGGTGGGGGGAGGGGTCAGTGCAAAGAGGAAGATGGTGGAGAGCAAGTGGGGCAGGTGAGGGCAGGCAGGACGTGTGAGCTGGGCATGGAACTCGAGCATCCAAACGCGGATCCAAACTAGCACATCCTCGGAGGAGTGTGCTTCTTTCCACAAGGAGAAAGGTGACCCTCCTGGCAACTTGGCCAAGGTGATTGTTAGAAAAGTGGTGTAATGTTGGCGCTCATTGCTTGATTGCATCAAGCATCTTGAGCAGCAAGAAAATAGAGCCGAGACTCCACCTGCCACTGCAGGAGACATGAGAGACTCGGGTTGGACCCTGGATCAGGACGATCCCCTGGGGGAGGGCGTGGCAACCCTCTCTGGTATTCTTGCCTGGAGAACCCCATGGACAGAGGAGCCTGGTTCATAGAGTCACAAAGAGTTGGACATAACTGACTCGGCACACACATGCACCCACCCATAACACTCACCCCAGAGGCTGTTGGTTTTCTTTTCCAAACTTTTTTCCTTTTCGAATCTGCCTCATGTCTGGGGGGGGAAATCATTGCATTTTCTAGCAGCACTCTTGCACTTATTAACGCTGTGTAGACTCTGGCCCCCTCACCCCCACTTCCTCCAGTTCTATCCCCAACCAGGTGGGTCGGCAGGAAAATTGAGATGTGTAATATCACCGTGGAGCCCATGGCAGCTGGGAGCTAAAGAGGCCTTGCCTATCAGGTAACCGAATCAGTGTCTCCCTTTGACCGTCAGTGTGAAGTCAAACTCATAAATAATGACCAAGTTTTGGAAGCTGTGATTAAAGCCACAAATCAAAGAGGAATTGCCTGGAGAACCCCATGGACAGAGGAGCCTGGTTCATAGAGTCACAAAGAGTTGGACATAACTGACTCGGCACACACATGCACCCACCCATAACACTCACCCCAGAGGCTGTTGGTTTTCTTTTCCAAACTTTTTTCCTTTTCGAATCTGCCTCATGTCTGGGGGGGGAAATCATTGCATTTTCTAGCAGCACTCTTGCACTCATTAACGCTGTGTAGACTCTGGCCCCCTCACCCCCACTTCCTCCAGTTCTATCCCCAACCAGGTGGGTCGGCAGGAAAATTGAGATGTGTAATATCACCGTGGAGCCCATGGCAGCTGGGAGCTAAAGAGGCCTTGCCTATCAGGTAACCGAATCAGTGTCTCCCTTTGACCGTCAGTGTGAAGTCAAACTCATAAATAATGACCAAGTTTTGGAAGCTGTGATTAAAGCCACAAATCAAAGAGGAATTTTCATGTATGCAAGGTGTAGAAAGGCCAGCGTCTTGTGAGTTGGGTTGGTCTGTTCAGCCAACCCATAGTGCTAGTAGTAACAACCATCAGTAGCCCTCCAAGATTTGTGATAGAGAATATTATGCATCAGACAGGTCTGCTCATACAGGAGCTAATAAATCTGTGTGGGTCTTGTTAGAGAATGGCATTTATACAGAGAAAGTTTGCCTGAGCAACTTGCTGTTGAAATTTAGTTAAGTCAACAAGGACCTGCAGTGTCAGGGGTCGGTCCTTCTTCCCCCTCCCCCAAAGCCAGTGAAGAATCAAGAATGCTCTTTCTTTTTCAGATAGGTTGGGTTTGTCTGGTCTAGCTTTTAGAAATAGTCCCAATTTAAGAATTCGCATTAGTATTTATAAGCCTGTTAGCAAGAAGGATGAAGCCACTTTAAATAATACATTAATGGATGGTTTACTCTCGTCTCCCCCAAATCATTTAAGGCCTTGCAGAGACTTAGTTATTGTTCATTGAAGAGTGGCTAATGAGAAGCGCAAGAATTATCAATTATGTAAGTTCTACATTAATACAGTTTTCTCACTCTCTCCCCCCTTTTTTTTAAGTGCACATTTTGCAAATAAGGCTAGACTCCTTGTCAGCCGTTATCAACCAGTCTTTTCACATTTTGAAATGGACACAGACAGGGGCACCCATCTGTCATCTCTCAACCAGTGTCCCTGAGTGCTGTGTTAAAGAATGGAAAATTGAGATTGGGTGGCTAATTGGGCTGGCCCAGGGTGGCCTGTCTCACTGAGTCATAGTGACAAGATGGCACATTGAATGGAGAACCCTAAATTCTAGGCATGTTTGGAGAAGGAACACTTAAAACACTTACTGGGGTAGTCATGCTCTAATATCCTGCCTTCATTTCTACTCCTGTTCACGTCTGGGCCATAAAGGTATCTCTCTGGGCATGTTTTACTGTGTTTATTTTTTCTCACCTTTCTGCTTCCTACCAGTTCTGGGGTGGCTGCTCAGCCAGGGTTTGGTGGCTTCGTGGGAAGTCTCTGGCTTCCCGAGCCACTCCAAGGCAGCAACAGCCTTTCTTTTTCCCCTGCCGTGCTCTTCCTTTCATCCAGAATCGTCTCCCTTTCCCAGATCCCCTCTCTGTTCCTCTGTGGTGGACTCCTACTCAATCTTCAAAGTCCAACTCAAATACCCCTCTGTCCTAGGGAAACACTTCCTTTCACCTCCTTCTGCAAGCAGAACCAGTCTCCTCCCTGCTTTGTTTATACCTGAACGCCATGGCTCTTGTCACAGGGGGATTGTGTGTTGTTATGTGTGGGAAGGTCTTTGTTCCTTGGGAGGCCTCTGGAGTCTGGGGACCATGCCTTTGTCATCTCTGAATCTCCAGTACTCTGTTGAATTATGGTTTACTGTCATATCCTGAAGTCAACCATGGTGGATAGAAAAGAGGGTGCTTGCAATGGGTCTGCTGTGAACACACTTTATGTTTTTTTGTACTAGATCCTCTAATCCTTTTCTTGATGGAAAATGATGTGTAACATTTCTTTTCTTTCCCTCTTTTTATTAGCTTGTATCTAATGTACTTTGAACCTGTACATCACATCCACTTAACATTATATTTGAAGTGTTAGTTCATACTCAGCCTGTTTTAAGACAGATTGGTGTCTTATGAAAAGCACTGACGCACACGCAGATGTCCACTGTGTGTTTTGGCCAGAGCAGCCTCATCCAATGTATTCTTTGCCCCAGCCTGTTTTAAAAGATGAATATACTGACAGTGTGCATTATTTTTGGTAGAAAACCCTTGAGTAACCAGTTATATTAGAAGAGGCTATAAACCCCTTTTCCCACCCTGCCCCCCCAGGTTTATAACTTTCAGAAATATAGTTAACGAGAAAAGAGTTTTCTTTGTTATTTGTACTTAGTCACCTAGCATCAGGGTCAAAGGGTAACGGTGCTATTATAGTTTGTAACCTGACCAGGACCTCACTGAAGAGAAGCCAGCCTCATGTTTGGTTGTGTGAGCTTAAGACTACTGCTTCACAGCCACTCTGGCTTTGGTTGGATGAGCATTATATCTCTTAGTTGGTCAGCTGGGTTTTTAAACTTGGACCATTCCACCGGAGGGCAGGTAGCCACCACAGCTACTGGCTGATATGCACCAGAGTCATGGGAACATGGACCCTATAGTTCAGGAACCATATGGACATGGAGATGTGCCGTGGGGGACAGGGTGCTGAGCAGAAGCTGTGGTGGTAGGGGGCCCTCACCCCTACCAGGCAAAGAGCACTCCTTAGCTCTTCAGCCTTCGTCACTATTCGTCATTTTTGGCAAGAAATCAGTGAAGGTGAAGGTGTTAGCTGCTCAGTCGTGTCCAACTCCATGTAACCCCCATGGACTGTAGCCCACCAGGCTCCTCTGTCCATGGGATTCTGCAGTACTGCAGTGGGTTGCCATTCCCTCCAGGGGATCTTCCTGACCCAGGGATTGAACCTGCGTCTCCTGCATTGCAGCGGACTCTTTTCTGTCTGAGCCACCAGGAATCAGAGCCCAAGGAGTCAGTGTGTTCCTGTGTAGACTTGCCATTGAATCTAACACGTGGCACAAACAGCAGCTGCTGCTTCAAAGTCATTGCATAGATGGCAAATGAAGCCAGTCATGACCAGTATTGTTTTTTAAATGGTTTACATGGGACCAAGAAGCCTTGAAGGTATTAGAGACTATTTTCTTAAGAAGTCTTTGCTTTTTCATACTATTTTAAGCTTTCATGAATGGGGTAGGTAAGTTTTTTTTTTTTTTTCAAATGTGAGAAAGTATAATGAAAAAATTTGAACAAATTCATACCCGACTTCATATTTCATTTCTAGCTTGAATGCTTGAGATTCCTGATGTTTCTGGGTGACCTGGACTCGTGGGGTTTCAGAATAATCAGCTGCTCCTGGTGTCACCGTGTCCACTAGACCTTTACTTCTTATTCCCGTGAACAGTTGCCAGACAGTTTGCTCCATGGGCAGTGGCTAGAAATGTACATCCTAGAAAATTCTTTCTGAGCAGGGGCCATTTTGTGTGCTACTGGCACTGTCAGGAAGGCACAGCAGGCTAGCCCGACAGTTCTTTACCATGTATCCATTCGTTTATTCAGCAGCTTCTACCGATTGCCAGCTGTTTGCCAGGCATATCAAAGAGTCAGTGACAGATTTTTGCCCTGGGTGCAGCGGTGGGTGTGTGGGGGTGGACCCACCGTAAGCAGTAGATGCAGGAGGAGAATGTTCTCTGTGTCAGAAGATGATCCAGTCCCTGAAAAAAGAGAGAAGTGGATCAGGGTAGGGTGGGGCATAGGCGGGAGGTGTGTAGTTTCAAAATCAGGTGGTCAGGGCAGACCTCAGTGAGAAGATGAGGGAGCAGAGATTTAACTGAGAAGAAGGACTTTATCAAAGAGGACACCTTGGGAAGCAGACCTCTGGGCATAGGGAAGCCCCGGGTCGTGTAATGACCCCCCCCACACCAGGGAAGTGACCAGAGTCCTGGGGGAACAGTGAGGAGCTGCGTGGTTGGAGGATGGGGTGGCGGGGGGGTGGGGGCAGGAGTAGTGGGAGGTGAGGTCTGAGAGGACAAGGAGGGCCGACGGGCCATTCCTACTGACCTGAAGCCTCTTCCCTTATGAGACCATCCATTCAACCAGGGGCTACCCAGGTAACGACACCTGACACATCTTTCTTTTTCAAAGTGGTTCTCAACTAGGGACCCGTGGCAATGTCTAGAGACGTTCTTATTTTCAGAGCGGGGACAGGGTGCTCCTGGCCACCTGTGAGTTGAGGCCAGGAAAGCTGCGGGGTGTCCTGTGACGTACAGAGCAGCCCCACAACCGAGACTGACCACGCCACTCCTGCCGGGGCTGAGAAACCCTGCTCTGTTATTACATAGTTCATCCACTGTTGGTTGATTTTGTTTGTCTCTGAAGACTTAATTAGAAAAAAATTAAAATGTCACAGTGTGAAGGTCACTCAGTCATGTTCGACTCTGCGACCCCATGCACTGTAGCCCACCAGGCTCCTCTGTCCATGGAATTCTCCAGGCCAGAATATTGGAGTGGGTAGCCATTCCCTTCTCCAGGGCATCTTCCGAACCTAGGGATCAAACCCAGATTTCCTGCATTGCAGGCAGATTCTTTACCCTCTGAGCCACTAGGGAAGCCCTAAAATGTCATAGGAAGAAGTTATTAATCTCAGTGTATGGTCAGAATGCCATCAGAGTTGAGACTGAACCTGCTGGCTATTTTCATTCCCTTTATGGGAAGGGGTTCCACATCGGCCTTGCATGTTCTCAGTAAACTCTGCCGCTTTTATGAAGTAAACAATTTAAATCCATTATTTACAAGTAAATAGGAATATTCTCATTGATTTGGTTTCAAGTAGGATTTTTGAAAAGGGCCAGGATGTTGATTCACACAAAAGAAAATGTTCACCTACATTTGGAATTTGGAATAAAAGATACTATTGTTTGCATACTATTAGTGGGAATATTTTCCTTGGATTACACAAATCCAGTAATTTTCAGGAGTCAGTCATTTATGTACCACTTTTCTTATTTCTGCTTTATCTATATACCACCTGTAATTATCTTTATATCAACTAATTTATTTTGTTTAAAAACATGTTGAGAAACTTGTATGAGTCCTGCTCTTTGTGACCCCATGGACTGTAGTCTGCCAGGCTCCTCTGTCCACGGGATTTTCCAGGCAAGAATGCTGGAGTGGGTTGCCATTTTCTTCTCCAGGGGGATCTTTCCTACTCAGAGATCAAGCCTGTGTCTCCTGCACTGCAGGTAGATTCTTTGCCAACTGAACCATCAGGGAATAAGACAGAAGTAAAATGACATTATAAAATTCTAGATAGACACAGTTGTCTGGTAAAGATTTGAGTGTGAGATCTGCTCTGTATTCAAAAGGAAGATGAGCTAGTTTAAGACAGACCAGTATGAAAGGAAGCTTTCTTTCTTTCTTTTCTTTTAAAAAAAAATTTTTTTTTTTTTTTCCGTATTGTGAGACATGTGGGATCCTAATTTCCTGACCAGGGATTGAACGCGCACCCTCTGCATTTTGGTCTGATAATCTCTTTATTTCTCTTTCTTTTTTTTAAAAAAAAGCTTTTTGTTTTATATTGGAGTATAGCCGACTAACAGTGTTGTGATAGTTTCAAGTGGACAGCAAAGGGACTCAGCTGTACATATGCATATATCCATTCTCCCTCAAACTCCTCTGCCATCCAGGCTGACATATAACTTTAAGCAGAGTTCCCTGTGCTATACAGTAGGACCTTGTTGGTTATCCATTTAAAAGATAGCATTGTGTAAATTATAAATTCTATGATACCAAGTTATAATGTTCGGTTTGTGTTGCTTTTAAACCATCATGTATATTTTGAAGAAATTAGGCAGAAGAATAGTTAAAACTTTTACCCATATATATACTGTTTCCAGCACTCTTTACCTTCTGAAGGTAAAGTTTCCAGGTGATCCCGTTCTTCTTCAGCGTACAGAACTTCCTCAAGTGTTTCTTGTAGTCTTCATTAGCTGGCAATGTTTAAGAGGATGTATTAAATAAATTCTTAGTGTGTGTGCTTTTTTCTGTTTCTTTTCTGATGGCGTCTTTGTTTCATCTTCCTGCCTGAAGGATGTGTCACTGGATGTCGAGTTCTGGACTGATGTTTTCTCTTCTGGCGTAACTTCCATGGTCTTCTCCCTCCACTGTTTCTGGTTGAGGAGTCAGGAGACGCCCCGACCATTACTCCTTGTATGTCATTTTTTGTTTTTTCTTGGCTGCTTTCTAGATTCTCTTTGGTTATCAGCATTTTGAGTGTGATGTGTCTAGCTGTAGTTTTCTGAGTACAGCTGACCCTCGAAGAACTTGGATTGGAACTGTTCAAGGGCACTTATAGGCGGGTTTTTCTCAGTAGTAAATACTTCAGGGCTCCATGGTCTGTGGCTGGTTGAATCTGTGGATGCAGAGGAACCTCCCATTTGGAGGACAGACTCTTAAATTCTATTCAGATTAACCCCGACGTGTTCAGGGGCCAACTGTATTTATCTTGTTGATGTTGCTGAGATCCTTGAATTTATGTACTTATTTATTTCATTGCAGTTGGGGAATTCTTGGACATTATTTAGTCATCTTTAACCTGTTAAGTCTGCTCAGTAAATTTTTGAATTTGAGATACTGTTTCAATTTAAAGAATTTTATTTGCTGTCTTTTTATAGTTGACATTTCTTTGCTGAGACTTACTGCTTTTTCAGTCATTATAGGCATATTTTCTTCTCATTTTTTAAAAAATTGTATTTATTTGGCTGCTTCAGGTCTTAGTGGTGGCAAGAGGGTTCATTCTTTGGTTGTGGCATGTGAAATCGAGCTCCCTGACCAGGGATTGAACCTGGTTCTGCTGCATTGGGAGCCCGAATCTTGACCACTGGACCACCAGGGGCATCCTTAAAGGCATATTTTCTTTTACATCCATAAGCATTTTATAATAGTTGTTTTAAAATCTTTGTCTGTAATTCCAACATTTGGATCCTTTGAGTCTTCTTTGACTTTTTTCTCTGTTAGCTAGTTTATGTTTTCTTTGTTTATTGAGTAACTTTGGATTGTACCCTGGGTATAGTGAATAGCCTGTACTGTAAAAAGGTCCCTGGATTCTGCTGTATGCCTGCAAAGAGTGTTGATTTCTTTGTTTTGTTTTATTTCATTAGGCATTCAAATTGACATTTCCACCTGTTCCCATTGTCTCTCCAGTAATGGAGAGTACCCCCAATCTCAGTTTGATTCCCTTAGTCTTAGCTGTGCTGGAGCTTCGGCCAAGCCAGAGCTTAATGCGAGGACTTCCCCTTTATGATGTTTTCCTTTCTGGTTCTCCCCACCGCCAGCTCCCACCACACACACACACTTTCTGGTGGCTGTGGTTGCCCTAAACTGTAGAGGTAGAAGCATAAACAATGTCGGTAATATAGTGTTTGCAGTGATTTAGTAATAGCAGCTGACATTTTCAAAGTGCGTATGTATGTCATATGCTATATAACTGTATCTACTACTGTCTTTTAATCTACACTACAATAGTCATCACTGGTAGGCATCCATTTTATTAGAGTGAGAAACTATGCATCAGAGAGGTGAGCTGTTTATCTGGAGTATGGACCTTCTAAGAGGCAGAGCTGGGTTTCAGATCAGGTATTTTGACTCCTTCTCCTATTGAGCATACGTTATACCTCTGCTGTCTATTAAGTGAGAGGCCCAGGATTTAATCTTTAACTTTTTTCTCTGTTTTCTTCAGATGGCTTTCTTGGCCGTTGGTGTTCTACATGGCTTCTAAGTAAGGATTTGTTATTAATTATTCAGTTCAGCATCTGTAGTTCTTCAAATTGAATATTCACTTTTTTTCCCCCCCATTCTGGAAGGTTGTTAGCCATTATCTCTTTGACTATTGCCTTTCCCTGTTTTCACTAATCCCTCCTGGAATTCCTCTTGGGCTTATCTTAGACCTGAGCATTCCATTCTTCATGTGCCTTAATTGCTGTCCCAGATTTCCAAGTCTTTAGTTCTCTGTGCAGAGTTCTGGGTGATTTGTCAGCTCAATCTTCCAGCTCACTAACTCTCTCTTGAGCTGTGTCTAAACTGCTATTTAAGCCAGCTACTGAATTTTTAATTAAATTGTCTCTATTTTTCTTCTCCACTAGGTTCTTTTTCAAACGCGCCTGCTCCTCCCACCCCTCGCTCTCCTCTTTTTTCGTTGTGGTATCTACTTTAAAATCCTGTTCATTCTATGCATAATTATTTTGATAGTCTATTTCGGATTTTTTTCTTAAACTTCTCATCTTGGGGTGCAAGTTCTCATTTGTTGTGCCTGCTCTCTCTTCCTCTGGGTGGTAGTTTGAAGGTTTTTTTTTTTTTTAATTGCATATTTATCTTCAGCAAGAATCATGTGATGAAGGCACATGCTTACTGGATTGTGAAAGTCTCTTTAGAACAGCTTGGGTGCTTCTGCAAACATGCTTGGAGTTGGAAGAATTCTGGACAGTGAGCCTCCCAATTGCTCAGTGAGAGAGGCTCCTATGCTCTGTAGGGCGGGTCAGTCTGGTCTCTGCCCCCATGGGTCATGCGAGGCTGTGGTTTTGATTTCTTAGGAGTGACAGTCCTTTACCTTGCTCCCACCTTAACTGTATCCTCTTTCCACAGCTGTCTTCTACAGGGGGCTTGTCTTCAAATTCACCACCCCTCTCTTTTATCCCCAGAAGTCTACTGCCTTAGACCTACCTATGTGTAGGTCTTAAATGTTGACCGTAGGGTGTCAGCTTCTGCTGAGCAGTTGTTTCCTAGCAACGCACAAATAGTTATCTTCCAGGGGGCTGCTTTGCTGGTCTCTGCAGCTCCCTCCCTTCCCCAGCCTCCTCGCACTTCCTGCTCGGTGGCTGGGAACCCTCTAGGCGGTCAGCCGCTGCTGCCCTGGGCACAAACGAGCAGAGAGAGACCTTCTCAGGGGTATCTTGGAACTGGGCTGCTTGCTGTCCAGCACCTGAAAACTTTCCTTTCATTGATTTCCCCCCACCCCCGCTCCCTGCTTTCTGCTTGTGTTAACCTGGCAGGTCTTTTTACCTTCCTGCTGGAAGCAAAGTCTCTTCTTTCCTTGCTTCAGTTGCCTCAGAAGCCGTGACCCTTCCCTTTGGCTTTGTTGTTCTGTCAGCCTTCATCTCTGTAGGTTTTTCTGCTCATCTCTTGAAATAACCCTGGGCTGGAATGCAAAACATTTAGGTTCTAAGAATCCCAATTTTTGCTGCTGGCAATGGGGGCCCTGAATCTTAAATGAGGGAATTTATCAAGGCATGTTCTCAGGTCCCTTCTTGCTTCTCTATGATTCCATATTATAACATTCTTTTTTTTTAATTTAATATTTGTTTTCATTCAAGGTTCTTTGGGTGTTTCTTCGTTTCAGTGCTTTTTGTTGAGCACCTGTTAGTTGTCAGGTCCCATACTAGGTGCTGGTTGACAGCCCCTCCATGGAGCAGGCAGAGCTGCTGGAGGATGAACGCAAGCAGTCACAGAACCTGGTGCAGCAGCTTTCTTGGGATGAGGGGTCAGGACAGGAGAGCTGCAGCTCCAGGAGGGGCTGCTGCCGGAGACTGGCCTTCCCCTAGAGGCTGGGGAAAGGCTGTTTTGGACAGCACTGCCCAGGCTTGGGTAGGGCGTAGGGATTAAGAAGCAATAGTTTCTCAGGCAGTGGGACAAAATCATTGAGATGAAGCCTTTGGTGCATTTGAAGAACTAAGGGAAGGCCTCAGTGGCTGAATCCCAAATAGGGAGGAGGGAGGGACTTCTTTGAAAACTAAAATTTTGGTTTCCTCTCTGGTAGTACAACACAGTGCAGTGTCTAGGGTCTGACTGAGTTCAAATTCTGACTCTGTCGCTCTTTGGCTGTGTGACCTTTGGCAACTTTCTTAGCCTCGCTGAGCTTCAGTTCCCTTAACAAAACTAATACGGTATTATCAGGGTTCAGTAAACTACTGCTCTACAGAAAGCTCTTAGCACAGTTCCTGGCTCACAGGAAGTAACCAATAAAATTTAGTTATTATCTGGTATTTTATGGCTTAGGGCTTTTACTTCCATGTATATAATTTGTGTAGTTTTATATAGTTAGTTTAGTAGAATCGTTAATATTCTCTAATAACAACTATTCCTTTGTGGAACTAATTGCTAGGTTCTCTAGTTCTCTGATAAATAGAGTTTTCTGAAGAAAGCCTAGATATTGTCTGTTACTTTTAAAACAGGAGTTCTTAACCCATTAAGTACACAGTTGGACCTTAGAGAATCTTTTGAAACCTGATCCTTATGAAAAGTTGTGTTTGAAAAGAGTGTGTGTCTGTGAACATCATCCGGTCCCAAAGCTTTCTGCTTTAAACTCAGTGTCTTGAATCCCACTCCAGGCCAAGTCTGCAGTGCTCTGTAAACGCTTGTGGGACACAGGCTGGCATGTTCCTCCTGGTCCCTGAAATGCACTGAAAAAAGCTCATGCGAAGCACCTGTGGTTGGGGGGCTGGTCCTCCCCATCAGGGATCCTGCAGAGAAATGACATAGTTGGTGGTGTCACAGACATTATTTCTGCAAACCTATAATTCTTTAATAGAGTGCTCAGGGTCACTGTTACACAGTGTGAATTTTTAATAGGCTCTAACTACTAGCCTAAAAGAATTAGTTCAGAAAAAAATGTGATTAATGTTTCAAAGAGGGACTTCCCTTGTGGTCCAGTGGTTAGCACTTTGCCTGCCAATGCAGGCTGTGTGAGTTTGATCCTCGGTCAAGGGAGCTAAGATCCCCCGTACCTCCCCGTCAAAAAGCCAAAGCATAAAACAGAAATAGAACTATAACAAGTTAAAGACTTTGGAAATGGTCCACATATAAAAATCTTTAAGGAAAAAAAAAAAAAAAAAACGTTTCAAAGAGCAGTAAGCACCTAGGCACAAACTTGTCATCTCTTGTTCTCAAGTCTGATCAGTTATTGCCTAAATTAACCACGGTTTCTCTGTCTTCTGGGTAGGAATCCTCTGCTTTTCTGCTCCAATGGTGCTTCTTGCTCAGCTGCTGCTGTGCTGGGGAAGGGAAGGAAGCCTTTCCACCCCTGAAGCGTGGGTTTGTAGAGGTTGGTGGCCAGGCTCAAGGCTGGACCCTGAGGGGCCAGATCTCACCGTCTTGACACACATGAACTCACTTGTTCCAGCATCGGGACAGGGCCAGGTAGGGTGTAACACCCACCCTGCATATTAGAACATGGGAATGTAGACAGGCTGTCACTCTGGTCACACTGCCGATGCATAGAAGTTGGTGGATTCAGTCCGTTCCAGGGACGTTTGGTTCAAGAGCCCCTGAGCTCAGCCACCCTGCTGCATTGGAGGGAGGGGGTACCTGCCTCAGCGGGGGAATAAGGGGGAGTAGGCTTGCAGAGGAAGAGTCAGCGTGACGGTGGGCTTCTCCTGGAGGAGGGCATGGCAACCCACTTCAGCATTCTTGCCTGGAGAACCCCATGGACAGAGGAACCTGTCAGACGACAGTCTATGGGGTCGCAAAGAGTCAGACACAACTGAGCGACTGAGCATGCATGCATAGGCTCCTTTTTGACGAGGGTGAGCTGGAGGCACCGTTGACATCCATGTAGGGGGGTCTGGTTGGGGGCTGCCAGGCCAGGGCTTACTTGATGGGGATCGATGTCACAGGGTGGGAGAAGCTGCGTGGTGGGACATTCAGACCGAGAGAAGATATGGTGCTGTGGACTTGCCGTCAGATTCTTGCTTAGGTGTCAGACTTCTTTCTCTTTTGACTGTTCTAAACCATCATGTTTGTGTAGAGCTCCGAGGCCAGTTTTCACAGGGGCGAGTACTTTGTGAATGAACATCCTCTGCATCCTAGATGGCGGGGAGGGTCCCCTCCATGGTGGTGACAGGTGACTTGACATCAGACCCGCAGCCCTGAGGGGTGGCATCTGGCCCTGTGCCACGGCTCTGGTCTCATCACCTTCTTCTGGGTTAGACAGCTGCCCACGTCATCCCCAACGAATTGTCAGCAGCTTCAGCTGGAAAGACCCACGAGAGGAGAAGGCATGCGAATGGCCACGTCTTACCCAGGTGTGACCTGTCCAGTCATGCGAACTTACAGTGCGGTCCCCTTCTTCCCCTCCAGGTGGATTTGAGGACTATGGCCCTCAAAAACTGCAGTGGCATGAGGGTGACAGCTTTCTTGGACATTCCAGGCCAGGACAACCTGCTTCCCCTCATTCATCTGCAAAAGTATGCTTTTTCAGCAGTCACATCTTCAACTGGTAAGCTGAGCCCGGCCTCCACACGGTTAGGTGGCCATTGGCGGCCACGTGTCTGTGACAGCCTCACGGGAGCGTGTGGAGGAAGAGGGCCACAGGCTCTTCCCTGGATGCTGGGACTCCTGTTATTGGGCTTTCCCATTATTCTTGTCACTGTCTTACTGACCTCCTGGTAAGCCAGGAAAGGAGATAGTGATGAAGTGTAACGGGGCTTAAACAACCAGGAAGGGGGACGCACCGGTGGGCGTGCCGCTCACCTGCCTTGTGTCCTGATGGCACCGGGCCTCTGGGACCCTCGTGCTGCTTGTCCAGCACGCCCCACTGTCACGCCTCACGGTGCTGGCAGGACCGTCCCCCGGGCTCAGCCCATACCTCTTCCCTTCAGCAGCTGACCCTGACTCGGGTATCAGAAAGCTGAGACGTGGCTTGTCAGTTCACCGTCCGCCCAAAGCTGCGTCTGCCAGCACTGCCCCCGCCTCAGAGAGGAGGGTGTGCTCAGGTTCCTGGCACCAGCTCCGCCCCCTGGCTCCTGGCTCCTCCTCCTCACCCTTCTACCAGCCCTTTCCTTCCACTTCTCTCCCTCGGAACAGTCCTCTGGGTCCACCTGGGCCTCCCACATCTTTCCTGAAGAACAGGTTCTGTCAAGACTGGTTCCTACTCTGTTCACTGAGTGTCTTTTCTTCTGCTGCTCTTTAAAAAAATTATATTCTCTGCTTTACATCTATTAAATGATAGAAGGCTCGCAGTAATTGCCACAATTATTATCCCAGTTTTACAGATGGGAAAATGAGGGTACTCTGAGCCGTGTCCTTGATGAGCCGCTCTTCACTGAAATGTGGTCCACAATTCAACAGCTTTTTCTTTTAGCGTTGCTGCTCCTCACATCCCAGCAGCGTAAGGCACCAGCGTATTTTCTCACCCCGTCTTCCTGAAATTTTATCGTTTCCCTTTCACCACCAGATCCACCATCCACCTTTAGTTGCTGTGCTTGTTCCTGTCTGATGCGAGGAGGGAGCCAAGTTTCATTTCCCTCTATACAGTCTCCGGTTAACCCAGCGCCCTTTATTGAAAGTGCCTTGCTCACTGAGCCCTGCTGCTTGCCCCCTTTGCCTTCTGTCAGGTGTCCCTTTCTGGACTCCCTCGTCAGTTGCGTCGGGCTGTTTATCTGTGGTCACGCCAGGAGCACGCTGTCTTCATTACTGCAGCTTTGTCGCCCCAGTCCTGGTATCAGGTAGAGGAAGTGCTTCGTGGAAGGACAAGGTGGTCCTGACTGCTCTTGGCCCTTGGCATTTCCAAATGTGTCTCAGCACCAGTTTGTCAATTTTAGAAAACAAAACAAAAAATGTGCTGCAATTTTCGTCTCATTGCATTGCATCTGTAAATCAGTATGTAGAGAATTAGCATCTTTACCATACTTAGTTTTCTATTCCTTCCATTTTTTAAGATTTTCTTCAGTTTCTTTCTCTGTGTGTATATACATGTATATACACACAGGTATAACACATCCACATAAATAACCATAAAACTATAATACATAGTTTTCTGTTGTAGAGATCTTTCATATCTTGTTCAGTTCAGTTCTAGGTGTTTGATCTTTTATGCTAGTGTAAATTGTATCATTTCTTAGAAGTTGTAATTGTTGCTGACCTATGAAAATGGAGTTGACTTTTATATTCTGATTCTGTCTCCATTGATTGTGTTAAGTTCACTTATTAACTTTAAGAACTTCCCTGTGGATTCTCTGGGTTTTTTACATATTACAGTGATGTTTGTGAAAAGTGATGGTTTTAGTTCTTCCTTTCCTATCTTATTTTATTTCTTTATTAGCTGCCTTTCATCAGCTTAAGAAAATTTGTTTTGCTCACTGAGCCCTGCTGCTTGCCCCCTTTGCCTTCTGTCAGGTGTCCCTTTCTGGACTCCCTCGTCAGTTGCGTCGGGCTGTTTATCTGTGGTCACGCCAGGAGCACGCTGTCTTCATTACTGCAGCTTTGTCGCCCCAGTCCTGGTATCAGGTAGAGGAAGTGCTTCGTGGAAGGACAAGGTGGTCCTGACTGCTCTTGGCCCTTGGCATTTCCAAATGTGTCTCAGCACCAGTTTGTCAATTTTAGAAAACAAAACAAAAAATGTGCTGCAATTTTCGTCTCATTGCATTGCATCTGTAAATCAGTATGTAGAGAATTAGCATCTTTACCATACTTAGTTTTCTATTCCTTCCATTTTTTAAGATTTTCTTCAGTTTCTTTCTCTGTGTGTATATACATGTATATACACACAGGTATAACACATCCACATAAATAACCATAAAACTATAATACATAGTTTTCTGTTGTAGAGATCTTTCATATCTTGTTCAATTCAGTTCTAGGTGTTTGATCTTTTATGCTAGTGTAAATTGTATCATTTCTTAGAAGTTGTAATTGTTGCTGACCTATGAAAATGGAGTTGACTTTTATATTCTGATTCTGTCTCCATTGATTGTGTTAAGTTCACTTATTAACTTTAAGAACTTCCCTGTGGATTCTCTGGGTTTTTTACATATTACAGTGATGTTTGTGAAAAGTGATGGTTTTAGTTCTTCCTTTCCTATCTTATTTTATTTCTTTATTAGCTGCCTTTCATCAGCTTAAGAAAATTTGTTTCTGAATTGCATCTCTTTATACTCCTGTTTTCCAGGAGATTATTTTTAAAGTTTTAAAGATAACCTCACACTTTTAGGAAAGTTTCATGAACAGTAGAAAGAATTCTTGTGTAAATTTTACCCAGATTTGTCAGCTGTTAACACTTGGCCACATTTAATTCATGTCTCTATCCTTCCTTTCTGTTTCTCAGCTATATAGGAATAAGTTGTACACTCTGTGTTGCTTCTGCTTTAAATCCTTCAGTGTGAATTTTTCCAACATAGACATTCATCACTCACTTACATAATCCCAGTGCAGTTATTAGAATCAGAAAATTTAAGTTTGATATAGTATTGTCATCTAGTGAATGGACAAAGGAGTTTTTCGTGTATTCTAGGTTTCAGCCCTCTCTCAGTTGTGCGTGGCAGACATCCTCTCTCATTCTGTGACTGGTGTTTCAGCTTTCATTGTTCTTTTGGTGAC
This sequence comes from Oreotragus oreotragus, assembly GCA_006410675.1. NCBI lineage: Eukaryota > Metazoa > Chordata > Mammalia > Artiodactyla > Bovidae > Oreotragus > Oreotragus oreotragus. The sequence goes on from SJYX01017888.1 coordinate 206,764, forward strand.
CGGAGGTTATTCCTTTTAATGTAGCTAAATTTATTGTTTTCTTTTATCCTTAATGCACTTTGAAGTGTCCTTAAAGTGTCTTCCTCTACCGGAAGATCATAAGCATGTTCTTTCATATTGCTTTAAAGTCTCTAGTTGTTTTTTTTTTTTCCTTTCACATGTAGGTCTGAAAATGTGAGAGAGTCTCATTTTCCTGATTGTCACAATTTATTGTTGTTCAGCAGCTGATTTGTGTCTGACTCTTCTGTGACCCCTTGGACTATAGCTCTCCAGGCTTCTCTGTCCTTCACTGTCTCCCAGAGTTTGCTCAAACTCATGTCCTTTGAGTTGGTGATGCCATACAACCATCTCAGCCTCTGTTGTCCCCTTCTCTTCAATCTTTCCCAGCATCAGGGTGTTTTCCAGTGAGTCGGCTCTTGGCATCAGGTGGCCAAAGTATTGGAGCTTCAGCTTCAGCATCAGTCCTTCCAGTGAGTACTCAGGGTTGATTNCAACCATCTCAGCCTCTGTTGTCCCCTTCTCTTCAATCTTTCCCAGCATCAGGGTGTTTTCCAGTGAGTCGGCTCTTGGCATCAGGTGGCCAAAGTATTGGAGCTTCAGCTTCAGCATCAGTCCTTCCAGTGAGTACTCAGGGTTGATTTCCTTGAGGATTGACTGGTTTGATCTCCTTGCTATCCAGGGGACTCTCAAGAGTCTTCTCCAGTACCTCAATTCGAAAGCATCAGTTGTTCTGTGACTTCTTTTTGGTCCACCTCTCATATCTGTACATGACTACTGGAAAAACCATACTTTTGTCAGCAAAGTGATACCTCTGCTTTTTAATACACTGCTTTCCTTCCAGTGAGAAGCGTCTTTTAATTTTATGGCTGAAGTCACCATCTGTGGTGATTCTGGAGCCCAAGAAAAGAAAGTCGGTCACTGTTCATACTTTTCCCCCTTCTGTTTGCCATGAAGTGATGGCACCAGAGGCCATGATCTTGGTTTTCGAAAGTTGAGCTTTAAGCCAGCTTTTTCACTCTCCTCTTTCACCCTCCTCAAGAAGCTCTTTGGTTCGTCTTAGCTTGTCACAATGCCACTTTATACGCCCTCTCCGCAGTGCCACCTTTACAATCCGGTGTCTGTTCATGACTGTCTGGACGCCTCCTTTCCCAGTGGTCCACTTGTCTCCCCTGCAACCAGAACCACACCGTCTTGATCACTGTCGATTTGTAGTAAGTCTTTATGTTTGATAGAGAAAGAATCCTCACCTTATCTTTCTTCTTTGACATAACTTGTTAGTCTTGGTACTTTGCATTTCCGTATAAATTCCAAAATCAGCTCATCAGTTTCTAGTAGAACAAAACAAAAATAACACCTGTTAGACTTTTGATTGGGTTCACATTGAATCTTTGTCGATTTGGGGAGAATTGCCCTCAATACAGTAAAATATTTAGACTTCCAACCCATAAACATGGTATATCTTTCCATTTACTTAGGTTTCCTTTAATGTCCCAGTAAATTTTGATCATTTTTCTGTAGAGCTTTTAAGTTCTTTTGCTAGTGTCGTGGTGGTTTAGTCACTAAGCAGTGTCTGACTCTTGGCGCATTCCATGTATGATACCCCACCAGGCTCCTCTGTCCATGGAATTTTTCAGTGTATTTTAAAGCAAATCTAAGATATGATATAATTTTATCCAATTAAAGACATAAATTTAACTGTAATATCATTATCACAGTCCACAAAATTAACAATAATGCATCCCAGTTTCCCCTGACTGTCTCAAAACACCTTTTAGTGGTTGGTTGATTGGAATCCTGATTCATATATAAAATCCACACATTTCATTACATAGATGTTGTCTCTCAAGTCTTTTTTTTTGCTTGTAGTTTTTTTTTTTTCCTTTTGATATGAAATCTCTTTTACTCTCTCATTGATTCTCCCTCTCATCTTCCCCCTACATCACTTATTTGCTGAAGGGATCATTAGTCTTGCAGAATTTTTCATATTCTGGATTTGTGATCATTATTCTCATGGTGTAATTTAACATGTTCCTTTGTTCGCTGTATTTTCTGTAAACTGAAAATTAAACCTGGAGACATGATTAGATTCTGCTTCAATTTAAAAAACAAAACAAAACAATACTTTATATGTTTTTTTGTGTACTTCTTACCACAAAGCATCGTGAGATGGAGTCTGATTGTCCCACTCTCAGAGCTGTTAATATTGAGCAGTGGGCACAGGTGTTTGATTCTTTCATTACAAAATTCCCCACCAAACTTTCTTCTAATGATTTTAGTGGTCACAAATAATCATTGCTGAGATCTGTTATTTCATTGTCTGTTGAAAAATGGTAATTTTCTTTCTATTGTCTACGAAATCTGTAGAATAGCCCCATTTTCCATCCTGTTGCTGGCTCTTGTTGCCTTTTCTCTTTGCTTTTCCCAGATAATTCTTTCCAGAGGATTATCCATTTTATTAGTTGTTTTGAAGAGTCAACTTTTGCCTTTGAATTTCTCTGTTGTGTGTTCATTTTCTAGTTTTCTAATTTTTGCTCTAATCTAATTATTTTCTTCCTTGGAGGTTTTTATCTTTTTTTGGATGAGGATTTAATTGCCGTTCTTACTTCGTATGAGGGATGCTTAACATTTTGCTTTTATGGTCTTTCTTTTGTAGCATTTGCGTTTTACATTAAGGACTGTATTAAGTATTATGAATACTTAAGTATTATATTAATTGTGTCTTCAAGTTCTTATAAGTAGTATTTTCATTCCCTTTCAGTATAAAGTATTCTTAGCTTCCATAATGGTTTCTCCTTTGACCAATGAGTTATTTAGAAGTATGTTGATCAGTTTTGAAATATCTGAGAATTTTTCAGGCATCTTTCTGTTACTTGATTCTGAGTGTAAGTCTTTTGTGGTCAGAGAACAGACTTTGTGTGATTTCTCTTCTTTAAAACTGGTGAGACTTGCTTTATGGCTCAGTGTCTATTCTTACTTGTTGAATGCTTCACATGTGCTTGAAAAGAACGTGCAGTATTTTGGGGTAGAGTTAGCCTATCAACGTCAACTGGGAAAGTTTGTTGAAAACATTATTCAGGTCTTATATATCCTTATCTATTTTTTTTCTTGTCCTGTCAGTTACTGAGAGGGATGTTGGGATCTGTGACTTCCTGACGTTTCCTAAATGAGCATTTGTGTATGTGAGTGTTTTTGTGTACACGTGTTGTACACCTGGAGAATCCCATGGACAGAGGAGCCTGGTAGGCTACAGTCCGTGGGATCACAAAGAGTTGGACAAGACTGAGTGACTAACACACACACACACACAGACACACACACACATTGGTCATTGATGTATAAACTTTTTTTGTTAAGAAATGGGCTCATCCTATATGTAAAACTATTTTTCTTATTTTTTCTTTTTATATATCATGGGCAGCTTTCTAACTCAGTGCATTTCTATAGGTACCTTTAATAATGCTTGTATAGTATGCCAGTGTATAAGCTACACCCTAATTTATTTTAGCTTCCCTCTTCTGATAGGCACTTTGATTGCAATTCTTTGCTTATATAATACTGATTGATGGCTGACTTGCTAGAGGGCTCAGCATGAACCAAATGCCAGACTGAGCTTCATGGACACAATCTCAAGATTTCATTTAAGCTTCCTCACACTTTTCTGAGGCACACAACTGTCCTGTGTTCTTTCAGGTCATCAGCACAACAAGCAGTGAGACGTCTCGAGCCTTATGTTCATCCACTGTGACCTCGTTAGGTCATTCCAGCATCAAGCAGCCAGGTTCTCCAAAGTGCTGGTGCCGGAGCACCAGTCTATTTGTGTCTTTACTCCCTCACATTCTGTATTCACCCCAAGGTCTGTGTCCCTGCACCAGGGCCCTCTCTTACTGCTTTCCTGGCTCCCCTTAAGAGGGCAGGGCCCCTGGGACCACTTGAGGCTGGATGCACTGCTGGGTATCCATTCAGTGGCCCTACAAGCAGACTGGCGATCTTTGCTGCTTAATTTTCCAGCGGAGGCTGCCATCAGTGTGGTCCAGTGGAATGTAATCGGGGGCTTGACTGACTGTTTCAGCTTCCCCAAAAGTCCCAGCTGCCAGATCTTGGCCTTGCATCCCGGGGGCGGGGGATTGTGGGGGTGCTGTACACTTCTCCCTGGACAGGCCTAGTCGGGTGAAATTTCCTCCTGGATTGCCTCTTTGCATTCCATATTTCCATCATCTTTTTCTGAATATCCTGGTGGGTTTCTGTCTTCCGCTGTTCTCCAGTGCATGGCCGGAAATGAAGCAGAGACAAGTATTATTTCAAGGCTGTCAGAGACCCAGAGGAGCAGACAGAGACTCCTTTCCATTTGTTCAAAGACACCTCCCAGGGCGTCCAGGCCCTCCTCTCAGGCATCCCTCGGCCTCCAGGCCACCGTTAGCCACTGCTGATTGCATTGACTTCTGTCATCAGTGTCTTTGTTTAAAATGCCTTTATCAAGGCATACTTTTCATGCAGTAGAACCCACTCACTTAAAGCGTCCCCTGCAGTGAGTTTGGGGTAAATGTGTGCACTCATGTCGTGTGCACCCGTGGTCAAGGGTGAATATTTCCATCCTCCCTGTGTCCTTGTTTGTTCCTGCTATCCATCTCTCCTGTCTCACCACCGCTGACCCAGGCAACCACTGATCTGATTTTTGATGCTAAGGTTTTGCCTTTTTAAGAATTTCCTGTGAATAGAATCGCGTGGTATGTAGTCTTCTCTTTCTGGCTTCTTTCACTTAGCAGAATGCATTTGGGATCCTTTCTTGTCGTCCTAGTTGTTCTCTCCTTTTTTTGCTGAGTTGTGTTCCATCGAATGGATATTCTGTGTTTTGACAGACATGGAGATTTTTTCATTCTGTGACTGTTCTGAATGCTGATAACGTGAACATTGGCGTACCAGTCTTTGTGTGGACATATGTTTTCGTTTCATTTGGGTGAATACCTGAGAGGGAATCTCTGTGTTGAATGATAAGTGTGTATTTAACTTTTTGAGAAACTGCCAGATTGTTTTCTGAATAACCTGCACTATTTTGCATTCCCACAAAGTCTGAGTTTCTATGGTCCCTATCTTTGCCCAACACTAGGTATTATTATTATAATTTTAGTTCTTCGAGAGAGAGTAGTGTTACCTCATTGCAGCTTTTTTTGGTCTTTGTGTTTTGTCTTCAAACCTTCATGTGAAGTAAGTTTAGATTCATGGGATTGTTGTCAATGTCATAGAGAGCCCGCATCCTTTAACGCAGTGGTTTTCAAACCAGGGTGGGATTTTGCCCCCAGTAGGCATTTGACAATGTCTAGATGCTGATGCTGGAAAAGACTGAGGGCAGCAGGAGAAGGGGAAAACAGAGGATGAGATGGCTGGACGGCATCACCAAGTCAATGGACATGAGTTTGAGAAAACTCTGGGAGAGTGAAGGACAGGGAGGCCTCGTGTGCTGCAGTTCATGGGGTTGGAGAGTCAGACCTGACTGAGAGAGCAAACAGCAGCAACAATAGCCATTTCTGACGGTCACATCCTGGGGAGGAGCAGCCGGGGGGCAGTGCTGACACTCAGGGGGAGGCCATTTGAGATTGAGGTGGCCATCAGATGTCCCTTTGGACCTTTTCCTTCTGCATTTGTTGGTCACTTAATTCCCTCCCGCTGTCGTGGGACCTCTTTTCCAAGTCTATCTAGGCCTGAAGAATCTGTCAGAGAAAGAGAAAAAGGTGTTTTTTTTTGTTTTTTTTTTTTTCTGGGGTAAATCTTTTATAGGAACTAGATTTACTGCATTTTATTTTATTATTATTTTTTTAAATTTTATTTTATTTTACTTTACAGTACTCTACTGGTTTTGGCATACATTGACATGAATCCGCCACGGGTATACACGAACTCCCAAACATGAACCCCCCTCCATCCTCCCACCCCCCATCCTTTTGTGCACATGGACAGTTTTGACTTCCAGAGATTGCCAGCCTGGAGAATATGGGTCCTCTTGCTAGAGGATATGGACCCATGTTGAATGACCGCCTTCAGACATCCCTTGATGGGGTTTTCTCCCTCTGGATGTAGGTGCACCCTGATTGCATTACCTGCTTGGAGCACATGCCGGAGTGAGCACACGTAACTGTGTGGACCCTTTCTCATCTCCACTGTTAGGTTATGGCCCGAGGGCTCCTTGATATCTTCGTGGACTTCAGTAACAACGAAGAAGACTTCCTAACAGTGATGGGGATCATGGTCAGATTGTCAGAAGACGCAGGTTTGTACAGGGACTGGAGGCTTCTACTTTTACCGTGTGCTTTTCCAAGAAATTGTGTGTGAGCTTTGATAGCTAATTTAAAGTAAAACTTGTTTATTAATTGGGAAACTATACACAGTGTCTAACCATGAGTAGATTTTTGTCATGAAGAATGGCCTCTTAGTTGGCATCAGATTATCCTTACTTTTAGAAAATTAGAATGATTAAGGACATGGAAAAACAGACTGGTTCCAAATCAGGAAAGGAGTATGTCAAGGCTGTATATTGTCACCCTGCTTATTTAACTTATATGCAGAGTACATCACGCAAAATGCCAGGCTGGATGAAGCACAAGCTGGAATCAAGATTGCCGGGAGAAATACCAGTTAACCTCAGACACGCAGACACTTAGACATGACACCACCCTTATGGCAGAAAGCAAAGAAGAACTTAAGAGCCTCTTGATGAAAGTGAAAGAGGAGAGTGAAAAAGTTGGCTTAAAACTCAACATTCAGAAAACTAAGATCATGGCATCCAGTCCCATCACTTCATGGTCAATAGATGGGGAAACAGTGGAAACAGTGAGAGACTATTTTTGGGGGGCTCCAAAATCACTGCAAATGGTGACTGCAGCCATGAAATTAAAAGATGCTTGCCCCTTGGAAGAAAAGCTATCACCAACCTAGATAGCATATTAAATAGCAGAGACATTACTTTGCCAACAAAGTTATGTCTAGTCAAAGATATGGTATTTCCAGTAGTCATGTATGGATGTGAGAGTTGGACTATAAAGAAAGATGAGCATTGAAGAATTGATGCTTTTGAACTGTGGTGTTGGAGAAGACTCAAAAGAACTCCCTTGGACTGCAGGGAGATCCAACCAGTCCATCCTAAAGGAAATCAGTCCTGAATATTCATTGGAAGCACTGATGCTGACGCTGAAACTCCAGTACTTTGGCTGCCTGATGGGAAGAACTGGCTCATTTGAAAAGACCCTGACACTGGGAAAGGTTGAGGGCAGGAGGAGAAAGGGACGACAGAGGATGAGATGGTTGGATGGCATCACTGGCTCGATGGACGTGAGTTTGAGTAAGTTCTGGGAGTTGGTGATGGACAGGGAAGCCTGGCGTGCTGCAATCCATGGGCTCGCAAAAGTCGGACATGACTGAGCGACTGAACTGAACTGAACTGAAGGACTCTGAATGCTGTTTGTCCTGGCAGTTAGGACTTTTTGTATTTTGTGAGTTTTG